>CM057006.1:22419954-23019954 GCA_029891345.1 Dryococelus australis | reverse complement strand
ACTGGGTGCATGTCACTCAGGGCACCCGTTAAAGTACATGCAGGTAAGAGCAGTGATTTTTTCTAAGGTTTATTTCAAAAGTGCTCACTTTATCGTGAACAGCTTTTACCAAGGTCGCCCCCACAGCTCGTAAGTCTTCGGACACGCAACATATGTGTAGTCAGGCGGGCGCCTTTAGATTAATCCCTAGTAAACAATACTAGACGCCTAAAGGTCGCATCCGGCCATAATGACGCATTGTAACGGCGACGATAAATTAGCATAAGCAAGCTTCGCGTGTGTCCTACTTCTTCAGAGTTTCAAGCAGTTACTACAGTATAAGATTTCAAGACAGTAATCTTTTCAGGAAAAATACAGCTTTGTCGCTATAGGTCAAAACGCAGTGTTAAACAAGCATAACCATCTTACACAGAATCTGGGATAATTACAGCGATTTTTGCCGATTTTGACATTTCTCAACGACTACATTTCTGTTTAAGTTACCAAATCAAATTATAATGGGCAACAAAATACCTCCTTTCTTTTATGTCCTGAAAAAATCTTTACATTGAAGTATTCCATAGTTTTTTAAAATAATAATTAACACAACTGCTTATATATAGTCTATACGTGGTTTCTTCACACCTTTTAAATCAAACCTTTGAAATATCACCCCAAGAATAACGTGTTTGGTTGTTTCATAAATATGTTATATAACAAATCTTTTTATACGTCTGTTCACACAAAAGTAGCTTAGTTTTTTGTTATATTCAACCTTTTCTTCAATTCTATCGATAATTTATAATATTTCATATTTTATTAGTGCGAACAAAACAAGGAGAAAATAGGCGTTTTGGTAATGCCTAGTAATAAATTGTTCTCACGCAAAAAATTGTAAAATTGAGTGCGTACGAATGCGGTGCGTTGTCCCTTTGGCGTAGTTTTGTAGACTCGGTTAAGCTTCGTTACAATGAGGCGGAGGAATATCCTGGAAGTGGAATTTTAGCAGAGTTTTAGAAAAGTTGGACATAACCGTGAGTGGATCATACAGTAAAATCCATATGCCAACTAGATGGGGTTTCAAACTGTTTGCTGGGAAGTCACCACTATGTGTTCCGGTCGTCTGTAAAGAGAGCAAACAAGTAAGGGAGGCGGGGGGGTGGCGGTTGTAGTAGTAGGAGCGGGTGGGTTCTGGAAAACTTGCCCCTTCCCCTGTGGGTGCACGCAACACCCCAGCACGGCGACTATCGACCGCCCCTGGCCGCCAACCCCACCTCCCCTCCCCCGCACTCTGCGGAACGACGCCCTCATTACTCTATCAGGACTTCGTCATGGCGAACTGCTAAAAAATTCACTGCCCCGCCTCCTCATTACAGTACCTCATCCTTATGGATTCTCACACCATGCATGCTCAAGTCTTCTCACTGAGAAGTGAGCACTTCTTAAGACAGTGCTTAAAACTTACTTCCAACTGATTTCTAGCCTTTCGCCAATTGTTGATATTGAAATTGCCACGCGATTGATAAAAACAGTATATATATTTTATTACTATGAAGAATTCGCGGATTCATTTTGGACAAGCAAGAATTCAAAACGCGTGCGTTTATATTATTCTAACTATTGGACGACATTATGTTTGACACCTCGTGGAGAACGACCGAGTGAGGTGGCACAGTGGTAACTCACTGGACTCACATTCGGGAGGACCCGGGTTTTATTCCCGGCCCGGCCATCCTGATTTCGGTGTCCCATGGTTTTCCGAAATCACTCCAGGCGAATGCTGGGATGGGTCCCTAACAAAGGCGACATTCGTCGATTCGTTCCCATTCGTTCCCCAATCCCTCTTCCCTGTGCAACTTGCACCGTCTCTAATGACCTCGCTGTCGACGAGACAAGTCCAACTACCAACTACCTACCCACCTTCCTGGAGAATGTTGGTCCAATAGTCGTCTTCCTCTGTAACAGCAATCAACCAAAGTACAGTTGATACCAGCGCGTTTCTACATATGACTGTGGAGTCTAACATGCAGGTCACTGAACTCGCTAATTTTTGGGGTCCCTATTTATAGCTCTCACAGTAAAATATGATCTTTTGGTTATTATGCATGCTGGCAGAGCCTTAAAAAGTCCTCATTTTACAGAGTTTTTCTTCCAAAAATAAATTATTGATGAATATGGGCAAGACACCTATCGTTATTCGTCGATCACTTACTGTTTATTACGAATACTCTGTTTGTTTGAAACTTTATACATAAACACTGCATGAGGTTGGTTTCTTTCCTCCCGTCTGAAACCCCCCCCCCCCCCTTTTCTCCACAAAGAAAACTAATCACGTTTTCGGCAGCAAGGAAGACTCTATTTCGAGTTTATAAATTATGACCACCCCAGTAACAGAAATGTTGTTTATTAAAAATAACAAATTTAAGATAAACTAATATATTTCAAGAGAATAAATACGTGAGTTGTAATTTTCTTTATACATAGTTCAGTCTATTTTTACTAAGAAAAACAAAGCAAATCAATTCATTGATACACTGTTGCAAAAAGAGAATGTTAGCCACTCCTGCGAAAGATCGGATATGAAATTTTATAAAAGGACTCATATATGAACTTATATTAATTTTTGTCCATTTGTATGACATGTGTGTTTGTTTGAAGCCCTGAACAGTTTATTCTTCTTTTCTACAGCGTATTATTCTACCACATGTGCAAATAACGCTTATGAATTAACACTGCGTGGACCTAAAGCGCTGATTGGCTCTGGAAAACTTCTAGATATATGACTACTATAACTAAGCTTAGACCAAGTGAGTAAACCATTTCTATAACCAGGGATTGGAAAATTTCGTGTGTTCAGGGACGTGTATGTTAGACTCCACAGTCCCATGTATATTCGAGCCTCGGATGTTTGTTCATTGGCTGCTGCTACAGAGAGTAGCCAGTGTTACCTCACACCTGGCAGTATGGGATTCGCTACGTGTTGCCTGGCAAGTCTGGTATTGGCTCAGAGTCGTCCAGGGTGTATATAATAAACTGTGATCCAATTGCAAGGGCGACCTCAGTGTACATGTGTTTGACGGCTATCTTGTTCTGAATTGAATTCGCGAAATGTCCCTATCCCTTATATATAACTATTCAAGTCCAAAAATAAATTTTGAAAATGTGTTTTATGTTATTTTGTTTATCACATCTTTGTCCACCTAGTGGGTAGCCCACTGTGTTACAAAACTGACTACAATACTATCAAAATTCCATAAATATAAGATGGCTGGGAGTGATTGCTTTTAACCCTTTCAGACCCACCTTAATTTACGGTTTCAGGTGTTGCAAACAAAAAAAAATTATGATGCGGGCTGTATTTAAGTCGACACAACACTTGTTTCGTTGTCACAGCCAATGAGCTGTATGCTTTATGTTTGGCTACAGTTGTATGAACCAATTATGACCTGGGCCAGTAAGACGGTTTGCGAATCATTTACACACATGTAAGATCATTGGTCATCGATAGAGACCTGAAAAATTCGCGAGTTCAATGACCTTTAGGCTAGAGACTACAGTCTTAGTGTACAAATATGCCGACGTCAACTGCACATTGGTTGTCTGCTGTCACATTGGAAAGCAACGATTGGACCAGCGTTCTCCAGAAGGAGGTGTCACACATTGTGTGGACCAATGGCTTACGTTATATAAACGCATGTGTTTTGAATTCTAGCTTGACCCAATAGGAAATGCGCGAATTCTTCAGGTCTCTAGTCATCGAGCGCTACCGTGTGCAGTATGGCCCACAAATCACTTACACGCGCGCAATGTACACAACTATGTACACTGGGTGTGAGCGAGTTGAGGATACAGAAGTGAAACATTACCTTCCAGCGCCAACTATATTCGCACACGTCAACAAAATGGCGTCGCTCGCCAGCAATATGTGGAGACCACAGACTAAAGACGAGGTAGACCGCTTAATTCGTCTTCCGCTCATGTACCCATCATTGACCTACCCCAAAGGAACACGACTGTCATAGTCACATGGTCAACATTAATGAACGTGTTTGTTTACATATTGATTTTTAAATGGCAAGCACTGTTATATTAATAAAATACTTTTGCCAGTTTGAATTTAATCAAAAAGCATTATAAATTGGTTAGAGGAAGTATAAAAACATCTCGAAATCACTTGTTTACTAAGGAGTGTTCTATCGATATAATGTTTACTAAGGAGCCCAATCGGCGTTATTTTTGCCATCTGTAGTGGCAGAAAAGCAGTTCAGTGTTGGGACACGGAGTTTGGTTGTGCGCAGACAGCGAGATCGGTCTACCTCATCTTTGCTCTATGGCGGAGACGTTCACCAACCAACTACTTGAGTCTTTCAACTTTCCAGGTGGCAGGCCGACCGGCAGTAAACTTACCATGACGTGCATTAAGGCCCTTTCACACGATCAAATATTTATTGAATTCAATTACTTGAATTCAATCTATTGAACTAAAACATCACTTTGTTTGCCTGCCAATGAATTCCATTCAATAAACTTTCAAGTCTCCACATGGAAATTTATCACAAGCATTTAATGAAATGGAACTAATTAAATACATACCAAAAGTAAATTGGTAGAAGTATCTGCGACTCATGCACGACACAAAAATAATTGGTTGAACCACAGAAATATTTTCTTAAGTTTATTGTACATTTGAATTTTTAAAACATGGATGTCCTTATTTTGTAAAAACTTTAAATGTGGGCACAAAACTCTATTGTTATGAGATTAATTACATTAATATAGTCAGAAAGGCTGTGATCGGCGAGAAAATTTTTTGATTCAAGAAAATATAGAATATGTTCGAAACGAAAATTTTGAAGAAAAACAATACATTCAAGAAATTGAAAGCGAAAATGTCCGCGATTAGGAAGTTCGTATGACGTCATATAGCATTCAACGAATTGAATTAAACAAAATTTGATGGTAATTTGAAGAAAACTTTGCTCGTGTGAAAGGGCCTTTCGCCAATCAGATTCCCATGGCTTCGCGCTGCCAGTGAGTGACAGAACTCTCTTGCGTTAAAGAAACCGCCAAAAAATTTTACTGCCGTATGGCTACTTAAGACCCTTGAATGATGTGTGTCTTCGCTCGGGAGTCATAATCACGGCCATTTTTTCTTTAAAGCGATGGAATGACCTAAATTCCTTCAAAAATTTCCGTTTAGAACATGTTCAATATTTTCTTGAATCAAACTTTTCAACTAGCATCCCAAATTAGTAGAACAGTATAAATATAAAATGAAGTTTTTTAATACATAAATTTATTCACGTTTAATCTAAAAATTTTTTTTCATATTATGTTTATTTCATGAAAATTAAAATAGAAAAAAAATTTGTTTGATTTTGACAAATTATTTTTACATATTGTATGGTTTGTAGAGATCTGGGAAAAAAATTCTTACTGATTATAATTAGAATTTTTTTAACTAACATATTTGCGAAATTCATTTTTGGTTGCCACTTTATACTTTCAGAATATGGCTGCATGCGTGGAAAGTTTTTTAAAACCTTGACGTGGGCCTAATAATTAAATTTATTTTTGCATTCGACCCGTTGAAGTACACGTGGACGCTTTCTGCATTCAGTAAGTTGAATTGATATGGTCGATTCCAATGAAAAATTGTAACGTGTGAAATTGCCTTTATTAAGCGACACCACCGAAACTACGGCCGGAGATGTAACTCGATAACAGTTGTTAGAAATAATAGCGAGCTTATTTTGTGTTCTTGGAAACGAAACCCTTTGTTCTGTATTGACGTACGCCTTGAACGAATGGAAGTCGGCGGGGATAAAGGGGGTGGAACAAAGATATGAGAAAGGGGTTGGGAATGGGGGGGGTGGGGGTGGTAGGGTGCAGAGCCCCCGTCATTACAATGCTAGTGATTTATATTAATGAAATTCTTGGTTGTGCACGGACTGTTTCCAGGAGCGTTGACTTCGCTTCCAAGAAAAACACACGGTAGCAAAAGTGCCTAACATTTGTGACCTTTGGAGAAGAGCGCGTGAGTGAAGAGGTCTGGGCGGCTTTTAACAGCGAGGTCTCGAGAGCCGATAAGGGTGATTGGAGTGAATATGGAGTGGCGCCGAAATGAGGGGGCGGGAGAAACGGGAGAACCCCGAGAAAACCCGCCGACCAACGGCATCGTCAGGCACGATTCCCACTTGCGAAAATCCGGTGACCCGGGGCCGGGGATTGAATCCGGTTCGCCTTGGTGGGAGGCGAGCGTGCTAATCGCTCAGCCACCGTGGCCCCCTTTGGAGAAGAGGAAAAGCCGATAAATCACAGGTAAATGTTTCACGTAGAAACTTTTTTTTATACCGCCGAAACGTTATTTCGAATATGGCGGTCTTATTTGATAATTTTTTTTGGATAGAGACTCTCTAACCTTTGTAGTCCGAGAAGTTAACTTCTAGTCGTGCGTGATTAATTGAATGTAAAACGAATACGTTCATTGTTTACTGCATCTGTTATGCAGACTTCTCTTACGTACACGCAAGAGGTAGTAAACCTAGACTAAAGAAGCACCGTTAAAAAAAAAAAAAATCCCCTCACTTTACTGTAACGTGTGCTGGCACATTCCGTAAATTGATAGTTAATGTTTCTGTTTCTCCAGTTAAAAAAATAGATTACAAAAAAATATTTAGTTTTTCGTTATAGGGGTGTTTTATATAGAAATTTGAAAAGTTAAAAAAAATTTTTTCCTTGAGCCATTTATGAAAATAAATCAAGAAATTTAGAGTTGATGACTCGTTCCGCTCACATATCTATCACCTTTGTGTGGGGTATAAATATTATTATTCTTATTAATATATAAATAGTATATATAAATAAATAGTATTATTCTTCAGTGTACACATGTAACTTTTCCAGTTTTGTAGGAGAAGTTAAAGCGCTCTCAATACTGCTGCTAGGTGTGTCAGTGTCATGTAAGGAATCGCTAGGTCTAATGCCGGAATCACATAGCCCCGACCAGCACGACACCGCAAGCACGACACGACACTTGAAACTGAACAACCAACGTAAGCCCGACAATTCTTTCGTACGACCAGAAGTTTAGGATTAGAAATTATCTGCATTCTTCGTCGTGTCGTGCGGTACGACGCACAAAGTGTACAAACTTGTAAAATGGAACTGTATGATAAGCTTTCCATACAATGGGAAATACTTAGCTTAAAAGAAAACAAATTATGAAAATTATTGTATTTAACTCTTCTAAATAACAGTTTTACCTTTGTATGCATTAGCTATAAAACTTTGTCACCATCATGTATTCCAGATTTCCCGCCTGCCCACCGCCTTTGAAACTAGCGTAATTAATCAGCGCCTTCTAAATGGATCAGAAAAATTATACTCTTTGTGTCGCTTTCAGTAAACTGTCGGGCTGTAAATTCGAGCAGTCACGTTTGGAAATGGTCGTGGTCGCGGTTTTTGTCGTGTCGTGCTGTGCTCGTCGGGGATACGTGATTCCGGCATAAGTGACGTAGATATTGTAAACTGCCGCAGGTACGATGTATCTTTTCTAGCTGCAATAGCGAAGAATGCTTCGTGTAGTCTCGGCAATGATCGTTCCCAAACCCGAAGCTGAGACGTTTCCATCTTAGTCTTTACGGATCTCGTTTACGTACATGAACTGTACATTTCCATCAACATTTCCGTGAATACAGGAAATTGTTATAAGCCTTTCACGGTCAATTATACACTCCAAATCGGAATCAGTTACTTTTTACTGATTGTCAGTTCAAACGGATCCCTCCGGAATCAGTAGAAAAAGAAATCTACTAATCTCTTCAGTTAAATGAAATTCACTAATACAAACAGAGGGAAATCAGTTATTTATGGTCGATTAATAAAAATCACAAGGATTGAAAACCGTGCATTACGGTTTGAAATAAATTAGGTATACAATAATTTTGTTGTAAAACAAAATTATTACATGTACAAGGAAATTTTGGAAGGGGTTGGTATCGAACCGCCACCCCAGAACGCAACACGTTCTCTAGTTTATTTTGGCTGACATTCTACCACCTCTGCTACTTTGCCACTGAGATAAAAAGTCTCACATTTGCGTAGTAACTTAAACTTACAATGGCGAACGGCTGTACGTTCCGTAATGTGAAAGTACTTCATGTTGTCGAAATATACACATATTATGTGTACGTAGATACATGTCTTTGTAAGGCTCGGAAGTCATTCTAAGTTAAGTTTAGTTCAGATTGTGTGCTTTGAAAGAGAAATATAGTGGTTTTAACGGCGTTGTCAGTGTTTTATATGTATCTGCCATTTTACAATGCAACGAGATTTTACAGAATGAAACTGTTATTTTGAAGAGACAGATTGGCTAGTAATAACTGTGCTAATTAGTCAGTGGAACGTTAGAAACAATGCAATATTTTATAAAATTTTGTTGGTGTAAATCAACCTTTCTTATTGAATCACCGCACTATCGAGTCAGTAAAATTATCACAGATCTATCTGTCACTAAATATAACAGTTTAAATCTGCAGTGTCTCGTTGCATTGTAAAATGGCGTGTACTAGTGGACATCGATAACCTCGTACATTGAAACCACGATGTCTTTTAAAGCACAGAATCCCTAACTAAACTAAAGATAGAATGGCTTTCGAACTTTGCAAAGACATGTACTTGCGCAGAAAATCTCTATATTTCGACAACAAGATATACTTCCACATCACGAAACTTACAGCAATATTTGACATTACATTTTGTAGTTCAGTACCCATAATACGAGCACACATTTGGCAATGGTAAAGTATGGTAGTGGATATGACTGATCATGAAAGCTTCAGCATGCTTTGCTTTCTGGGCGGAGGTTCGAGCCCAACCACCTCCAATAATCGTTTTCGTGTAGACAATATTTGTGTTCTGGTACAAAATAAATCGTACCTAACTTACTTCACATAGGAATGCTCTGTGCTTATTTATTAACCAACTATAAATAAGTAGTTTTCTACTGCTTGAATTAGTAGAGTTAGTTTAACTGATTAATTAGTGATATTTTTCTGCAGATTCCGGGTGGAGCAGTTTCAACTGACAATCAGTAAAAAAAATTACTGATTCCGATTTATAGTGTTGGCTGTTCACGGTAAAATGAGCATTTTTGAAAGCCCTGCTTAAGATCTACTTTTATGCAAGTTCTGTATTTTTCCGCCGTATGTAAAATTAACGTTGCCAAGGGCCTCATCATTTAATTCACGCGTCGGTCATGTAAACTGTGGAATTATTGGAAAATAAAATACTTTACAAATCTGGATATTTTTATACTTCGATACATAAAAAAAAACAGAAAGCGAAAGAAATAATTCTAGTTATCACAAATTGTTACCTAATACTTTTTATTCGATGTTAGATATGAAACTACTTTCCATCAATCGTTACCAACTTTACAGGACGCATGTCACTCATGGCGTCCATTGAAGTACATGAAGTTAGTAACAGTGACTTTTTTCTTAGGTTGATTTCAAAAGTGCTCACTTTATCGTGAACAGCCTTTACTTGCTGTACCTGCGTATGTCTTAACAAGCGCAATGACTGACACGCGCCCAGTAAAGTTGGTAACGGCGGAGTTGAGTTGAGAGACTTGGTTAACAATGATGTCTCGAGAGCCGATAAGGGTGAAATGAGGTGAGAATCGAGCAGCCCCGGAACTCAAGGGCGGGGGAAACGGGAGATCCCCGAGAAAACCCGCCGAACAGCAGCATCGTCCGGCACGATTCCCACTTGCCAAAAAATCCGGAGTGACCCCCCAAGAAAAGCAGTTCTTCGTCTTAACGTTGGATTAGAAGTGTTAGGTAAACATTCGTCCATGCTGAAATTATTTATTTAGTTTTTTTTTAATGCATATAAGATTAAGAATTAACAAATTGGCAAAATATTTACTTTTATAACAATTCCGCAGTTCCATTTAACTGACGCGTTAACAAAGTGATCAGGCCCATGGCAATGTTAATTTTGCAAGTGGCGGAAGAATACACAATGTGCATACAAGTAGATCTTAAGCAGGGCTTTTGAAAGTGCTCAGTCTACCGTGAACAGCCTATACCAGTGTGGCAGAAGAAGGAGGTGTCATGATGATAGAAACAGTGTCGCTCCTGTGCGACTGTGCAGGATGATTGTGTGATGGTTTAACGTTGCCTTCTCCACTGGGGAAGTGAACTAAACCCAAAGACCACTTAAAAATATTCCAAGGGTCAGTGCCGGGTATCGAACCTGGATCCTCCCACTAGTACTTACACCACGGAGGCGCTAATATGGACAATACGAAATGAATTAACTAACCATCTCCGTGTTAACTACAGTTTTTGTTCGTCAGAATTGAGAATCAGTTTAGTGTATTCCACAGCAACGTGTTACGAAATTTTTTCTGGTAGTCTGTCTATTCGTAGTTATTTTCAACTTTTCTGAGGCTCTGCTGAAGTAATGTCTCTTGTATCCTTCCGCCACCTGCGAAGATAACGTAAACAGAGCAGAAACCAATCCACTGTCTTGCGCGCTGGGCAGACAATCAGAAATAAATATGTTTTTGCCTAACCCTAAATGTGACAATAAGAAACGTTTACTTTGCAAATGACGTCAGTGAACTCAATTTAATTATAGTATTTCGAATTATAGGCCTAAGGTTTTCTAGCAGTCACAGGCATTTGGTTTTAATTTACATTCACTACGAAATAAATAATATAACTTACGTAAAAAACTTAAGAAAAAGTCTCCTTTAACCAAAAAAATGTAGGTATGTTAATGTTAAAGGAACTACAAAACGCCTGTAATATGGCTTATCTAAAGTTATTAAAACATGTTATGCATGAGGTTATTTTTCGAAGGTTTAATTCAGAGAGCGTGGAAATCCCGAAGTAATATTACAATTGACTTGCAAAGTAAAAGTTACAAAAATTGAAAAGTCTTTTATATAAATTGAATTTGTTCAGTTCATCGTGAGCCTGTATTCCTACTAGGAACACAGCATTTATGCTGTTAGTTCCGCCCTCGTGCGGTTTTTACTGTCAGTAAATATCTTAAATTTAACTATAAACTTTAACACAGCAATCAAATTTCTGATGTAAATTTCACGGCAAAGGAAAAAAATGCCACCCATGTCATGAAAGCACCGGACTACTGTAGTCAGTTATCAGCAGTCCTCGGAATGAAAGGCTGTTCCCGATAAAGTGAGCACTTTATGAAATCAACCTCAGAAAAAAGTCACCGCCCCCTAGGCACATATATTTTACGGACGCAGCGAGTACCATGCGTCCAGCAAAGTTGGCAGCGATGGATGGAAATTAGATCCATAACTTAACGTCGAATAAAAAGTGTTAGGTAACCATTTATGTTTACTTAAATTATTTCCTTCTTTTTCTGTATTTTTTTAAATGCATCGAAGTGTAAAATTAAATATATTTGTAAAATATTTATTTTTTTAATAATTTTGGATTCTCTCTCGACCGACGCATGAATTAAGTGACGAGACCCGTGCGAATGTTAATTTTACATAAGGTGGACGATTACGCAACGTGCATACTAGTAGACATCAAGCAGGGCTTTCGAAAGTGCTCATTTTACAGCGAACAGTCTACTTACTGCAGTAACTGCAAGGTCTGTGATAAAGGAGAGAAAAAAAAAAAAAAGAAAGTCGTTGCTGCAACTGGCTGCATCCGCACGCAAGGATTGCTGGAGTAACAGCCTTCTCCAGGATGGAACGTTCCAGCACAGCCACCTCCCCTCCCCCTTCTTCCTACTTCTAGTCCACGGTAATAGCTTGCGAGTTAAATTGAACTAAACTCCAAACTGTAATCTAGCAACTGCGGTAGCGACTGGTATCGAACGGCGGTTTGATGTTTCTGTGAAACGTTTTACAGCCGGCGTTGGCGATGGCCTTGAATTCGCCACAAATTAAGCACGAGATAGCCAGTTTTTCGTACGTTTGTATCCTGCAGGTACCGATACCTTCGGGCGTCTTATTATATTCGTATCACAATAAAATGTCTCAAAGCAAGAAGAGCTGACGACAATTGTGTTAACGACAATGTAAGAAGGGTTTATCAGTCAACCATAATAACGTACCTATATACCATCGTCCGGTACGATTCCCACATGCGACTGCGCCGGGAATCGAACCCGGCTCGTCACGGGTGGGAGGCGAGTGGTCTAACCACTACATTACCATGCCCCCTCCCTCCCAGCGACGTCTATAATTCTGACGGTATTGCGTTAAACGTTAAGCGCAAAGACTTGGAAGCTATAGGCTGTTCACGGTAAAGTGAGCACTTTTTAAGGCCCTTCATTTTTCCTTTCATCAAATTTCCATCTTCCTGCTGCTTTTTTTATATAAACATTGCAATGTGACCAATGAACACAGAGTATATATTTCACCACCATCAAAATTTAATGCACGAGACTGCAATAAGATATATTTATTGGCAGTTAATGTCTGTTGGGAGGGCCTTAAAAAGTGCTCACTTTACCATGAACAGCCTATAGCCATCTTCACCCGAGACGCGTTTATTTCATTGCGTCGCGGCGACGTCTGAACTGAAGTCGATTGTAGTCAGAGCCATCAGCAAATATTATAAAACTAGCGACCCGGCCCGGCTTCGCCCGGGCACAATTAAGTTTTACAGCGATACACTTATAAATAATATGGGAGAAGACTTAAGACTTAACACATAAGACTTAAGGTTATGGCAGGGGAAGTTGCCTGTGGCCCCACTTGATATGTGTCTATAGCTCTATGGAAGAACGTAGCTTGCTAACAACGAAATAATTATAATAACAATAGGCCCTGCAATTTTGGCTGAGCATTGTTAGAAAGCAGCAAAATTGCTCATTTTCCACGAGTTTAGTCACTAGAACCGCTAATGCTCAGCTCCTATAAGTGCTACGGTAATTTTTAACACACACAAACCTTCCTCGGTAAATGCAGATCATAACAGTATAAACCGCATTCAAATCCGTTCAGTGGTTTCCGAGATTAGCGCGGCCATACAGACAGACACAGACGCGCGCCAGGGACTCCCTTTTATACTGTGTAAGGATACCTACGCATCAAAATATCAGGACTATGCAAAATACGAACGAAAGCTTCAACTTTAAATTACATGGGATACGAATCAGTAACTGAAATAAAACAAAAAAACTGGAATCATTTCATACTTCTTAAAAAGCTTTAACTTTAAAACTGGTAACAAAATATTTAGTTTTCAACTTTACGAAACGTATAGTTAATTTTCCTAACAACGTGAATTCAATTAGCAAAAATAAAAAAACTAGGTGGCAAATTATTTGTGGTCTTCGTTGGTTTTTTTCTTCCAAGTGTATGTATGAATTCGTGATTTTACATCTGTTTTGGCACATCGTCAGCCAATGTTGAGGACATACGCAAAATACGAAAATAGACGGATTTTCACGCGTAAACCATCATGGAATTACTTTACATTGTCATTCCTGGTCGTTTCTCATAAATAAAGGCTTCGTTATCCGAGTTTTTTTTTGTTTTTGTGACATCGATCCAGTGTTTTATTTCTGCTAGCGGCCTCTGTGGTCAAATAAACACGAATATGCGCTTCATAGCAACTGCAAGGCACGAAATAAGCAGAACATGGCAGGTGAATTAATTGTTGATTTTCTCGTGTAAGCGGGAAGCTGTATGCATCCCTTGCTGTGTACTCTGTTGGCCTCGAAGGAGGAGTTGGCGAGGAAAGTGGATTTTTGGCGAAACTGGCAGGCATTCAGAAATGTACAGTCGCGTCGAAACTGCATACGAATTCAGTTGTATCCTTATTTCCATGACACACATTTAATAACATTATATATATTTTTTATTAACATTCATAAAGTATTAAAAATCTTACCTATCCTGGTTAAAAATTTGCAAAACCCAAGCAGGGTCCTCCCCCCTCCCTCCCTCCTGTGATGGGGCATTTTAATTTCAGAGAAGGTCAGGCCCCCATGCGCCCTCTCCCCACGAGATCTACACTCATGAAGACGACAATGCACAAATCTGCAATAATAATCTGCACAATTTCTTTTTCCATTTTTTTAAATCATAATTAATGCCGAATTTTTCTCAGCGTCGTGGTAGCCAGAATCACCCATTACGTTTTTCCCACGCATGAACCAGAACATTTGGCAAACCTGGCGCTACGTGCGCGTGATAGCAGTTTTTTTCCGCAGAATTCCGTGATCCTAATTCCGCCTGAAATTATACGTAATTACGAATGGAATTAAGTAAATAACTATGAAAGATTTATGCCGAACGCTGCAAGTGAAAGACGTTTCCTCAGGACATATTCGAGGTTTGTTGATAACGGTTTAATAAGTCAGACTTGATTCGACTTGAAAATAGTGAAAAACGTAGCTTAAAGTTGGACTTTGTGATACTATCGCGAAATTGTAAATGCATCGCATAAAGAAACACTCCTTATTTGCGTGATACGATTTAAATTATTTCATGGCAGATGTTATTTAAATTCAGATGAATTATTTTAACAATCTAAATGGACTGTGCCCACTGCAAACATAAGTAAAAAAAAAAAACAATACGGAGACAGGACACAACATATATCCATAGAACAAGATGGCCAATAACTATGAAGCAACAAAGAGCCAAGCAGTCGTTTGACAGCAGACGATATGAAATGTGACAAATAATTGCAAATGAGCAACAAAACAAAAGACAAACACAACATGGATCAAGCAGAGTAGAAAACAATAAGCAAGTACAATATACTCTTCAATGTACAATGTTTTCGGACTTGTCACAAACACAAGTTAATATAGACTGTTCATGTTTAATTGAACACTTTTGAAATAAAACTTTGAAAAATGTCACTGCCCCTGCCTGCATGTACTTATATTAACGAGCGCCCTGAGTAGCATGCGGCCAAGATAAACAAAATTAATTTTGTTGCTTTCCAAGGTTTGTTTACTAAACAAAATATTTTTTTTTGGGGCAAGCGAATACATTTTTGGCTGTATACAAACAAATGATTTGTTGGCTGTCCTCCCAGTGCACAATATTTTGCCAATTTTGTTTTTGTTGCATCTTTAGCCATAGTAAAGATTAACGTATTGATTTATTCTTTTTCAGTCTCACACGAGAATATACGAGCTTGAATCAGTCCGTTATGGTTTCAGGAATCCTTTCCAGTAGTTCTGTGTGTAACAACAAGGTTTAAATTTGAATATTAAACGAGATCAGTAAGATGTATAGAGGTATAAACAAACAGAAGGTTGCACGGATATCACCACCTTAACCTCGGTGATCTGCTTGTACTCCGCTCATCATACACTCTAAGGAGTTATTCGGAAATTTACCATACCAGTGTATGTACTTTGTGAGAAAGCAGGAATGGTAATGTTTTTCCCTATATATTCATCGTAGCGTTCCTACATTTGCTCGGGAAACAGTTAATGCGTAGGGAAGTTCCCAACTTTATATAGTATCGACGCTAAACATTCCTATATCTGTAGCTTGATGTGTGGTATTATTTCCGTACAGTGTATAGGTAGGCGCACCTGTTTTCCGCGAAAAAATTTCAGGACAATCTGTGTTCCAAAGCACTTTGGTTCAGAACCACTTTGGTGATTGGATCATTTAAATACGCGTCTTTATCTATCTGCCCGCCAATCATGGACATTCAGTAATCGTAGGAACTGGATTCTGATTGGCTAACTCAAGTCAGCATTCACACAAAGACAAGCGACCAATAGTCAAAAGAAGACTGCAAGTGTGCACATACGATACTGCAGTATGGCCTCCGCGGGAAAAATTTTTTTCGCGGAAAAACAGGTGGCCCTAAGTACAGGTTCAAAAACTTCCATTGCAGTTTAGGGAGTTTACCAGAGAAAATGTTTACAGCGTGGTGCGTCGTCCCGTTCGGCGCGGGAAGTAAAACTTCAGTTCTCCTTGCGTCGGGAAGTTTAGGCAAGTCAACACTTGAACAGGGAGTGTAACTTGACGGCGTGATAACCAGTCTGTTGAAGTTGGCGCTCGGGCTCCCGGGTTGCAAACTCGCGACGTTGGTGTCAGTGGAAGTTCGCGTTAGGGCCCCGTCCGTAGTCGACGTGGCGTTAAGGTGATTACATATCGTCAGCAAATATCAATGTTCTCGCGTAAGTGCACACTTTTGAAATAAACCTAAAAAAAAAATCACTTCCCCGACCTCGATATTATCTTAATAATAATAATAATGATAATATTAATATATTTATTTTTTATTTGAGTTTTGTGTGCCGCCCAAAAGTGAAAAATCATTAAGAGGGTGGCACATACATAGAAACATTTATAATCCATTCACGGTTACTTCAGCCTTTTCTGAAGCCCTGCTAAAGTTCTATTTTCCACGATATTCCTCCGCCTCGTGCAAACTAAGCTTAACTAAGTCTGGAGAATTACACCGGAAGGACAACGCACCACATTCGTGCGCACTCAGTTGTAATGATATATTGTATAAGAACTGTTTTCTCAATAGACGTTACCAACATACCTATTTTTTACCAGTTTTTTTAAATTCAAATTATTTATCAATGGAGCATTACAATTTATAAATAAGATATTGAAAACATTTAATTTTAACAGGAAAAAAAGTAACTTTTGTGAACAGAAGTATAAAACACTTGTGATGCACGGCGTATTTAGGAAATTACTAAACACGTCATACATGGGGAGATTTTTCAAAGGTTTGATTTAAAAAGGCTGAAGTAACCGTCAATGGACTATAGACATTACAACATATAGGAAATATTACAAAACCGGACTAGACAACACTAAACATAAAATCACAAATACAGAAAAAAATACATAAAAAGAACAAAAATAATTATAAAAGTGACAATAAATGACTAAATGATATTCACGAAAGGAGCCATATAGTTAAATTGAAATTAAATTAGGTTTAAACCTACTGGTTACAATAGTGTTTGTATAGATCACAAAATAAGATTTTTTTTACCTATAAAATGGATCAAAATTAGAAAAATATCTATTTAAATTACTTACACATCTATTTAGAAGAACATTTTTATAACTTAATGAACAGAAAATGTGAGATGTTCTATGGGTGTATTGTGGTATTTTTAAACCTACCATTTTATTAATTGACATATATGATAAATAATTAAGAAAGGTGTTAATTAAAAAAAGCATCTAGAAATTCATTATTTTAATTATATTCTACTTGTTTTCAAAATCGGTTAAATAATTTAATAAATTATTTGATAGATACTAATAAAACATCTTTATTTTTGTGGCGAAGTTAAGGTATTATCACCTTCTGTTACACTTAACCAATTTACATAATAAAACGAAAAACCTTTTTTTTTTTGAAAAGGCAAAGAAATAAAAAATGAAACAAAACTTAATGTCTACTATATAATTATAAAGTAGCTTATATAAAATATATAAAAGCAAAATACATAAAATAAAAATAACATGAATAGTGAACTTACACGATTTTTCTTTCGGGTATGTTTATATATGTGTGTGTGTATATATATATATATATATATATATATATATATATATATATATATATATATATATATATATATATATATATATATATATATATATGCATACACAAAGTCACATACACATGTGATATATATTCACATATATACAATATTATTATTTATAAAAATATACTACTAGATAACATCGATTAGCGAAAATTCTAATACTGTAATTTAGTTTAAGGATTTAGGTAAGCGATTCCAGAGTTTGGTTGCGATGACGTTGAAAGATGAAGGGAAATATGTGTTGTGTTTTGGTACTAGAAGCTTTTGTTGATCGAAAGAAATAGTGTAGAAGTATTGGGCGGTAAGAAACGAGACAACAGGTGTTGTGAAAAAGGGGGGGGGGGGGGGGAACTTCTCTCACAAGCAGTTCTTGTGCAATGAACGTCGATTTTTTAAATCGAACCATGAGAGAGTATGTCTGCATTTTGTGATATGGTCTTTCTTTTTAAGGTGAAAAATAAGACGTACAAGGTTGTTTTGTATTCGCTGAAGTGTGCGAGACAGATCTTCATGCAGGTCACTGAATACTGTATCAGCATAATCAAGGCGTGAAATTATTACAGGATGCGATGGTTGACATGCGCTTAGCAAAGTTGGTAACGATGGAGGGAAATTAGTCCTATTGTCTTAGCGGCGAATCAAAAATGTTAGGCAAACATTTGTGAAAACTGGAATGAATTATTTTGCTTCCTGGTTTTGTTGATGCATCTAAGTGTGAGAATTGGTAGGTTTGTAAAATATTTACTTTTCTAATAATTTCCCAACTCCGCTTGACCGACGCATTAATAAAGTGATTATCAGTTCCACGGCAATGTTAGTTTCACGTGTGGTGAAAGAATGCACAATACTCACACGTTTAGATCTTAATCAAGGGTTTTCAAAAGTGCTTAGTTTACCTTGAACAGCTTATATCAGTAAATACATTTTCTGAGATTACGACTTTTCCTCCAGGAAAGGTAAAAAGAAACAATTACATACAGCTACAACTTGTTTACTATTATTCTAAATATATTCAAAAAGAAAAAAGGTTACCGAAAATGGTTAAAAATATAATTTCTATGGCCTTACTGCGCAGTTTCCGGAAGGAAGAGGAGTAAAGAACAGATAGGCATCTATAGGCTTTTCGCGGTAAAATTAGCACTTTTTTTTTCCAAAAACAATGCTTAAGATATATATACACTTAGTGTATTCCTCCGCTTTATGTAAAATTAACATTGGCATGGGACTCATCACTTTACTCATGCGCGGGCGGTCAAATGGAACTGTGAAATTTTTAAAAAAGTAAATACTTTGCAAATCTGCTTATTTTTACACTTCAAAGTATTAAAAAAAATTGAAAGCTAAAGAAATAATTCTAAGCTATCACAAATGGTTACCTAACACTTTTTATTCGTCGTTAAGGTGTGGAACTACTTTCCATCCATCGTAACCAACTTTACTGGGAAAATGTCACTCGGTGCACCAATTAGAATGTATGCAGACAGGGGCAGTGACTTTTCTCTAAGGTCCATTTATAAAGTGCTTACTTTATCGTGAACAGTCTTTATAATAAACCAAATAAGGCCAGTATTTTCAAATGTATTCCTTTTAACACTTTCAATTGAACGTTAAGATATGGAACTACTTTCGCTTCTTCGTTACCAACTTTAGAGAACGCATGTAGTCAGTGTGTCCGTTAAAACATATGCAGGCAGAAACAGTGACATTTTCCGAATGTGGTTTTCGAAAGTGCCCACTTTATCGTGAACGACCTTTAATAACGAAGTATGGGTCATTCGCGGTTAAATGAGCACTTCTGAAAGCCCTGTTTAAGATCTACTTGTTTTCAAGTGGTGTATTCTTCCGCCTTATGCAAAATTAACCTTGCCACGGGCCTCGTTAATTTATTCATGCGCCGGTCAAGTGAAACTGTGAAATTATGAGTAAAGTACAGAGTTTTCAAATTTGCTCATTATTACACCCCGATGCACGAAAGAAAACATAAAGCGAAATAAATAATAATAAGTTATCACAAATGATTACCTAGCACTTTTTATTCGACGCCAAAATATTTGAGCTACTTACCGTCCATCGTTACCAACTTTTACTGGGCGCATGCCACTCAGTGCGCCCGTTGAAATATATGTAGGCAGGAGCAGTGACGTCGTTATAAGGTTGATTTGAAAAGTGCTCGCTTTATCGTGGACAGCCTTTAATCAATTGAAACAGGGCCAGCCTGCAGTGCTGAAGTCTAGCGACGGGCAAATGAGCAGTGCTACGGCCATTTCTAATCACTGCCGAAGCTCAGAGCGGGGGTAGCCCGGGCCCTTTACCACCCAGGTGGTCTCATGTGAAATGCAGGAGAAAGGAGAAGCTAACCCTCTCCCCCTCCCACACCCATCGAAATATTTTAGGCCAGTGCCATAGTTCTTATAGGGTAGCCGAGTACTCCCAGCAAACCCTGGTTCCCAATGCAGTTCCCCCCCCCCTTCCTACCCAGGTTCGTGGGAGGAGGTAACAGTGAGGCTGTTACCTATTGTTGTCCCTTGAATTTCGTTAATTTTGAAAAATGCAGGTTAAGTTATAGACTGGACGAGAGTTTGTTAGACTCCCGGCCAGTCTTTCCTTGTAAAAGCTGAAGCTAAGCCTGAACATCCCGTGAATTTATTCGCGAAGGGTCTGGGTAAAGGCGTTGCCTGCAGTGAAGTGAGGTGAGGTGATTGTGTAATGAATTGTGAATTAATATTAATTATTCTATAATTACTTGTTCTGTTTAATTAATTATATTTTAATCAATCAGTCTCAATTCCCTGAGGCGCTGTAAGTACCCGAGTCCTAAGACAGGCTGGAAACGTACGGTGGTCGTATGTGTTTAATTAAATTTAATAATATTAATATGTTTCAGCTAAAGGCTTCTATATTTAAGATTTATTACAATAAAACTTAAAATAGGAGGCGGTAATTACTAGTTGCGGGTTTTCACGTCTGAGAGGAGACAGTGCTGCCATCTCTGAGCAGTGCTACGGTGTTGGCAGTGGGTGTTAGTAAGTAGGGAGGGAGGAGGGGGTGATATCGATCCGTCCCGCCACACAATCCACCCCCCCCCCTCCAACCGCAACCTTCATTTCCCCCTCCTCCTCTTTTGCCCTCTCAGCGGCAGGGGTCGTCCCCCTTGACCGAGAGCAAACTAAACAAAAACATTGTTGCACACACCCCGCTAGGCAAACAAGAGGCGTCCTCAACTCGAATAGGGAAAACGAATGCTTGCCGGAAATACCCGAAGTGGACGTTCTACGGGGCGCTATCACTTCGGCATTGAAACAAATCGCGATAAAACTGAACTCGGAAGTAAATAAATAAAATTATAACTAACATATTTCCCTTAAACCTCTGCTTCACTCCATACGTAGAAAGTTTCCGTTTTCAAGTCATAATTTCGCATTACTGACAATGTACGATTATAGAAAATACACATTTTTCGAGTTTTCAAATTTTTTTTTTGCGTAATTCCAATTGTGTGCTATCTGATTCTTGTAAAGAGTCAAGATCATATTTATATATTATTAATAAGTTCATGCCTTTTTGTAAGCACTAAATAACACACAGTAAAAATAAGATACAAACGAATTAAACAACTAGTAAATTGTAAATTTTCTATAAACAAACATTTACAACAATGCCTCCGTACGTTTGCCGAAATGCAGATGTGGCACTCATGTACCACGTGAGTGCCACATCTGCATTCTGCGTGACACACACTTCCAGTCCAACTCGACTCCCACGAGTCCCAACATCACTGCAGCGAGTATTTGAACCCGTGCCAGTACGAAACCAACCCGTATGGCCATGCTTGGAGTGGGGGGGGGGATCGCACTGAGAGCCCCCCCACTGGCCAGAATATCGTCGAGAAATAACGTTGAAGTATATTTGGGGATTGGATCTGCTACATTTCGGTTCATTGCACGCCATCCACGTGCTTGCTTTTGTCATTTCAATGTGACATATAATATGTGTTATACGTAGAGACATGCAAAAGTCGCGTTATGATTTGGTGGCATAATAAACTCCAAGATGCTCCATGGTCTATTGAATGTTGCCACTGGCAGATAACTTAGGTGTATCGTCCCAAGGATACTCTGAGCCAATAGGAAATGTTATAAGGAGTAACCAATCTCCAGTCAAGCGGCCGCACAGGTAAATGACACAGCATGATCGCCGGGAACCAATGAAATCACGAATTCCCCTCAAGTAGGTACAAGGAATTAAAATCCAGCATGTTACCAAATAATAACGTGAATTTTGCATGTCTCTAGTTATACGTTATCGCCAGTTTATAACGAACAGTTAGTAAGGCTAGAGGACGTTGTTTATATTGTGACCTGCTTGCGCTCTTATTGTATGCTAATAGAGTGACCGAGTGATGACTTAACGTACTCAAACAATCTCGCTTACAATTGTGAACATTACGTTTATCACTTCCCAATCCGGGATTCGACCCCATAACCCCACTGTCGAAGGCAGTGTCCTAGTGACGTAGGTCAAGGATGTCATCCGCGGACGATGTGGTGATGATAAAATTTTAGTAACTGACTAAAAATGTTGTAATGTGAAGTCACTTTGTATTCATTCCGAAGCAAAGACTGCAGTTAAGGAGACAAATTTGATTTTTGGAGTACACATTCTCCTTATGTTGAGTTTATCCACGATTACTGAAATCGTCATTTGAAGAAGTCCCTGCCTCGTAACTGCACACATATATTACCACCAACACTGGCTTTAGAAATATAGCCGACCTCCCGTGGCGCTGTCGGTTGGTGCACCACCGATCTGGGGTGCGGGAGGCTCTGGGTTTGAATCCCGGGTAAGGCATGGGTGTTAACTTTAGTTAGTCTGTAAGCCGTCTCCTGCTAAGCTTTCAAACATAAAACCGGGGATGTTAAAAAGCCATTTACAATACAATTTAGAAATATATTTGGATGCCCGTAAGTCGTACTGAAATCATATTGTAAAAAAAAAAAAAAAAAAAAAGGATAATTGCAATAATCATAAATCATATACAACATAAATTCGAAAATAATTAAAATTACTTTATGGAGCACTGCGCACCTAGCGGCGGAAATTTGCCTTATGGCAAACTCTCGCAAAAGAATTCTCGTTTTGTTTCTAACCTGAGTAGAATAAACCTTAGTATAGGCTGTTCACAATAAAGTGAGCACTTTTGAAGCCCTAGTTACTTTTTTCTTTCAACGAATTTATATCCTTCCACCACTTGTTAATGTAAACTCTGCCGCGTGAGTAATAAACACAGTGTATACATTCACCACACCCAAAACCAAAAGTCTGAGGTCACACTGAATTGTATTTATTGGTTATTATGTCTGGCGAAACAGCTTCAAAAGTGCTCACTTTACAGCGAACGGCCTATAATAATCTTCAACAAGTTCTTTGTTTAACATACTGATAGCCGCGCCGTATTCTTGCGGTGCATGTGCTACAGGTAGAGTTGGGATGTTGAAAAAATATCGATATACCGAAATTAGGACATTATATTAAAGATGTATCGATATAAATCGTCGTTATATTATTAAAATAATATATTTTTCCATGTATTGGAAATAAGTGTTTTAAAAATGTTCTTTTAATATGCTTACTTTTAAAAACAAAAATCGAATTAAAGAACTACTATTGGGTACAGGCACCGAAAATAGGTACCACGTCGTTCTGTGAGACCTCGTGCCCTGGCATGCAATATTACAAGCAATTTTCCAAGTCCTCTAATACGTAAAATATCGAATTTCGATGTACGTAAAATCGATAATTTTTTCGATACATCGTTTTGTAAAACGACACTTTTAATATATAACCGGTATAAATAATATCGATATCAACAACCCTAAGGTAGAGCGTTGCCCCTAGCAGACGTGTTATGCAACCATACTAGCATTTGTGTGAAACGCGGTTGCCTGTCGCACGCCATGACAGGGGCAAGCGGTTGAAGGAGAGAGATGTTCGTGTCCCGTCGTCTGCACTTCCGCGTGGCAGATGTTGAATTATGCACGGTGCCTCTGCCCCCCCCCCCCTCCAGGTGAACACCGTCACGACCCTCTACTCGTCAGTGACTAGGGGCACCGCTGTGATTGTTAGCTAGCGCGAGGGACCTGTCTCCATCTCGAAACACGACTGACAGTTCAGGAGGTGTCAGGGAGAAAACATCGGAGGAAAGAAATTATTTAAAATATATCATTCATTGTTAACAACAATGAATAACTGCCGCTATTTGAGGCCGTCATCTGGCCAGCTCCCCAAACCGAGCGCACAGATCAAGTTGATTCATATTCACTGTTCGATGTTTTTGAGCGGTGTCTCTTAACGAAGAAGGTGACCATACGAGTATACGATTACTATAGAACGTCTCACTCTTAGATTGCAGTGGGTAACTAAACGAACAATTTTATATTTATACACTACTATACAATTTGACAATTTTTGTTACGTAATTTTGTACGTATGAACTAATTCTGCCAGCACAGCATAACCACTTGGCTGTTGATAACTCTAGCCATCTGGAAACAGCGCGCGCCATGCACACTTTACTGCAATCTAAGAGTGAGACGCACTATCGTCTACGACGTCTATTTCTGTCTCTAAGGGTTTATTTTTAAAGTGAAAAAGGACTAACGTGTGAGTTTCACAATCATTTTTAGGTATGAAACTTACTGTGCAGGCTACTTTAGTATAGGCTGTTCACGGTAAAATGAGCACTTTTGAAAGCCCTGCTTAAGGTCTACTTGTACGCAAGTTGTATATTTTTCGCCTTATATAAAATTAACGTTGCCAAGTGCCTCATCACTTTATTCATGCGTCGGACAAGTGAAACTGTGAAATTATAAGAAAAGTAAATAATTTACAAATTTTGTAATTTTTACACTTTGATGCATAAAAAAAAACGCAAAGCGAAATAAATAATTGCAGTTGTCTCAATTGTTTACCCAAACATTTTATTCGACGTTAATATATGGTACTACTTTCCATCCGTCGTTACCAGCTTAACTGGATGCATGTCCCTCAGTGCGCTTGTTAAAAATGTATGCAGGTAGGATCAGCGATTTTTTTCCAAGGTTGATTTCAAAAGTGCTCACTTGATCGTCAACTGCCTTTACTTTACATACCACAGAGACATGCAGCACATCTTTGTTTTTAATACTACATCATAAAAGTTATAGTGTCCCCACCGAGAGTCTTGTGAAGCGAGTCGACGACGAGAGAGAAATACAGCACGTCAGGTCGGTGTCTTGCGCGTTAAGACGACCAGACACTTAATGCGCGTACCAGGGTCGCCCTTAGTGTTCCTGCGTTTTTAGGCCTTGTACACGCAAGATACCTCCAGCCAGACGGCGGAGCCCTTTGAAATCGATACAACTCCACTGACATTCAAAGACAAGATAAAGTCGCCGATAACTCACGCTGCAAATTCCAAGTTAGTCTACTGACATCCAGTTGTTTTTAGTTTACTGTTCTAATAACAGCCTTCTTTATTTATTCTTCTTTCCGCTTATGAGTGGTACTGCTCGTGAATATAGACATTATCGTCGATCTAATTGCTGCAATCCATACGTAAAAAAAAAAAAAAAAACAAGTGACGTTCGGACGTTATAAACACACCTTCGGCTTCTATTGCTTCATGCTTTATTAAGGCACAATTTTCAGTTGCCACGGTGTAAAAAAACTTCGCAAGTTATTATATGAAATAAATACCGTCAGTTATGTATGTTAAATGCAACAGCTGTCTTTGATATTATGAAATACAATGGACCAATAATGAAAATATAACGCAACATATCCGCTAGTTTGACATTGAAGTCTTGTTGTGTTCGTTGCAGTTTGTCTCTCATGTACATTTGAATGGCTGCTTGGCTGTAACATTTGTTGTTTAAGAACCACAAAAAAATTTTATTTTATAAGACAATATCGATGGGTCGGTGAAAAATATAATGTAATTGTAATTAATATGACAGTGAAAATTTCGTTACACATTTACGTTACGGAAGGTGTTTACAATGTGCTTATTAAGAAACGACGCACGCTGATTGCTGAATTGAATTCCGCAGCAATCTTTTAGCTATGCTTGTAACTTATTTTCCAATGATACCTCATCAGTCCTTCATTTTCTGTAACATCGAATACTTTTCGTGCTGTTTCAGTCATTATTTCCTGTTCATCTTTATATATATAATTCTTCTGTGCGTGTGTATGTCACTGAACTCCTCCTAAACGGCTGGACCGATTTTGATGAAATTTTTTGTGTGTGTTCAAGTGGATTCGAGAATGGTTTAGATTCACAATTCGGTCCACTACAAAATGTTTTTTTAATGTGTTTTTAAATGTGTTTTTAAAAAAGTTTGAAATTTTCGGATTTAAGACATATGTACAGGACAACGTCTGTCGGGTCCGCTAGTATTTAGTAAAATTGATGGATCTTTTCCTTTCCTCACGCTCCATTGTTGTTTTTTGACGTGAATACGTCTTTAAAATTGCAACCATAGTGGGAGGCAATCCAGAAAATCCAATGATAACAAAATCGGGGGATACAGTTTGGCATTGCAGCTCCGAATCTATCGTCCACATTCAAAATTCGAATTCCGCGTAGTATAACTTTTGACTAGGAGAAGCTACGACGCTCGTTTGAGTTTCAATCGACAGCTCTCGTCAAGGTCAATCGATTGCGCGTATAAAAACATTTGCGTGGCTTGGTTAAGGTGTAATTGCATGAGTTTAATGTAAACAAATTAAGAAAACTTAACACAACATCGGTCTATACTCGTCAAAAAGCCAAGTCGAAATACAGAAATCGTATACCGTTGTAAAAAGCATCTCAAAAGTAATCCAGTGATATCCATAAAACCCCATATGATCGAGTAAAGTGGTGCTGGGAACGTAAAATAATCATGAAGGCGTCCGAGCGCGTCAACGAAGACGAATTCACACAAAACAAAAAGGCCGTTTCCCCAACAGAGCCACACCCCATTTTTTATATAAATCACAATTATAAAGATAACGTTTCTTGGAAACCATATTATATAATAGTAAAGCTGCTGTAACCTAGGACTTGTGAGTTCTGCCGATGTCAGGCCACTTCTACCCAGGAAAAGAAACGACTAGACTGAGGAGGCCATACACTAAAGATCATGTAGACCGCTTATTCGTCTTCTGCCCATGTACCCAACATTGACCTACTCCAATCCTATTGAACTGTCAAAGTCACATGGTCATCACTGATGAAAGTGTTTGTTTATATCTTAATTTCAAGCACTATTATATGAATATAACACTTTTGCCAATTTGAATTTAAACAAACTGTATAAAAAATTGGTTAGATGAAGTATAAAAACATCTCAATGTTTACAAATCAGTTTCCTAACCTAACATCCAAGCCATGCCGTTTTCGCTAGACGTTTTGGCAGAAACGCAGTTCAATGTTGGGACATGGAGATTGGTTGTGCGCAGCCAGCGAGATCTGTCTACCTCATCTTTACTCTATGGAGGAGAAGGTTACAGGTGGGAGGAAGTCGCTATAGCTCCTCGACACACGAGCGGAGTTGCCACGTTTATAGGCGGATTACCAACCGCCGTCTTGGATTTATCGATTTTTCGCCAGCGCTTCTATTTCGGAAGATGTGTTGAAATTTCCCGCACGACATATCCTAAACTACAGCTTCCCAAAATTTATCGATCTGCCACGCAGGTTCGCTACATTTATTAATTTTTTTCTGATAACTGTCGAGGTGAAACGCGAGGTTATTTCTTGCGAACGATTGAAAAGGCGACAATATCAAACAATAATCAAGAAATATTGCCCTCAGACAGTGCACTAGGCAATGCTTTGTGCTCTGTCGTTCGAAAAATACGTGATACAAAACTGTATTTCCAGAGTATGACATGAATCCAAGATGGCGGTTGGGAATCTGCCTTAACAGACAAGCAGACAACAAACGACTCTTCGAAGATACTGGAGCCACGGTGGTGTAACGGACAGAGACTTCAACCAGTGGAATAATTCTACTGAGTATTCAGATAGTAAGCTGTTGTCTACTGGCCTGGCAGTCGAACGCACTGAGATTCCACTGCCAGGCCAGGGAAATTCACTAGGAATCAGTTGAAATCGCCGTTCAATCAGCGAATACTACACTCTAAATTCGAATCAGTGTAAATCACCTGATTCGCAGTGAAATTCAACTACTCGAATAAGTGAAAATGGCTCCACTTAGAATCAGCGGAAAACCACTGATTGTTTCAGTGGAAAAATTTCACTGATTGAATTAGTGGCGTGAGGCAATTTCACTGATTGAGCTAAGTGACGGCCGACTACAGTGACAAATTAAATATTCTTTTTATTGAGTTTAACCAAATAATCACGTGAAATAAACATATTTACAATAGTTTGCTATTTATATTGCGCAGTTTACCGCAATTTAAAAAGGAAAAAACAGTTTTCGGTGGTGGTAGGGATTGAACTCGCACAACCCTTTCCAATTCGCTTTTATGTTGTTACCTTACCATATTTTTTTCTTTTATATTTCGTTGTTGTTTTTGTGACGTTGACGAGCTCAAGTTAAACCGACTCTCAGACAAGCTGATAGAGAATCTGCCGCGGAGGGGCCGGGGCGCAAACCCGTGGCCCCTCGACTACAAGTCGGCCACCCTACCCCTGAGCTATGGGGGACAGGGGCATTTCTGCGCTACCAAATAAAATTGAAAAATAAGAGGATATACATGTCTTAAGCCCCTGTCACACTTTCAAATTTTCGCCTGCAACTATGCTTGAACAATAAAATTTGAAGACAAAATACGGCCATCAATTTTTACCTTCCAATATATTTGATCAAGTCATCTTGAACATGTTTGAAATCGTGTCACACTGTCAAATTTTTTTGTTTAGATGATCAAATCTGAATTATTATTTTTAAAAATATTTTAATAGTGAGACACTGTGTTTGTTTTTACATGCAGACCATTACAGGGAGGAATGTAAGCAATGTTGTAGTTTATTTTCGCTTCTTTGCTAAATTTGAATTTTTTTTATCGGAAAATTTTGCTGCACAAAGAAATTTAATGCCTCTGTGCTCGTGATATTATGTACAATATTCACTTAAAATTGCATTCATGTCCAGACAGCTTCTACGTAAATTAATTATCTTCATAACTGACTTCGTTTCCATCAATTGTTCGTTATTTTAAGTTTCATGGCGTCCATTTTTGTTGTGTATGATTCTGATTGGCTGAGACCGTCAACATCAAATAAATTTTAGAACCGGTACAATTTTCAAATGTTTGATGAAAACAGAAGCCAGCCAACTTTTTCAGACAAATATGGCGGCGTTTATGACGTTTCGATGACGTCATAACTGTCCAACTTTATTTGACCAAACTTATTGGAAGCAGTTCGACGAAAATATTTGACAGTGTGACAGGAGCTTTACAGTCTTATCGAAATAGTGAAGATTTGAATTGTATGCTCTTACTTCTCGTTCTTTGTTTAATTGGTACCGTTAAGATTATTTAAACGAATAGTATATATGAGCACTCTATTCACCACATTATATGCAGTTTAAACCTTCAAACAGAGCGTTGTTATAATTACATGAAAACGAAATGAAAGACGTAAAAAACGGAATGAAAGGCTGAATGTTTATATTACATCGTAAAATGGTGTTTTGAAAGAGGAAACACATTTTAGAAAGTATCTTGTATAGGTTTTATTAGTTTATTCGTTGTTATTTCACTTGATACACGTTTTTAAACTGTCATTTTTACACGCTGTTCAAGCGATCCATCAGTCAAAAAACAAACCACTGAGTAAACAGTGAAAAAAATGACTGTTGAATCAGTGAAAAATGTCACTGAATCAGTAAGCGAAAGAAATCTGGCATAGTTTCACCGATTCATGAGTTAAATTCACTGAAGTGACTGTTGAATCAGTCAGGCATTGTTGACATTGAAACAGCGAAATTCTCACTTACTCATATTTAGAGTGTAGCAACTAAATTTTTTCAGTAGAATTCCACTGATTCAAGTGGAATAGTTCTAACTGATGTGTAGTCAAATTCGCTGGTTCGGAGCAGTTTTAAATACTTCTATTTTAGAGTGCAGTTTTCAGCGACAGCGATTCACGTTTTACAAAAAAATGTCTGCGTTATCTGTGTACCCATACAATTTGTTTGGTTTCCCCGTCAGCTGCCAGTTAGCGAGTTTTACTTTCTTTTAAAATTAGCTGCGTTATCACTACGTTGAGATCTTCCATGAATTTTTAATTTTCACTTCGTTTATCTCTTCTTTCATATCTTTTTAATGCATGTAACGAAAATCGTGTTTCCCACCCCCCCCCCGACATAAGATAAGCCTTAACAATAAAAAAGTCCTTTGATGGCAGCCATTTTGTTTGCGACGGAAAACACGCGCTGGATTGTGGGTAATATCGGCGTGATCCGCACGGTTAACGTAGAAACGGCAAGGAGCTCTCTGATTGGCTGTTGTTGGTGTCTTGTTTACTCTTGTCGTGTTCGGCGTGTACCGTGAACACATGAATCCGCCTTAGCTAACTTTCAGCGACTAATGTTTCAGGTTTAGAGTGCAGTGCGGAAAAATGTTAACACTATTTTTTGTATAGTCTAATTCGCAGTTTCTTCCATTTTTTTCAAACCAAACCTTCGAAAAATTACCCCGTGTGTGACGTGTTTCGACGTTTACGCGACGTGTCTGAAGACTTTTTTTTGTGTTAACAGTGGGATAGACCCCCGTGGGAACCCCGCGTCCAAGGTCAAGAAGCGAGGGAGCGATACGGGCGACACTAACACGCACGCCTAGCGTCTCATCGTCCCTACGCGCAAGGCGAGCACAGTGTTTCCGTCGTGACGCTGTACTGTGAAAATTAGATCCGTAACAGTGGGGTTTTATTACACGCGATGAAAGCCCACGGATTAAACTACGCCCACATCTTTGTAATATTCTCTTGCCGCTTAAGGAAACTGCATAGGCAAGCTTTTAAAATGCGATATTAGACCATTTTCACGATTTTTTTCTTCTCCAAGATTACACTTTACATGACAAAAGTAAAAAATAGGGGCATGGATAATAGTTTTTTTTTTTCCTGATAGAAAATCGTATTTGCAGAACATTTATTTACCGAGATACGAGTTTTCACGCAAACAACTATTTCACAAAAAACGCGGAGGTCCATCCAACACTTAACATATAAGTACCTTACTTTCAGTTAAATTGAACTCTTACTTATATTTCACTTTTAAATTATAATATTTAATTTATAATTAGTATGAATAAAACAGTGAGAAAATATGCACGTTCTTATGCAAAATATTACTATACAGAGTGCGCACGAATGTGGTGCGTTGTCCGTTTGGCGTAATTTTCTAGACTCGGTTAAGCTTTGTTTGCACGAGGCGGAGGAATATCCTGGACATCGGCAGGGCTTCGGAAAAAGTGTGAAGTAATCGCGAATGGACTAAACGCAGGAATAGTGGGAATATAACTGTGTTATTATTTTTTTTTTCCTTCTGGTTGTGAGAACGTGCCGTGTTGTGCTGAGACGGGTGTTTTTGTGCTGTTTCTTGCAGGAAGACATGGTGTGTCTGTCGTGCACGGCCACCGGAGAGCGAGTGTGTCTGGCGGCGGAAGGATTCGGCAACCGCCACTGCTACCTCGAGACCATCGCCGACAAGGTAACCACACCAATTCCCCGTCTCACTCACCTCGCCGCAGCTTCGCGAACACGTGTTTCGTCTCACGCCAACTCATCTATAATGTATTCACGGTAAAGTGAGCACTTTCGAAATCAACCTTACGAGAAAGTCATTGGTTACCCTTACCTGCATGTGTTTGGACGGGCGCGATTAGTGACATGCGTCCAGCAAAGTAGGTCACGATGCAGGGAAAGTAGTTCCATATCTTAACGTTGAATAAAAAGTGTCAGGTCACCATTTGTAATAACTTAAATTATTTCTTCCGCTTACTGTTTTTTTTTAATGCATCGGAGTGTAAAAACGACTAAATTTGTAACACTTTTATAATAATTCCACAGATTCACCTGACCGACGCATGAATTCAGTGATGAGGCCCGTGGCAACGTTAATTATACATAAGGCGCAAAAATACACGACACGCATACAAGAATTTCTTAAGCAGGGCTTTCAAAGGTGCTCGGTGAGCAATTCTAAGGTCCTAGTTACTTTTTTCCCTATCAGTAAGGCCACCTGTTATTCGCGAAAAATTTCAGCAATACTTGCACTCCACAACACTAGAGCTCAGATCCACTTTCGTAATTGGATGATTTTAACTGTCACGCATTGCCGGTATCTGCCTCCGAATCACGGACACTCATTGTCGGAGTTACCGTATTCTGATTGGCCCAGTCAGGCAAGAAACTGTATCCCGACAAAGACACGTGACCAATAACAAAAGGAAAAATTGCACGTATGCTATAGGGCATTGGAGTCTGGCCTTTGCGTAAATATTTTCGCGTAAAACAGGTGGCCCTACGTATCAGCCACTTTATATTCTTCCACCACGTTTTGAAATAAATATTGCCACGTAAGGAATATGTACAGTGTGTATATCATGCCGCACCCGAAAGTTAACGGATAAGGCTACAATAAAAAAAAAATATATTTATTATTATTACTATTATTATTATTATAAATGAGAAGGCTTCAATAAGTGCTCACTTTAACGTGAATAGCCTATACAAACACTCTACATTTTCAAACCCATATTAATTTATGGTTTCAGGCGCTGCAAAAAAAAAATTAAGTTTTTCATCTCTTTCTGTACTTGAACTGACGTAATACTTGTTTCATAATCACAGCCAATGAGCCGTAAGCTTTGCGTTCTTCGAACCTGTGGGTGCCGCGGCGACGATGTGGTTAGACTACTCGCCTCCCCACCTAGGCAAACCTGGTTCAATCTCAAGCCGGGTCGCTCCCGGATTTTCGCAAGTGGGAATCGTGCCGGACGATGCCGCTGATCGGCCGGTTTTCTCGGGGATCTCCCGTTTCCCCCGCCCTTGCGTTCCAGCGCCGCTCCATACTCGCCTCGCTTCACCCTCATCGGCTGCCAAGGCCTCGATGTTAAGATCAGGCCAAACCTCTCCACTCCTCGTATATATATATATATTGTTCACGTTAAAATGAGCATTTTTGAAAGCCCTGCTAAATATCTACCTGTGTGCACGTTGTATATCTTTCCGCCTTATGCAAAATTAACATTGCCATGGTCCTCATCACTTTATTCATGCGCCGGTCAAGTGAAACTGTGAAATTATTAGGAAAGTAGACATTCAATAAATCTGCCAATTTTTACACACTGATGCATTAAAAAAAAAAAACAGAAAGCGAAATAAATGATATGAATTATAACAAATGGCTACCTAACACATTTTATTCAATGTTAAGATATGGAACTACATTCCATCTCTCGTTACCAACTTTACCGGGTGAATGTCAGTCAATGGGCCCGTTGAAGTATATGCAGGCATGGGCAGTGTTTTTTTCTAAGGTTAATTTCAAAAGTGCTCACTTTATCGTGAACCGCCTTTAATAGAGAAATTCACAGGAACTTTGGCCATGGTATACGTGCGTAGAACTGTTTTACAAAAACTGATGAATATAACATCGACATCAAGCAGAGATCACAAATTTCAGCGAAACCACTAAGCAAAAGTATCATGGCATTTATTTATTTATTAAATATTTTGAGTGCCCCTGAATAGTAACAAAAGCCTTATTTTCGCCGTTGAATCTGTAATGAGGTGTTTTTCGCGCTCCTGTTCACCACTTTGTTGTGAAAGAACGGTGACCAGGTAACCAGCGTTCGCCATTTTTGGCTAACGGAGTCAGGAGCACGTTAATAGAATTGTTAACAGGATGTTGATGGTTGCCGCTCATATTTTCCAATTCCGGGTTTCACTAATTACATGTTCAACTGGTATTGCCACATCTTTGCCTTTCAATGTTAAAAATGGATGAATATCTGATAGTTCAAAATTAAGACGGTGCCTTATTTCGCGACGAAAGCGTGAAAGTTTTGTTAAAATGGGTCGAAAATGAGTAACGAGGATAACCTCAATCTGTATGTAACGTACGTTTCATTTAGTTATATTTCGAGTCTTAGTGGAAGTTTTAATATGATTTTCTTCGCTGTAACTCGAGATGCATTTCTGACATGTGAATGCTATTATTTTCTGGTGAGATGAACATGTTAGTATAGGCCGTTCACGGTAAAGTGAGCACTTTTGACGCCCTATTTACTTTTTTTCTTTCAGCCATTCCCTATCCTTTAACCACATTTATAATTACATATTGCCATGTAAGTAATAAGCACGGTGTGTATATTCTATTGAACTCGGAAGTTAACGTCTAAAGCTGAAATAAAATATGTTTATTGACTATGATTCCAAACGAGGGGGCTTTCAAAAGTATTCACTTTATCGTGAACAGCCTACACCTGCATTCAAATGCATTAACACGTCCGTACTTTATATTTCTACTTCACACACAATTACAGCAATTGCGCAGTTTTGAAGTTCCCTCTACATGAGGTTTGCCATCTGTTTACAATAAGCATTTTCGCGATGTGAACATATCGTTGTGAACGCTGGTGAACAGTCTGTTACCAATTCAACCGCGATAATACGCCTAATACCTTAGTAGAAGAACACGAGAAATTCAGGGACATGGAAGGACATAGCTACGGCGTGGAGTGAGGTTAGAAAACCCCGGTAAATTGAAACCAGAACTTTAGTAATTTGTCTTGTTTGTTGTTGTAGTTTGTAATCTCGACGTGATAAATATCTTGTCAATTTTATATGAATTACTTGGTCCATTTGAGTAATTCCGTCAATTCGTTATCATTAATTTATTTTTACAAACAGCTAAATAAAATTATGACCTTATTGCTTAAGTTTACATTTTTAAATATAATAGTTAAATTTTAAATGTAATGAAATGCAAAAGTCTCGAGAAACGTTAACAGCAGATACACAAGTTCAGTGGTTGAGTGACCATTCTCTTTTGAGGAGATCAAGCAGATACGTGACGTTGATTACAGTGCAGAGGCTAATGAAACCAAAGGCTGCTCACGATAAAGTGAGCACTTTTGAAATCAACCTTCGAAAAAAGTCACTGCCCCTCTCTGCATATATTTTGACGGGCGCACTGAGTGACACGTGGCCAGTAAAGTTAGTAAAAAATGGATGGGAAGTAGTTCCATATCTTAACGTCGAATAAAAAGTGTTAGGTAACAATTTGTGAATTATTTTCTTCGCTATATGAATTTTTAATCCATTAAAGTGTAAACATGAGCAGATTTGTGAAATATTTATTTTCCTAATAATTTTACAGTTTCCCTTGACCGACACGTAAATCAAGTGATGGGGGCGTACTGTCGAGTGACGTCACGCAGGTCACGTCATTTCACAATACATAAGCAGGGACAGAAAAATGTCGCGTTTTAAACGAACTCTGTGCGAGACTCCACGATCCTACGTATTTTCGAGCCTGAGCTTTCTGTTCATTGGCCAGTTTGACCTCAGAACAGGTGGCGCGAGATTCAGCGATAGTTTTCTTACAGATCTGTCATTAGTAGGAACACCGGAATTTCGCAAAAAGATTTCCACACATGCTAGTCTTCAACATTCTACGGGCAAACAGTTTTCTTTTGCTTATTGGTAGAGCCCCGATTATTTCGCGGATTCGCGTGGCAGCAAGCTATGCTTCACAGTCCTCTGTACACTGGAGACAGTATCGTTTGCTTATTGGTTGCTGCGATCAAGAGAGGTCTTTGTACAGCACTGTTCAACGCTAACTCACACTACTGGCTCCTCATAGTTAAACGGGGCATGCCTAAACAACTGTCGTCCAATCACAATGGAAGGAGACAAGATCAAGTGTTTGAAATCTACCTCGCCACCGAATGAATTCGCGAAATACTTGGGACTCTACTTGGCGGTCTGTGTTTGCGCGAAGACGTTATCTTACTTGACTGGCCAATCAGAATTAGGTTACTCCCTACACTTACGACGCGCAACATCCAGATCACCCAATGACAAAAGTGGATGTAAGAAAAAGTTTTATGAAATAAAAATGGCCGTGAAATATTTTCGCGGAATTCGGGTGTCCCTAGTCGTTGGATCGGAGTTCACGTGGGCGTATAAAAAAAATCTACGTGCACATGGATGTATCCTTTGGCCATTGGCCGGGTGTATGTGTGAGGATACATTCTATATTTAACTGGGCCTATCAGAATTAAGTTACTCCAGCACTGACCTTCCGTGATTGGCTGACACCTCAGGCGCGAGAGAGTTCAAATCGCCCAACCAATAAATTGTTTCTCAACTAACGTGTTTTTCAGTACAACTAGTCGTGGAATCTTTTCGCGAAAAACTGGTGATCCTTCTTTATACATAAGTGTTCAACTGTGAATATATTTAGCACAAGAATTCTGGTATAGGCTATTCACGACAAAATGAGCACTGTTGAAAGCCCTGCTAAGATATGCTTGTATGCATGTTGTGTATTCTTCCGCCTTATGTAAGATTAACATTGTCATGGGCATCATCACTTTATTTATGCGTCGGTCAAGTGTAACTGTTAAATTGGTAGAAAAGTAAATATTTTACAAATCTGCTCACTTTTACACTTCAATGCATTAAAAAAAAAAAACCAGATAGCGAAATAAACAATTTAACTTAACATAAATGGTTACCCGACACTTTTTACTCAACGTTAAGATACGGAACTACTTTCCTATTCATCGTTATCAACTTAACTGGGCGTATGCCACTCAAAGCACCCGTTAAAATACATGCAGGTAAGAGCAGTGACTTTTTTCTTAGGTTGATTTCGAAAGTGCTCACTTTATAGTGAACAGCCTTTAGTATGAATGTTCTATTGCTATGTTGTATACTAAGTGCCTACAGGCTGTTCACAGTAAAGTGAGCACTCTCGAGCCCCTAGTCGCTTTTTACTTTCGGCCGTTTTTTATCCTTTAACCACCTTTTTAAATATGTAAATATTGCCGTGTAAGTAATAAACACAGTTGGAATATTCCACCGCACTCGGAAGTTAACGTCTAAGGCTAAAATTGAACATGTTTATTGACTGCATTATTCCAAATGAGACCAACGTGGGCTCTGAGTGAGTGATTCGAAACACTGAGTCGACTCACCAACATGAAAGAGTGATTCGAAACATTCGTCTCACAAAAGTATCTAAAATGGTTTTTCTAAATTCCAATTTACGGCTAGTCAAAGAACTAACGACGTACTATGCTTTGCTTTTATTCTACTTAAGAATTGTTACTTAAAACAATTTTTTTAATACTTAGTGCTTGCTTTTGTCAGGATGTATTAATTATATACTTTTTTCATAAAAGAGCAATGTTTTGTAACACTTTTTGCTTTTTTCTCGGTATTAATGGCGTTTTTTCATGTACGAGTATTGTTGTGAAAATACTTTTTGTTAATTTTGTTAGTGTTATTGATGTTTTGTTACATAAGAGTTTATTCTAGAGTATTTTTTAATGCGTTATCCATTGTTAAATACAAAACTTTGAATGAAAGCACCATTTTCTAAGTACATCCTCATAATATATACCTGTATTTTTTAGATTTCTGCTATAAAAAAATGTTCATCCATGCCGAATGCATTATTTTAAAACAAGTGTATATGTGACTAAATAAGCATTTCGAATCTCGTTAAATCTTGTATTATTTTGATTTCCCACTGCATTCGTATTTTTTGTCTCTCGCCTATCACATGTCACTGCAATACAGCTTTTCGGCAACGATAAACGATTCTCTGTGAGCCGTGGTGAGCCGAACCTACTGTTTCGAGTCGAAACAGCCACGCAAAGATGTGTGTGTGTGTGTGTGTGTATTGTTGATTCAATACAGTTCAGAGCCCTCGAGATGTCTCGAATCTCGAGAGTCGAATCAGCGAGTCGACTCATCTAGCAGAGTTGTTCCAAATGTTTCGAATCAATAAAATAACTCGTTTCGCGTACGCCTAGGGCTTTCAAAAATGCTCACTCTTGAATGTGAACGTATGTTGAGAGGGAGGATGGAAGGAAGGAAGTGTGCGAGGGGTCGGAGGTGTGTGTTGCAGAACATTCCGCCGGACCTGTCGCAGTGCGTGTTCGTGATCGAGCAGGCTTTGTCGGTGCGCGCGCTGCAAGAACTCGTCACCGCAGCTGGCTCGGAGACGGTGAGTATCATCGCCGTTTCCTCACAATTTTGCCAAGGCATGCGACCATAGACTAAAGATGAGGTAGACCGCTTAATTCGTCTTCTGCGCATGTGCCCAACACAATGACCTACCCCAAACGTACACAACTGTCTAATATCACATTGTCAACAGTGATGAATGCGTTTGTTTACATCTTAATTTTTAAATGAAAATCACTATTATATTAATAAAATACTTTCACCAATTCGAATTTGATAAAAAAAATCATTACAAATTGGTTAGAGGAAGTATGAAATCATCTCAGAAGCACTTGTTTACTAAACAGCGTTCTAACCTCAAACCCAATTCCCGCCATTTTTGCTAGACCGTGTTGGCAGAAAAGCAGTTCAATTTTGGGACATGGAGATTGGTTGTGCGCAGCCAGCGAGATCGGTCTACCTCATCTTTAGTCCACGCATGCAACACGAAACTGACTTTGGCACTTCATTTTTGCACAGAGGAAATAATAAATATTAATAGTACCAAAACGAAAATAAACGTTTGCTGGAAATGTCTTTAAGTGTTTGGTACCATTTTGCTCTCACTTTTAATCCAGTTCCCAAATAGCAAGATTAACTGGTCAAATCAAATAATTTTAAATTAAAAGTTGAAAGTTTAAAATTCATTTCAACAACCAAAAGTAACAAAACACTTAAATTCGCTAGTAGTAAGTGACTTTTTAGGGCAAAGGCAAATATTTTTACTCTTGTCAAAAAGAATAATTTGAAATCTGTTAAAAATTTTAATATTTCCCTGGCTAAAAACGCAATCAAAAAAATAAAATTACTTATGAAAAAAAAAAAACTTTACAATTTTAAGTTTTCAAGATGTATTTTCATTGTAACATTCACCACCACTTGTTTTATAAGTATTAATTGATACAACATACATGGCCTACAGAAGAGTTTACACAATATTTTGCTACCGCACAACCAAACGGTTTTTTTTTTTTTTGTAAAGTTCAGGATTAAATGTTTGTACAAAGTTTCTGACTTTGTCCTCAATCTAAAAAATTGTTGATAGCGGGCGTAGGTCTCCCACTACAACCAAACAAGTTCAAACTTTTGAATTTTATTAAAGCATGCACCCATGCATTGCAATTATGGAGCATACGCCCCTGGCGAGTATGCCCATTCCCTCCATCCCTCTTCCCATTCCTCATACTTAAGGCATTGGCATGCGCAGGGTCAGGCAGTAGAGGGTGCGAACTGCAAAACGAAGACCCACTTTTGCGAGATTCTTTTGCGAGATTGGCAAGATTCTTCATTATTCTCCTGTTGACATGATGCAATTGGGGGTGCAGTTGCAACCCCTGCACCCCCTTGGGCACGCCTATGTACTTGAGGCGTATTCTCACCCGCCATCTTGGATTTATGAAAATTTTTTGTCATACTCTGAAAATACAGTTCTGTATCATGGTGTTTGGAACGACAGAGCACAGAGCATTGCCTAGTGCATTGTCTGCGGTCAGTATTTCTTGATTACTCTTGATATCGTCGCCTTTGTAATCGTTCGCAAGAAATAACCTCGCGTTTCGCCTGGACAGTTTCCAGCCATAAATAGTGACCTGAAAAATTCGCGGATTTATTTTGGGACAAGCTAGAATTCAAAACACGTGTGTTTATACAACTTTAACCATTGGTCCACACGGTGTTTGACACCTCCTGGAGAACACTGGCCCAGTTTTCGCCTTCCACTGTGACAGCAGAAAACCAATGCGCAGTTAACATCGGCATATTTGTACATAAAACAGTGAGTATAGCCTGCAGGTCTTTGAACTCGCGATTTTTTTCAGGTTCTCTAGCTATAAATGAATGAATGTAGCGAGGGCGTGGCAGTTCGATGAAGTTTGGGAAGTTGTTATTAGGATATGTCATGCAGGAAATTTCAATACACCTTATGAAATAGATGTTTTGGCGAAAAATCGATAAATCCAAGATGGCGGATAGGAATCTGCCTTAAAAAGGAGTTGTATTCCTTCCACCTCGATTTATTTTCCCCAAATATTCGTAATCAAATCGGGCCACTGTAGAAATGGCCGTTTATTCTTCCCGCCAAGGCTAACCGGGTTCGATTCCCGGCCGGATAACTCCCGGATTTACTCACGTGGGAATCGTGCCGGACGATGCCGCTGGTCGGCAGGTTTTCTCGGTGATATCCCGTTTCCTCTAGCCGCTACTCCATACCCACCTCACATCATCCTCGTCAGCCGCCCGAATCTCCACTCTCCTTTTTCTACCACATCGTTGAGGCGACTAATGCCTGGTTGCACCATCGTGGTTCGAAACTCGATCCGCAATCGGATCTAAGATCGACATAGAACACTGTTGCGCCATTAGAGTTTAGAGCTGGACTGGAGATCGAGATGAAGTTAGTTTCGAACCGCCGAAATCTCGATCCGAGATCAGCAGCCATTGTCGACAAATGTAGTTTGACAATGCGCCAACGGATAGAACTACGATCGAGTGCTTTCTTGGGAGATTACGATATCATTATACGCACTTGAATATTATTCAGTAAAATTTGCACAGCAATAATTCACTTAAAACAGATAAAACATCGCACACCTGTTCTATCTATAGTGAAAAATACGCCTACTTCCATGACGTTATATATTACGAACCAATAGCAAAATTTGTCTCATATTTAATCTTGATCTCTCCCTTTGGAACCGAGATTGACGAATCGGAGATCCAGAATCATGGAATTTCGTTGGTGCAACACTTTCACATTGGAACCAAGATCAAACCGGATCCGGGTTCGGAACTAGGATCATTCGATCTTGGATCGGGAAAGATGTTGGTGCATCCGGGCATAATTTAGCGGAACACTCGTCAGCATTGCCACCGGTATAAACAATGGCGTTTACGATGCCATATCGTTAGCAGTGGATGCGTTTTTCGATTTGGGGGAGATTAATTTGTAATTTGTAATTATAGTATAGACATTCACTTCAGGTTAAAATAGCTGAATACTGGCCCATCCTAGGTAGATAAAAGCAATATTACAGTTTCTTGGTTTGAATTATCGTTTGGCACCGCCATAACTGTTCGTCTGCAACTGCTGACTGCTTCCCTACCTCCCGCGCACAATCAGTGGCCCCAACCCAAGCGCCAAAACAGTCGACGGTCGAAAAAGGAATAGTCTTTGTTTCAAAAAACTTTAAAACCAAAATTCTTTTACAGAAAATCAAAGTGTTAATGATTTTTATATGATTAAGACAAATATGTCACTATCACTGATGCTTACGTAATGTTACAGCTGGCAAATGATGGATAGTAAACATTTTTGTAATATATTCGTTTCAAAAAACTATAAATACCTAACATATCCCTTTTTAAAATTAAAAATCCCTAAAACCCCAGATTACACTCAAAATCCACAGGCATAAGGCAAATTCCCAGAGTTCAAAACACAGCTTTGTATCTACACTATGCGTTACTTGACACAAAAATAAATAAATAAAGAACTGAATATTAGTCAAAGTTAGTTCGTATGTATGAACGTCTTACGTACGTATTTGGTAGGTAGGCCTATACCCCATATTTCGTAGGCGTGTCTTTCAGAGTGGGATGGACCCCCGCGTTTTATTGTGAAATGCTTGTTTTGCGCGAATACGTGTATCGCGGTAACTAAATGTATGCAAATACGACTTTTTGTCAGAAAAGACAAAAAACTATTATCTATGTCTCTATTTTTTTTTTTTTTACTTTTGTCATATTAAGTGTATTTTTGAAGGAAAAAATATCGTGAAAATGGTCAAATATCGCATTTTTAAAGTTCACCAATGCAGTTTCCTTAAACGGCAAGATAAAAGTACCAAGATACGGGCGTAGTTTAATCTGTGATCTTTCATCGCGCATAAACCTCACTGTTACAAATTAATTCACACGGCACAGTTTTAACACGTCTTGCGCGTAGGAGCGACGAGGCACTGGGCGTGCGTGTTAGTGTCGCCCGTATCGCTCCCGCGCTTCGAGACCACGGACCAACGTCCTTGGACGCGTGCTTCCCACGGATGACCGACTAACTTGAAATACTGCGTAGTTCAAAATGGGCTCCAACCCCCCATCGAATCCGAAACTACCCAAACCACTAAAATGGTGCCGTGTATCTCATATATACACCGTTCGACGAATCCGGACTTAAAACTTAAACTACTGTGTACTTCAAAATTGGCTTTAACCCTCATTTGTGCCCGAAACCCATAAAAACCGGTTCCTGAAACTCTGGATCCGTCGTATAGGCTACCATATTTGGTATAGGGTCCACGCGTATCACTTATATGTCCGAGCAACCCGGTAGTTCTGCTAGTTTACTATAGACACACTTGCCACCAGTAAATATCATACATAAAAGACGACGTATCGTAAATCAATTAAAGCTCAGAGTAAACAATTACACTTCCAATAACGTACGTTAAATTAACTATCTAAAGATGGTATTTTTTTTTTTATTTGTAGGGCTATTGTTTGTTATCGTTGATAATTTCTGTAAATAAAACGGAGTTCACAAATTTTTTAGTTCCGCTAAATTATTTTCAAATGCTTTTTTTCAATAATTTGATTTTTGGTTTCTTATACAGGCAATTGACCAGACTAACAACGTGCGATACGGAGACGGTGAGTCTATCTAGCGTGTACCGTGCGTACTATTTGTTTCCGCTTGTCTTTGTTCTGGTTGGCTGGCGTCGAAACAAAATGACGAACTTTCTCGTACAGTAACAAGTAAATTGTATTCATTATCTACTGTAACGCATTATGGTATAAGCTGGGCCTTACGCTCATTTCAGTATCAAAAACGTGTACGTAAGTATTTTAGCGTGTATGTTTTCGTCATGCCGCCAATATTTAAATCTATGAAAAATGGCGGTATTATTTTTGAGTCGTGAGTGTAAAGGACCTTCAGCCAATAGAACCGCAGAAAGAAAGAAGAGTGTAGATTTTAGCGGAAAGGATTTTCGTTTCAGTTTTCAACATTTAAAAAGCATGTCTAAAATAAATTATTTACTTAATAAATTAATTTACGTAATAAAGCACTAATGTATTTAATCAAGAATAAGTTAATTTCGAATCAACTCTTTATGCATACGTTATTTTACGCAGAAATATATGAAATTGACCAGTAACAGAGTGTTACACTGTTATAACATCAACACTCCACTACCCTTCCTTCATTACTTTTTTATTCTGTTCCCTCACTTACTTCCCTTTAACTGATCTCCATTACCTCTACATTACCCATCTCTTGCTCTGTTCTCCATTTATTCTCATCCTTCTATAAATAAATTAATAAATATATACTCTCGCAACTAGGCTACCGCCCGGTGGCGATCTCTCTCACCTCTCCTTCACCCACCCAACTCCTCTTCCACGCCCTTCGTGAACTTACCAACTCCCCCGCCCCCCCCCCCACAAATACCAATTCCACCCTCAAAACATTCCACTCCCTCACAGACCTCACAAGCATGGACTACCTTCCCGGCTCCGTTCTCCTCCACACCCTCTGAAGCTTCTCACTGTAGTTTCCTCTTCCTCTAAATACTCCCTTACTTAGCTTGCAGTGTGGCCCTCCCTAGTCTCCCTCTTCATTCACCACCCTGTACATCCTGACTAACCGTTCAACTTTCCTCCTGTCCTTCAATGAGCTCCACCCCATTTCTTTCATCACTGATGGCCTATAGTTTCCTTCTTCCTCATTATCCTGCCCCTGCCTTCTCCACCTACCCTTCACCCATCTTGCTGCCCTTCTCTGCACCTTTTCCAGTTCTTGCACCTCCACCTCCACCTACAGGTCCCACACTGCTGCAGCGTATTCTAACATTGGCCGTACCATTGTTCCATACGCCTTCTCCTTCACCTCACAGCTGACTCCCTTCAGCACCCTTCCCAGCATACCCAGAGCCCTTCTTCCCTTTGCAACCACCCTCTCTACCAGTTTTTTCCATCTGAGGTCTCCCTGCAGTACAATCCCTAGATACTTATATTCTACTGCTTCTTCTATCTCTTGTTCCTCCCATCGGTACATGTCCCTGCTTATCACCATCTTCCTTGTAAACCTCACTACCTTAGTTTTTCTTACATTTATCTTCATTTTATTTTTCCTGGTCTACAACCATATCTTGTCAATGTCCGCCTGCAAATTCCCCCCCCTCTTTCCCACTTCAGCATACACAACACAATTGTCTGCAAACAATCTTATTTTTCCCCTAATCCCCAAACCCATGTAATTTACCATTATGGTTAATAACAAAGGACCCGGCACGCTTCCCTGTGGTACCCCTGACATAACCTCCCCTTCCTTCGATATTGCCTCCCCCACTTTCACCTTCTGCCTTCACCCCCTGCTGAGGAAGTCCCCTATCCATTCCACTACCCTCCTGTCTGGTATCAGAGCCTCCATTTTCATTATCAATGTCCCATGGGTCACCTTATCAAATGCCTTCTCAAAATCTATGAAGCAGGCATCCACCTGCTTCCCCTCATCAACTACCTGCATCAGATCCTCTAGTAGCCCAGCTATCTGAGTCTCACATGAGTATCCCCTCCTGAAACCATGCTGGGACTCCTCCAACCAATTCCTACAGTTCATAACCCTCACTTGATACTGGACCACCAACCTCTCCATTACTTTTCCCGTACTTGATGTGAGACTCACCGGTCTGTACTTACCAGGCCTCCACCTATCCTCTCCCTGCTTGTGTATAGGTACCACCATCACATCCTTCCAACCTTGTGGTAACTTACCCTCTCCTAAGGACTTGTTAAACAGCACCTCTAAATATTTTACCAACTCTCTGCCACCAAACTTTAGTGCTGCGTTCTCTGTCCCTTCTGGTTCCCCTTTCTTAATGCTCTTCAAACCCCTAATTACCTGTTGTATCTCCCACACCCTCATCTTAAACTTACTAAACACTTCCCGCACACTATTTGCCCCTCTATTCCAATCCTCCTTTGCTTCAAACACTAACAAATACTGCCCTTGCAGCATCTCCGATTTTTCTTGGTCATTTGTCGCATGCCTACCATCCCTTCCTTTTAGCAGAGGGATCCCTTCCTCTCCTCCCCGTAACCTCCTAACGTACATAAACATTTTCCACCATTCCTTGCCTTTTCCTTCTTCCACTATGTTCCCCAAAAATACATTCTTTGCCTATTTGATCATCCTTTCAAGCTCCGTACCCATCTGTTTCATCATTTCCTTTGATTTCCTTTCATTTCTCCACTTGGCATGTAATTTTCTGCACTTCCTCTTCATTTTTAAAATCTTGTGTCCATAATATGGCGGATCTCCCCCAGTCCGTAATATTTTCTTTGGCACATATTTCTCCAACATAACCTCTATTAATCCTCTAAATTCCTTCCATAATTTCTTCCACACTTTCCTCCATAGACCATTTTTCAAACCTGTCTCTCAGGAAGATTTCTGCTCGCTTCTTGTCTCCTCTCCCATACTGCCACACCAACCTTTCTGCAGTTTGCTCTTCCCTGATCCTGCCAATTCCAATTTCCATGACCGGGATATGATGGTCGCTCATACCATCCAATACTATTGCACCAACTACAGCATTCCCAGGTCTGACCAACACCACATCCAACACTGACCCAACACCCTCCTCATTCCATCTCGTAGGTGTTTCTACTACCTGGACTAATCTTCTGTTGACTAACTGTGCTGCCATTCTCTGCATTATGCTACCCATTCCTTCTGTACCCTTCTACCCATTTCACACCTGGCATATTCAAATCCCCTGATACAACAACCCACTGCATGCCCTTCAATCTATCGACCCTCTCCTTGATCATCTTAATTGCCTGTCATCTCTGTCCTGGTGGTCTGTACGCTGCCAGCAAAGTGATTTTCCTATTACTACCACCATTCAATTTAATTTCCATTACCTCGACATCCTCACTAACCCATTCTACCGCCCCTTTTAGCCCTTTCCTTACACACACCATTATTCCTCCTCCTCTCCCATCCCTGTCTCTTCTGAAGATGGTGAACTCATCCTGCCTACACTCTATGTCCGGTACTTCCTCAGTCAACCAAGTCTCCACAGCTGCCACTATATCCGCTTCATATCCTTCAACCTTTCTCCAGAAGCCCTCCAGCTTGTTGTAAACACTCCTACAGTTCACCACCATTATCTTTATACTAGTACTCTGCTTTACCATCCTACATTTCTTACCCCCTATCTCCACCCCCTTCTGCCTCATCAATGCTGTCCTCTCCATTTCTGTCCACTTTTGTTTCCTTGCTTCTAACTGATTGCTATTTCAACAATTGCTGCTCTGCCCTGACCCTCTCCATGCAGCCAGCTACTTCCCTACCTAGCAGTCACCTAGAATCCTCTTTCCCTGCTCTGTCAGGTGAACCTGGCCCCTCCCTACACTTTCCCAGCCTGCCCATTTCCTACTATATAAATGTAGCCCCGAAATCCCTACACACCCTCTCATATACCTCACTCGCTGCCACTGCCTTCCTATAGGATACTCCTTTCCTAACCAGTACGCCACTGACTACTGCCCTAGCTCCAGGGAACTTCTTCTACACTTTCCTCAGCATCGAGCCAGGTCATTTCCCCCTACATGAATTAAAACAACCTTTGCCACCCTGCTACCTCTCATACTACTAACCCTTTCCTCCAAATCCCTGGTATTTGCCCTCCCAAATGCTTCTTTATACGTATTTTCCTTCCTGACTTCCCTCAGCTCCACCTCCTTTACAATAGAGTTGCCTAGAAAAACTACCTCTGGCTCTTTTCCTACAACCTTTTCTCCTGCTTCGTGGTTCTTCTACCCACCTGCCTCCCATTCTCTACTTCGTCCCTTACCTGATCCCTGTCTCCCGCCTCCTGCAGCACCGTTGTGTCCCTCCCTTTGACCAGCCCTCCTCTCTCCCCTCTGGCCCTGAACTGTCCACTTTCTCCTGCTTGCTGGTCTTTGCCAAACCGCACACTTACAAACCTCAGCATACTGCTTCCTACCTTCTACCACTGCCTGTTCCCTGCTTTCTGTTTCCCGTTCATATATTCCTGATTGTTTCCTGCCTACTACTATCACTTTATCCCTTGCTACTATTTCACTTGCATTCTGCCTAACTCTCCCTCTGTACTCAGCTTTTCCTCCTGTGAACTAGCTTTCATTTTCCTTAGCACCCCCTTTACATCTTCCAACTCCTCCTCTAACTTATCCACCTTCATTTCTACTCTACTCTTACCCTTCTGATTCCTGACCTTTTCCTCCATCCTCTCAATCCTATTCATCATTTCCCTCTCTTTCCTGCTCATCAATTCTTCCATCTCCCCTTTCCACCTCTCCTCCTTAGCCACTAAACCCTTTCCCTTAGCACATTCCTGGCACCTCCACTCATGTTCCTGTAGTGATCCCAGTTCCTCCTCCCTGATCCCTATACAGCCTGCATGGTACCAGCCGCCACACTGGGCGCACTGCACACCAATATCTAACCTTCTCCACACCTTACCACATCCCGTGCACTTACATCTCCCTACCATTTTTTTACCCTTCGTTATAACATACACCAAATACTTATGTATACACACACTTATTTTTTAAACTAGCTTAACTTACACCATACACCGCTTACCCTCGTACAAGAACAAAGGCCTCGGCCACGTGCACTGGTGCACACAATCAAACACACTACTCCCTCCTATAACTAAGTACCACACTAATCTTAACTCTTAATTATACCTGAACCACTACACTACCTATATTTAAACCTACTGCTAGTACTATTTACGTGCCAAAAAACCGTAAATATGGAACGACACAACCTCGTGCTGTGGCAGGTGCGAGTCACGTTTATCAGATCAGCCTGCGTGAAAGAACAGTTGCTTGGCGCGAACGTGGGGAATCTGCGCACGTCGACAACATAACATCTATGGAGACTCTTTCCAATCCTGTTACCTTCTCCTTATGCTACATTTGTTTCTTTCCCAATAAAATACATTATTTTCACTATGCCATTTAAATATTATATTAAAAATGTGTATGTTTTTATCTCTATCATGTCACATGTTTGGGTGACCAGATATCCCATTTTTAATAGGATTGTCGTTATTTACAGTGGGGTCTGTTGTCATTACGAAACTCGACAAGATGCAAGATTGTCCCCTTCTATTAACATCAGGCCTGTTTTGTTCCTTGTTTTATGATCACAGTAGCTCAGAAATAGTTCCGGTTGTTGGGTTTGTTGTGACAAGTCCAGAAAGCAATGCAATTGTTAAAATCATTTTTTTTTTCTCAGATAAGCGTAAGGTCTTTGAGGGCTGATGATAAGAACTGCTTAATGACTAAGACTGTGAAGGCAATGATAGTGATCAAGACACATTTTAATTCCATTTCTTGCATAGACTTTCATGAGTGTATCTCGAAAGATCAGAAACTTTTGAGAAAGTAATTTCTTCCCCATAAATGTGCCGAATGATAGTGTTGCTATGTTGTAGTACTGTAATGCAGTTCTCAGTCCTAGTCCTGCGGCCTTTTCATATTTCTGTGAGTTATAAGACATGTCAATGCTTATACCCTCTAATACACTTGTGTCCAATATTTTGGAATTAAAAAATTATAAAATATGGAATATAATGCAGAAACTTTATAATACACTTAATTTCTATGCACTATTGAATCATTGTGTAAAGTTAACCAGATGTATCTTATTTTGCACAATCATGGTTTCCTGGATTTCGAAGATATGGTTCAAGTAATGAAAATAGTACATATCTTGTTCACTGCTGATGGAAGGGTCAGTATGGATGAATGAGCCTTACACTCTGACAAGCAAGACTGTCATTTCAGCACCAGACAGAAGAATGAATATATGCAGGAATTAAACAATATTTCCAACTTAGGTGGGGGCATGCATCTAGGTGCAAAATTTTGGGATGGAAAAGGGGTGCAAGGGGGGAGGGGGAGATCTTTTGGCATCCCTCTTTAGACATTTTTGCTTCTCATATAAATATAATTTTGGTGCGGTCAAAACTTTAATTACATGTTGCATAAAAGATAGGCGTAGAGAAAAGTCAATAACCCAGAAAGCAAAGGTGTACGTACTTAAGTATTACAAATACATTACAGCATTTCTTTAGACATTGTATACAATATAGTATTGTAGTTCGGTAAACAAAAATAGTCTGAATGGCCATTTACTCTCATTCTGGTTGTGACCTGCTCAAAATTTAGGTAGAGGGAATGTATATTTTGTCCCGTTAGTTGTTAACTTACGTCATTGATATGATCTTAATGCAGTAATGTATGCTCAAATTGTATATTCAAATGTTGGCAGTAGGCCATGGTAATGTTATCTTTAGCAGGTTTGCGACAGAGGTTAAGATGGCGAGGTAAGAGGTGAACTTGTGTGTTGATTTCAAGGTCACAGTGTTTTGAATGTGGAATCGTACCCATTACTCAAAATAGAGGATGTTGTTTGGAGGCCTAGCAGGGAGTAGAGTTTTCACAGTCATGGATTTGAGGAATGCCTACCAACAGCTTGAAGTAGGGCAGGAGTCTAGGAAATATCTCACTGTAAACACCCACCTGGGGTTGTTTCAGTATGCGAGGCTTCCCTATGGCAATTGCTAGTGCACCGGCAATTTTCCAATGTGTGATGGACTGGGTGTTACAGGGGGTACGAGGTGTTGTGTGTTATATAGACCGTGGGAAAGTAGAGAGGATTGTAAGAGTAAGGTAGAAGCAGTTTTGAAAAGGTTACATAACTAATAAATACTGAAAAAATATTATTTCCTTTGTGATTTAAGTAGAGTATTTAGGGCACAAAATAGACAGGTTCGGGATACACCCAACAAATCATAAAATTGAAGCAATTGCAAAAGCGGCTGCACCAGAAAATGTAACACAGCTAAAATCATTTTTGGGAACTCCTACAGTTCTACCACAAGTTTTTGCGAATGTTGTCTAGCAATGTCAAACCACTTTATTAGCCGACACAACAGGGAACTGCTTGGTCATGTGGGGAAAATTGTCAAATAGCTTTTCAATGGGCTAAAGAACAGATAATGTCTAACAAAGTGTTAGCACCATATGTGGGGGGGGGGGGGGGGGGATTACTTAGTCACAGGATAAATGGGGAAGAAAGATCTGTTTTGTTTGCTTCTAGCACACTCTCTAAGGCAGAACAAAATTATGCTCATATTGATAGAGGAGCCTTAGCCATAATCTTTGCAGTGAAGCGCTTTCACAAATATTTATATGTCCAGAAAATTTTATTGGTGACTGACCACCAACCACTTAGAATATTATTGGGGATTGATCATGGAATTCCGACACTGGCAAATTCGAGATTGCAATGGTGGGCAGTCATATTAGCAGCCTACTCATATAAAACTGAGTATAGAAAAGGGGTCCAGCTGGCAAATGCAGATGTACTTTCACATCTCCCAGTCTCTGGGGACATGGGGGAAGTGGTATATTCTTTTAATGATGGGGCGCCAGAGCTGCTACTGACCCATAACGAAGTTACAGAGGCTCAGTACAATGATTCTGTCTTGGCCAAAGTTATTGGGGTGGGCAAAACAAGGTTGGCCTAAATGGTAGCAGAACCGAACAAATGACCATACTTTAGAATTAGGGAGGAGTTGTCTTTAGTGAACAATTGCCTGACATGCGGAAATAGGGTGGTTGTACTACAATGGGCTGTCCTTAATTTGTTGCATGACCAGCATCCCAGGATTGTGAGAATGAAAATATTGGCCTGCTCATCTGTTTGGTGGCGACTATGGACAATGATATTTGTGGGAAGGTACAAGTCTGTGAAGCTTGTCAGTGCACTCAGAATGTAAGGAAAGATATGCTTACAGTCGCATGGCCTTCAACATTGGCAGCCTGGGAGAGGGTTCATGCAGATTGTTTGCAGCAAGAAGAGGGCTACTATTTTGCTGGTGTGTGACCATTACTCCAAGTGGGTGAAAGCATGGATAATGGGTAGCACAATTGTATCCAAGGTTATCGAGAAATTGATATCTAGTTTTGCAATTTTTGGGATACTATCAACTCTTGTCACAGATAATGGCCCACCTTTCAATTCCGATGAATTCATTAAATTTTGCAAAGGGAATGAGATTCAGGTTTTAAAGAGTCCACCTTACCACCCGCAGTCAAGTGGGTTAGCCGAGAGGGGAGTGCAGACAGTAAACCAGGCCCTATGAAAACACGTAATCGAAGGAACAGCTAAGACAAAAAAAATGATCACTGCAACATTGGTTGGTTAATTTCTTATTTGTATATACAATGTACCGTCACAAAGTTAACCCCAGCGCAAAAAAAAAAATTTGGCAATCAGTACAAGGAAAGGCAAACATTTAATGTAGGGGAAAAAGTCCCGGTGCAAGCAGTGGGGAGCAAGATTTGGAAATGGATTCCAAGTAGAGTCATTGACTTACATGGTATTATGTCCTGGGGGAGAAAATCAAGAGAGAATGGTGCATTTACAACAGCTGAGGAAATCCTATTTGAGTGAAAGTAAACATCCTTTAATGCCTCAGAAAAAGGTAACAATAATGTTTCCCAGCCCACATATAGGTAGTGAACGGCAGTACAAAAACAGGTTACCCCACAAAATAAATCAGGGAACCAGGTAAGTAAGACGGGGTCTGACAACAGTAAGGATCAAATTCAGGACCGGGGTTTGGAAGTAGGATCAGATCCTATAGAAGATATTCGAGAGAGGGTACCTTCAGAAGACAGTTGTTAGCGAGCCTATTGGTAATAGTGGGGATAGCCCTCCTTTTTAAGACTTGCACCGACCTGGATTGAAGACCAGCAAGGGAGGTGCTTGTGTCAGGTGTAAACGAGGGTTCATCCAGGGTAATGTTATGTCTAGCAGGTTGGCGACAGAGAGAGTAAGATGGCGAGGTAAGAGGTGAACCTGTGTGTGATTGTATGTAACATAATGGGATGTGTAATAAAGAACACAACAAATGCAAATAAAAAAATTAATTGAATATACCTTCAGAAAATTCAGATAGCATGGAGGTTTCAGAAACTGTCTCTCGTGTAAAAATGCCTGCCTGGAAAATCTCCAGTAATTATACAGTGGTTCATTATTGAAATGGTGACAGTAAATATTTTAGCTTCCCTACTCAGTGAATGTCTGCTAGAGATTAATTAAAATTATCAAATGACAGTAAATAATCGCTGATTACAAATCATGAAAAAATGCCCGGCCATATATATCAGTTAATATTCCTACATCTGTGTCAGCTGGTATGACTAGACAGTCATATGGTTACAAACTGCATTCTCTTACATAGCAAATGTACAATGAAGTTTTTGTAGTGTACCAGCATGCTTTATGACAATAAACATTTCTTTAGCATGGACTTTGATAAATTACAATGTAGTGTATATATATATATTTCCTTATTGTTCAACCCATAGATATCGTATGAATTCCTTCTTACATTGGCGTGTAAGGTGGTGAAAGTAGCTAAAGAATTTGTTATTGTGTACATACTTGAATTTCCTGATGAACATCATTCATGTGTTGTAGCAGTATCGTCATAAAAAACTACCTACCAAATAATGACTGTCTAGCTAGGTAAGACCTGACGGGTAAAGACCAAACCTTCCTTTCCCATTTCTGATGTATTTTCTGATGTATTTTGTTGTTTTCATCTCTGTGGTTGTGCCGTGTGTTGCAGACCTAACCTCCCCAAAACTGTGCTGTACTTTATGTGTGTGTGTCAGAGAGAAAACACGTACATCTCTGCTAAAAAGATTGCTAGCTGCAGCGCTGCAAGGCACTTTGGGAAAAGCCATTCTTTTACATCACACAGCTATTACTTCATCCAAGCCCTGAAATGAACCAATTATGTATTTTATTGTTATGGTATAAAATCTTTAATAAAATAAAATATTAATACTGTGAATGTTCTCTATTGTAGAGTTATCTTGTATTTCACAGACTAATCAGCATTCAGTGGACGCTTAGTAAAGTGTAACTCGTGACCAAATGGGGGGAATCCTGTTTGAGTTATGATTTGTCCATGATACTGAGAGGTGATAAGGCCCGAGAGGCCATTATTCATTGTACCAAAGAAATCAGAGGGCTACTGTTTATACATGTGGGAAATATGGCAGCGCAGCAAGTTAAATAATGTAAAACAAGGTTACCAGACTTGAGTTTTTCAATAAATTAAAATTTTTCAGAGCAATAGGTATAAAGACACGTGTTTTTATTTAGTTGCCATTAAGATGTTATCATGTGAACAACCCTATCCCTCTCACTAGGGCACTGAAATATTTATTTTTCTGGCACATTCCGAGATTGAATGGTGAAGGAGAATAAGGGGAGAAAAAGTGTGGAGGCAGATGTGCAGCGTTGCAATATCTCCACCTGCCTACAACATTTAATGGCATGTGGCATGTTTGGTATTTTATGGCCATGTTATTAAGTATGTAAGTGCATTGTGTAATGCTGTACTGTTTAAAAATGTAGGCGTACATACATACATTATAATAAGTTAGACTCAATTTTCATGGTCTCTGTAGGCAGAATTACAGTTCACATGCTATAAACATAAAAATTATAAATTTTTGGAAGCTAAATTTTTTTTAGAGCTGTTCAAAGTTCAAGGTATAGAAGTCTTAAATGCTGAGAGTTCATTTTATGATATAAAGAGCATTTATACACTAAAATTGAATCAAGATTAATAGTTGTCAACAGATATGTAGATAATTCCACAGAACAAATCAAGTCAGTACTTACAAACAAATAAGACAAATTAAACAAGATAATGAGTAATAAAATGAAAGAAAATATATACATATACATGTAAAAAATTCTACATTGCACAAAAAAGACTTTACAGGTGAAGACAGATGTATATGAATGCACAAAAAACTGGGTGATGAATGAAGACGACACTAACAAATGCAATCTGTTTGAAGATGGGAGCAGATATCAGTTCCAAAAATTCTCCTACAGTTTGACGTGTGCTGGTGTTACTGATAGGACATCAGAGGGAAATGTTGGGGTGACGTGGTTGGAAATGGTCTGGTTACACTTCCCGAGGTCCCTAGCGCAGAGAACACGAGGATGCAGGGCGTGTGGTCGACGGCCCTAAATGTGTCCCCCTCTGATGATCCAGTGTCATATGTTCTATATTCCATACATTTAGGCTAGTGAGAGGTGTTATAGCCCCTCTCAATGCTTTCTCACTCCTATAAAGAGATAGTTATGGCCATCCCTATGCCTTGTGTCGAATGGCGAAAGCAGGTTAAGCAACTGTGAAGCGGCTGGAGAAAATAAAACGTGAGCATTTAAATGACAACTGTTTATTTTCTATGACTTCCTCCGAAGAGGCACTTACAAAAACATATCTTCACTAAGCTCGGAAAGCTCTTAAATGGTTAAAAATGGCGCAAAGCATACATGATATCAAAAGTGAGAAATTATGCTCAGCTACTTAAAAGCAGGCTGAATGTGGGGCGGTGCTCTCTCCAGGTAGAAAAATGAGTAGTTACATGTTCTGGTACACTAAGAAATAACTATTGAAGCTAAATGATTGAACAAAGTTGATGAAGGCCCGGAGAGGCCACTTGCGACATCTGCCTCAGTCGGTTACCAAGATGCTACTGCTTTGTCCTAGAGCAGTAGCTGGCTGCCTTTGCACGGCGTTTCCACCTGAATGATGAAAAAACATAAAATTGACACACACGTATAATGGGGTGAGATAAGCACATTTAAAGTGATGAAATTATTAACCAAATGAATATTTCTTACATCTAAGACAAATACCCTTGTATGATTTTAAAAGGAAATGTTAGCACGAAGTGCGTAAATTTTTTCACTACGACATATGCTGCAATATTATGGCAGTTTCGGTCTGAGCATGTGTCACTCACTGTTCTTTTTATTATGTGTGCTCTGCGTTAAAACATTACGTTTGTTTACGTTCATAGGTGGTACTTATTTGTGATTTTGTGATCTGTAATGGCACTAATTATAATAACAAAAACACTTCACACAAAAATAATTACACTAAGGAAAATATTAAAAAAGGTCATGAAAATCTCTATCACATGCGTTATACACTGAAATGTACAACACTGCTCTATCGCACTCCCGTGGGTAAATGATGATGCACTTTCCTGCTGGATGCGGTGGCTGGCTACTTGATGAAAGGTCTCGGGGAGACGTCACGTGGGACACATCAAATGCCCCCCCCCCTCCTCCAACCCTGTGGAGAACATTTGTTTATTGACGCTGCTTCCCCGACGTCCTCAGGTGCAACTGGTGGCCGGAGGTTGCCATACGGCCGGAGATTATACCTGCTGTGGTGTTGTTGTTGTCGTTAGGGCTGATGACCCCTTCATGACAGCGGTGATGTGATGGTTGTCTTGGGTGTTGAGGTTCACCCGCATGCCATGCACGTGGCACGCCATGTGTGACAAGGCCACTTGGAACGGCAGGGTGAGGAGGAGTCATCCTCTGACCCTGTCTCGTCGTCTCTGCTGCTGCTGATGCTGTGCGGGGTGGCGACTGCATCGTCTGCAGCGTGAGTCAGAATGTTGGGCGTCCCCATCACATTGCACTGACGTGTCTCTCTGCGGCCGATGAGCCCGTGCATGGCATTGGAGACGTGGGACGTCTCGAAGGCATCACAACACCATCAAGCGGAAGCATCACTTGGTGGTCTAGGCCATCGTCAGGTGGCCCACGATGGCAGTGTATGGTATGGCGGTTTGTGTGTCGGTCACTGCTGGGGCGTTGTCCAAAGCTGGTGCTTTCGGATGGTGAATTGATGCCTGCTGTACCGGCACCATCAGTCGAGGCTCCTGTAGGCATGATGGCACCGGGCACCTCTGCTGGGAGCATGCTCTGTGCAGCGTGATCATGTTGTTCTGCCTCCAAAGCCTTGACGTGAGTGGTGCTGCTGCTGCTAAACTGCCTACGTCACCAGCTTGTGATGGCGGGCTGATACCGGGAGTCGTGACGTCGGCACTTGCTAGCCGCAATCAATGGGTCACAATGGTAGGTGGCAGTTCTCCTCCTGCTCAGCCATACCAAGTAGCAGGTGTCACCTAGCGCTCGGACAATGGTGTGAGGGCCACTCCACTTTGCGGCAAAACCAGCAGAAAACCGCTTTTTGCTCACAGATTGTGGGTGCGTGCGAACGTACACATTTTGGCTGGAGTTGCAGAGGTGGGCAAGTAGAGACAGGCACCCACTGAGTGGTGTTGCAGCGCTGGTTCTCTCTCGCCTCATGGATAATGCATTCACATCTTCTCTCTCTGTCCTCCTCGTCCGTTGGACTCGTGGCGTGCTCCCTTGCCCCGCTCACGAACTCTCTCAGGAGGTGGAGGTCACGACCTTAGATCATCTGGGCAGGTGTCTTGACGGTGGCCTGGTTGGTGCGTATATGCAGCGTGAAGAGGGCAGCAGGTAGGTGGCCTTCCTAGGATGTTGATTATCACCCACGTGCAAGCGCAGCTGTGTTTTCAAATTCTGTTTGTGTCGCTCAGTGGGATTTGCACGTGGATGATAAATAGCTGTCATGTGATGTTCCACGCCCCATCTCATGCAAAAATCATGCCATAGACGTCCTGTGAACTGTGTTCCATTATCACTGAGAAGCACTCTGGGATAACCTACTTGGGGGACAGACAGAAGATGAAATTGCAGCGCCTGATTATGCTAGCGAATTACGTCATATAATAGTTGACACTTATGATTTTGCTAGACAGTACTTCAGAATATAGTGACAGGGGTGAAGACTCGGTATGTCAGAAGAATGTCGACCGAGGTATTTCAAGAAGGGCACTGGTGTGGCTGTACAACCCACAGAGGCAAAAGGGGTACTGCTCGAAGCTTCAGAAATGTTGGGAAGGCACCTACAGGATTCTGAAGAAGATCAACTATGTAGTCTTTCGGATTTATTGCCAAGGCTCTCAGGCGAAGCCGAAGGTTGTCCACATTGACCAACTGGTACTATATGAGGGTCTGGATGTTGCAGACTTTATTCAGGATGAACAGACTTGAGGAGGGCGAATTATTATGCACTCTCTGCTTTGCATTGCTTCCCTTGACCCATCCTGCTCACGAGAGTGAAGGAACATCAGGCAAGCGTAGTGTAATATGCGGGACTATTGAACTGAATGCGTGAGTCTAAGACATTTGGAATGATGTCAATAGACAGACTGAACATGTGTTGATGAATGTGAATTAAGTGACTACAACTGGTATAGAGACACTGATAAGGATTTTAATTAGAATTGAGATAGACATTAAATATTACTCACACTCAAAATAAAAAGAGTAATAGTGGAGACAAATAGTTAAATGTTGTAAGTAACAGCTGTGTGAATAAATTAAAAGGTCAAATTCAAACATATTATTCTTATTAGCACCTTCACCTCTCACTAATTTGAATACGCACCTCTGGCATCGTGTAACAGTATTATTTACATATGTTTTGACAACTGTTCATCGTGGCTTGATTTTGGAGTATATGTGTATTTTATGTAATATTGTGCGTTCTTTGGCATACAATGTAATAGACAGATGATGTGAGGATCACAGCAGTTGGCATGCAGCTGACTGTGGGGAAATTTTCACCTCTGGAGTGCCCGTAGTTCATTCCAGTAGTCCTACAACCACTGTAATGCCTTTTACTAATCAGGAGTCCTTCTCCCCTAGAACCTCATGTCTCTTCTGGTCCAGAGAAATAGCAAAACAACATCTCCAGTTGGGAGGGACGTACATGCCTTTAGGCACCCGCCCAAGCAGGGGGCAAGCCTCATGTTTTGCCTCATGAAATTTTTGCTTCTCAAAAACTGTTTGGGTGCCTATTTACTCTCATTCTGCTGCAGTTAACTAAACTTAGGGAGGGGTAATTTTTACCATGCTCCCCTAGTTGTTACACCACTGGTTCAGAGGCTATTTTTGCTGGCGATGTTAGTCTATAGAGGTAGTCATAAGCCTCGTCTGTTGTTCCTGCAATTGGCCACAGAGCTCGGGCAGGACTAGCACAGTTCCACAAACCACAGGCCTTCCTCTCTGAGATATCCACCGTGTCCATTCACTGTCCAGCCATTGCCCAGGGCAGATTACCAGGAGATTTGTTGCAGGATGGCCCTGTTGCAAACCACGTAGGCTACCCAGGCCGAAGTGAGGATGACTGGGTCTGCTGACAGAACTAATTGTTAGCTCTATCATCCATGTTGCTACCCTGCTTTCTTCCCATGGAGAACTCTCTAGGGCAGTGCTCACTAGCAACATTTGACTTGGTAGTGTCACAATTTAAAGTATACTCTTTTGAGAGAGCACTGTTTTGCACAACCTGGCAAGAGCACTACTATGCACTCTATTACCCTTTCGCTCTGTGAAGTTGGGACGACCACTCACTCTGACCTCACGCAGACAGCTGATGCCGAAAGGCAGGAAATCATGATCACAGCCGTATTATTGGAAGTACGTACTGTACTTGAAATACGTTCAAAAGTTTCACAAGTAATTATAGTACTATCGTAATAACTGTTAGGGCATAAATTACTAGTATGTTTTATACATTTATGTAATGTTACAGTAGTGCACACTATGCAAAATTGACAAATAATAGCATGGTAAACAAATATGGTGCATGATAGGAGAGTATGAGAGAGCGCCAGCAAGTGCGCAACACTGTGCTCTCTTCTTTTTTCATTTTTGTGCGCTCTCCAATGAATTGAGATGACCAGAGAGCATTCTCTGTGATGTAATTGTGATGTGTTTGCAAGAGCGAGAGCACGAGCGAGTGTTGTCTGGGTCAAGTGAGATACTGCCTTAGTTGCATAATTTATTCTGGTTCACCTTCGACTTAATATCAAAGTGATTTTGTATGATAAATGTATGCATTCAGTTTTATGTTTTTTAGTATATGAAAATAGTGTTCCCATAACGAAGTACAACTGAAAAGAATAAATTGAATGAGTAAAATAGAAAGGAATACATAAATCAAGAGACTACGATTGTAGACAACTTGCTATGACAAAGCATGACGTAAAAGATGTTCACTAATTTTCTTTAATAAATCACAAATATTTCACAAAATGTTTATTAACGTATTTTCAAGTTAGCCCTTTCACTCACAGCATCCTATTTTAGTCTGGATGGATTTTTATCTTGAATTGTCAGCTAATTCTGCCATCAGTAAATGTGAGGGGATCAGGAGGGTCAAAAATGAGAACAAAATGTTGGTAATGCACTACGCAAACTGCTTGTTGCATGTTCTGTGCTTTGCATACAATTTAAAATAAACAAATATAGTCAGCAAACAAGTACGGGCCCTGTAGCATTTGGGGCCTCCCCACATTACAGGGTTTTGTGGGTGTGTAAGTTACACCTCCGACAGTGTTGATGGGCCTGGGTGAGACACGTATGTTGCTCCGTGTTGGTGACAAAGTTATACTACGGAGAGAGCAAGTCCACAGTCCACTGACCAGCATTCCCTTAGTTTGTCCGTCATGACGGTGGACTGCAGGTATAAAACACACGTCACACCACAGTTCGACTACCTACTGTTTCCTAAATAAATTCCAGCTCCCTACAGTAGTGACTCCTAGTGAATAATGTTGTGTTGGCAACTGTGTTCACAAAAACGCTAAGCTGTGTTACGACCACATTACCTGACAAAGTGTAGTTCTTGAAACAACCTGATAGCTAAACCACACCATATCACTGGTTCACACAACATGTGAGACTATCTTCACTCTGAGAAAACGTTCAGTAAAGGCATATGTGGACATCAGGTGAAGTGAGAAGATAAAAAAAATCCTGGTCATGTGTCTTCTATTGTATTAACGTGAATGTTGTTTGACTAATGTGTTAGGGAATATTATACATGACGAATTAGGAATAATGAACAGAAACAGATTAAAACAAATTATTTTGTGTAACCTTTGATGTCAAGGATTACACCTTACACAGAATTGTTTTTCACTGCATAATGGGAAGTTGTAAATATGTTTGTAGATTTGTAACAATACCACTAACATTTTAAAATAGACAGTGGTTAAGTCTCAGCCAACACATTTCTGGTGTTCTACTTATTATGCATGAAATCTTTTAGTGACCTTTAGTTGTCACTACCTTAAACTCAGTAAAAATTTCCAAAGCCAAAAAAATGTTAGAAATTTTTTTTTTTTTGTATAGCTTTATTTTTTTATTGTTCGTGTCATTTTTGTTTGTTTTCAGTTAAAAGCTTGGCAGTAAAATATATTTTGTTTCCCTTTTGCTTAGCAACTTTTTGTTCAATCAAGTGCATTATTTTCTTTTGCAGGGGCAGGAGTCTCTAGTAAGTATACTTCAAAATGAGTTACAGTTCTGACTTTTCAGCTGCTCACAGTTTAACACTCTGCTTTTTTTTCTTTATTATTTATAGCTTAGCCATGTTTCATGGAAACAAATTATTTATTTTCTACATGCTGCCAATTCTTTCTCTTTCTTTCTCTCTCTTTTTCTCTCTGGCATTTTCCCTCCAGCGGTAACTGTGTATGTCCACTGTAATTGTTTGTGTTTGTGCTATCCGTTGTATTATTAGTGTGCGTTTGTGAGTTTTGTGTTTCTCGTAGAGCACTTGTACTGCATTTCTCAGTTCCATATCTTGACCCTAACAAAGTGTGCAACTTGTGTTTCCATTAACCACCAAACTCATAGAAGTAGATTTCGGTTACAGTCCGTAATCAGGCGAATTTCACACACAAAGAAATTTTAAAAAGACCTCACCAAAAACGATTATAACTTTTTCATAAAACTCAGTAAACAATTTTACATCTTTCAAACTGCAAAATTCAGCTCAATTAAAGTTATTAAAATTTTAAGATTTCTAGTGGTTTAGTAGTTAAGAACTTACAAATACTTAGATGAAGGTTTTAAGTACATTGCAATAGCCTGTAATGTAGAATTGAGATTTATTTTGAAATAATATTTTAAAAACCCTACCTTTGACAGCTGATTGGTTGCAGTAAGGATTGTTTTGTCAGGAACTGATTCCGGTTGCTTGTCTATTGCATATCAGCCACTTTCTCTGCAGTTGTCAAATCATTAGATGTCTAACTCTCATGCAAGAAAGAAATTTCTGTGCTTTTATTTTATTTGAATCATCTGTTATTAGCATAATTTTCACCAGATATTTATAATTACAAAATAATGTGTAAGTCAAAAATTGCTTAAGCTATCATGTGGGTTACTGGTTTATGTTACAAACATATGTAAAAAAAAACAGTCAACCACGAGCTTGAAAAGAAAAATAAAGTCGTACAGTGTAGTGTTGTTCACGTTTGGGTGTTCGGCAGAAATAAAGTATGCATTTTACTAAATTTTGAATGCCTGTACTCCATGTCTGAAAAACTTTGCAAAGTCATAAAAATATGCAGATTTGCTGGCTGTTCCGTGGAAAAGCAAAATGAAGGGTGAGAGTTACATAAAGAAAACATTGAATAAGTACATAAGTACAAATTATTTATGTGTAACTTTTAAAATGCCCCCTACAGTACTTCATCCACCTAACTTACCCGCAGATTTGAGTATTGATCAACGGCACTGAGATAACCAGCATTGTGAGCTGTCAGTGTCCTAGGGAGTCCCTTAGGAGGATAACAGTTCAAATTAAAACAGCGCTTACATGGTTTTTCTCAGTTAAAATGTTTTTTTCAACAAAATTAAATTACTGGCATTCTGATATCAGAAAGCTGATAAGACTTCATGTATATGGGAGCTGATGCCTAATGCTGTCTTCATTTACTGAGCATCATGACAATGAGCACGTCTAGATACACTTGTGTAGTTCTTTGCAGGGCACTACCACAGGCAATTGAGCAATTGTGTAGTACTTTGCAGGGCACTACCACAGGCAATTGAGCAATTGTGTAGTACTTTGCAGGGCACTACCACAGGCAATTGAGCAATTGTGTAGTACTTTGCAGGGCACTACCACAGGCAATTGAGCAATTGTGTTAATTGTAGGCAAAACTTTATTGTCAGACATGTATTTCATTCTCTACCACATGGTTCTCTCTTCCTTAGTTTAAAAGATATAGCCTTTTAAAATGGGATGAATCTTTTTGAAACAGCCGGTATATTTAATTTGTGTTATACTTAAATTAAAAAAAAGCAACTCCAGGAACATCCCAGCACTTATGTGTATCTGTAAAATTCGTATGGTTACTGGTCCTGAGGAACAATTTGAGAAATGTGTGAAAAGTAAAAAGTTAGGGGAGCGTCAGAAAGTAATCCTCATCAGCCTGCCAGGATGGCAAATTTACCTTGGACTGCCTCTGCAAGGGAGTCATGTGGCAATGAAAGAAGCATGTCAACAACGCACACACGGTAGCCAGTCATTAGGGCGCATTTGAACTGCAGGGTCGCTTGGCTCCTGTGATTTCATAACAGCTAGTCTAGGTGTTTGTGTTCCTTTCGATGGGTTGAGGTGTTGTGTAGCATGATGTATGATGTAGTGTAGTGTAGTTAGTTGGACACAGTTCTGCATTATATAAGTTTAACGATAAAACCCAAGACATATAAAGCTGTAAGTAAGTTCTAAATCTCAGGCAAACCGAGTGTTGAAATTCAAAGAAATTGGTTCGTATTCATTACAATCCCACAAAAAATTTTTTTAAAATTAAACTTTTGTTTTTAGTAAAAAAAATTTTAACCTTATCAACTCATGAGTTATTGGAAAAATTACATTATAATTACTTTGGAAAATGTTGCAGAAGTTATTATTATTTTTTCAATGTTTTAGTTTTTTGATATGTAACAATTTACAAAAATAAGAAAGTATTCTCACAGTGTAGAAAAAATGTATTGAAATCTGAATGCTCTAGAGCATCGATTTGGCAGATAACAGACCGTATTCTAAGAAACTTTTAAACCTGCCATTATTGTTGTAGGAAACTTTGAACGTGCAATACTGGTGCTTGGCAAGTTCATTATTCTCTACTTCAAAATTGTTTTGTTTATGTCGCTAAGCTTCCGCAAATTTTGTGTTACATTGAAACATCCACAAGAAGAGTTTCAGGTACTTGTGGCGTGTTTATGTCTCTTAAAATTTTTTAATGTCCATCATTGAACGTTTGAAGAAGTATGTGTACTCTATTAACTTTAAAGGTTCATATTTTGTTAAAATGTGCTAATGATGGGTGAAAACATTTGCTGGTTGTTTCAGTGAATAATATTTTACTGTAATAGATAGAGTGTAGGTTGTAATCAATTTACAATAAATATTGGTCCTGGAAAATCAATTCCTGCCCTTATATAAGATGTGTTCATGTAAAGTAAATATGTTGTAAAAGAAACACAGCAAGGTTGCCTTGAGCATAGAAATAGTGTAACTGTTAATGCAGGCATTGTGTTGTTACTCATATATCACACTGACATGCATGACACATCTTGCAGTGTTGTAGAGTTGTTTGAACTCCGAGTAATTGACACTTTGAGGTGTTCATGGTTGCAAAGTAAGTCTTCTATAACCAGTATCTAACACTTTCAACAACTCACATTTAACAGGTAGAATTACTGGGCTCTGTATAAAGTTACGTATTGCTCTACGTGGTATCATGTTAACTTGGTAGTGTCTGGACTTTTGTAGCAGGTTTGAAGCTTGTGTATATTGTCGTTACATATTGGAATCCAAATGCAAATTTGTAGTTCAAATTCCTCTTAGTAATAAAACCAAGAAATTTGTGTTCTGTAATTTCTTCTTAATGTCGTCTTGTTACAGTACCTACTTAATGAGTTATTTTCAAGTTACCTTAATTAGCTTAATATTGTCATTTTTTTTGTAATTGATTTACTTTTGTAAGTGTTTACTGAACATTTCTTTGAATGTTTTGTAATTCCTTCATTATCCACACACTTTTCCCATTTGTTTCAAACTATGAAATTTGTAGTTTGGTTGCCAACACCTACAGTGGACAAGGTCACACCAAATTTCAAGTGGTTGGCCTCACTGCCTTTCCTTGACTTGCAGTATTTATGCAGCTTCAGTGTTGCCAATTTGTGCAGAAGAAAGAGTCTGGCATTTGCCTGTTTACTTTTATTGATTCTTGTACTACTACACTCATGTGCACACTAATACAATCTGTACTGAAATGGGCATGGGGTGTAGTATATCATTATTATTTCTAGAGGTACCTAGTTAACCAGTGCAAACTGATATCATGATGAGAAACAGTTTGAAGAATTAGTTGTCCCTTTATACAAACATTACTGTAATTTTAAGACCTCCATTCATTGTTAATCACATTTTACAGTAATTTAATTTTTTTATCTACTTGCAAGTAAAGTTTTGTGATATATTATGTGTAGGATAAAAAAAATCATTAATACTGTGTCCCTGGTTGTCAACAAACATGAAATTAAAGGTCTGTCCCAATATGTACCATTCTAATGGTTGTCACCATGTTTACTGGCACCAAGTCAGCCAACATTCAAAGACAAATACAAATAAATTAGAAATGCGTGATGGCACCAAATTCAAACTAGTCAGTTGAGGTCAGTCACAACACATACAGTAATTTGTATATTTTTTAAAGTCAATTACATATTTTCCATTAGAATGTTGTAATTAACATTGAACTGACATTTTTACAAAGGAAAGTAAAAGACTGGCTGTACATAATTTTTTTTTGTGGTTTGCATCTAAGTAGTTTGACTTTAATGCAAACGTGAAGATTGTATAAGTACCGCACTTAAAATGCGGGTAGAGGAAGTTGGTGGGAGCTCAACCCAAGATGTTACAGAGAGATCCTGGGATATGAAAAGTCAGGGGTTAGCATGTTTCTGACTCGCGTCATTGCGTGTGTGTGTGCAGGGGAAAGGGACTGGATCTGGACACAGGACGCTGCTGTACGGCAACGCCATCTTGCTGAGGCACCAGAACAGCGACATGGTGAGTTGTTGTACGCGATGGCCCGCTGGCTCACAAGATGTTCCAGTCCTTGCGTGGTGGCCACACTTAAGTGACATATGTTATAGGCTGTTCGTGGTTAACTGAGCACTTTTGAAAGCCCTGTTTAAGATCGCCTTGTAAGCAATGTTATGTATTCTTCCACAATATATAAAATTAACATTGCTATGATCCTTACTACTTTATTCATGCACCATTCACGTGAGATCGAAATTATATTAGAAAAGTAAATATTTCACAGATTTGCTAATTTTCATTTCTTTGCATTAAAAAGCAGAAAGCAAAAATAAATTACTTCAGTATATATTTACAAATGTTTTCTTAACTCTTTTAACTGAGCACTAACCAGTGGGACCACTTTACCTCTGTCACTACCAACTTACTGTGTGCATGCCAGCCTGTGCATCCTTTAACATAGATGCAGGCAGGTAGGGGCAGCAACTTTTTTCAAAGGTTGGTTGTAATACTCTCTATTAACCATGAACAGTCTATACCTGAATTCATCTTAATTAGTAGGCGACACATAATTGTTTCATTATGTTGCATCATCATGTCATGCATAACAAAGTTTATGAAAATTACATTCTTAAAGAAACTGGAGATGACTGTCATGTCTGTTATCATCTTGTTATTTATGTTCTTTTTAATTTAGTATTTGGCAGCCAAAAAAATTTAATGTTTTATTATTTCTAGTGTACTAGCAATATGCTTAAACGATACAAAGACCAGTGAAATAGTTTTTTTTGGAGTAAACTTACAAAAATTTTAATACCACTGTTGTAGTGTGTTGTAATGTTGGCAACATCCATCTTTATAATTTATAACGAACTAAGTGTTATAAGATATTTAAGTGAAAAATAAAAATAACTAGATGTCAGTTGAGTGTAATTTAAGATAGGATGCCACAAAAGGAAACTCTTAATCACACCAAATATGCTATTTTTGATGCATTAGTCATTAACGATTAAGAGAAATGGTAATCTGGAACAGAGATGACAGCATAAGTGAGAGCTGGCCATAGTTACCTCCTAAAACATTAAGCAGTCTAGCAGTGCAAGGAATGGACATGTTTTGAGTAAATCAATGCTTGCCAACGACTGTCCACTCATCTGAAAGGTTTGAGAGACCAACAGAGAGCAGCAGCAGTGTGCTACAGGTAACTTGCCTCCAAGTAGTTTGCAACGGGTCAGGAAAAAATTCTCCAGTTTTGTGGCCATGGACACAAAAGATGTTTGTTGGATGTGCTTGCTAAGAGTGGACAGTTTCATGTGTTTAGAATGTAAAATTAAAATTGCTTCCCTTGCGAACATGCACACATGCTGTTGTAGTCTAGTTATGGAAGGCAGAGAGAGAAATTGGGATAGGCATAGTAAAATAATAAAACCCCATCTATAGATAGGATGCACAAAACAGCATACAGTTGTTATGGGAAGGGCTAGGCCCATATTGATTTTGGACATTAAGTGGTAAACGTCCCTCGACCTTGGCGCTGTGGCATTATAGTGAGTCCCTCGACCTTGGCGCTGTGGCATTATAGTGAGTTCCTCGACCTTGGCGCTGTGGCATTATAGTGAGTGGGTGTGGGGGGAGGGGGGGGACCCTGAAAATGGATGTGACTCGTCTGTAAGTGGCCCAGGAAAGTGACCACGTTGAGACAGTGTCAGCACATATGAGAGATACGATAGCTGCCTATATAGCTTTGAGAAAGGTTATTATGATCTGATTGGCAGGGGGAGAGCTCTCCTGCAAGTGGCCTATATAAGCAAGGCAGCGTGCTAGGATTGGAGACTTGTCACCTTGATTCAACTGGTATAGCTGACTGCCCAAGGTTATGGTAATCCTGGCTCCTTGCAGAAGCGACTACAAGGATGAATGTGCGCATAGGACAATTCAGCATTAGCAGCCAATGCCAACTACACGGAAGTTGCGAGTTCCACCCTGTTACTCAGGTTAAGGGACAGGGGTCTGTGTACCATGGGTATGGTGGCTAGGACTTTCTCTCAATAAAAGACTAATTTCACCTCATACATGGTACTAGTTATCATAGCATTGTCACCCCTTCGTTAGCTCATGTCAGGGCACCATTGACCCTCTTGAAGAGTCCGCCAGGCTCAGTGACAGGTATTTTCTCAACTCAACAACAGAGTACGTATCGTGACATCAGCGACTGGAAACAAGAATACAGCCAGGAACTGCGATATTGCACTCAGGTAAAGTGGCTTCTAATTTGTCTGAGGGTGCAAGCCAGGATCCCTCTTTTGTCACCGTTGTGAGAATTACCATGTGTACCTGGGTTTGGCATCAGGCTATTCTGGGGCTTCTCCTACACAACATTCCTACGTAGACGTCAAAATTACCCTGTAGGAACTTGCCTGGGAGGACTTGTTGATCCTAACAGACTAGCCGGGGAGACACCACTAAACGGTAATGATCATTACAGCCATCCTCAAACTCCAAAAGATGGGGTGAGGACCAAGTGAACACATTAATAACACATAACGTGTTAATGAAATACTACAGAGTTAGAGAATGGTCTGGATAAATCTAGAAGTAAATAATTATGGGAAGGACTCTTCTGTGTGTTCTACTGGATTGGAGGTCAAGAAAACTTTGGTGCTGTGCTTCTTTCTTATACACCTGTATGACATGGTGACAATTCACAAATAATGTACAGTAGTAAACATGTTTCAACACCCTTTATTATATATTGACGCTGTCGGGTGAGACACGAGACGAACAAAGACACAAGTTACTTACTGATGAGGGCACCAGCAGTGTTTTCCAGTCACCGAACTGTTGAGACTCAGGGTTCTTAGGGTGGCTGTGGGTTCTGTGTGTCCGTCTCACCCGAGCGTACTTATGATACACGTTGCATTAATAAACATAATTACTAAACTTTAAGAAAACAATGGCAAGAGGTAGCTGTCATTACAAAAGAGAAAACTTGTTGCACTGTACTACTTCCTTTTATTGTTATCACTTGTACAAAGAAAACATGCCAGAAATTTTATTAGTGAATTACTCTCGGTCGTGTCTAGCCAACTCCGGTTGGGTTCTCCCAGCTCGCAATTACTCTAGCGCACTTCCTAAATGGATGACTTCCCTGTTGGTGTTTGAAAACACACAAGCTTCACAAGGGAAGGGGGTCGCCAGCCGTAAGGGTGGACTAACTCGTCTTGCCACACGTGGTTAGTGAGGTGACGGCCTATACACATAGCTGGCTAGGACGGAAATAATGTCTCCATACAAAATTACATTCAATCACATAAATACACTTGGAAAATGATGGGGCACCGCATGACTGGTCACAATAAACACGTAAGCGTGTGAAAGCAGTATTAGATTTCGCCGATGCCGCTGGGTAAGTGCTGCAGCGGAGCACGTGGTGCAGGTGAAAATAGTGTATTTCTCCGCAAAGACGGCAGATTCCAGTCAGACCAAATATTATTCTGGTTGGAAAAATTATTCTGTTACAGATTGAATCGGTTTTGAGCCTCTAGCATGCCAGATGGCAAGAAAATCAGATATAAGAAATGACCGCGTGGTCAGATATACAAATCATCAATTGCACGAAAAATACATTGAACCCTGAATAAAATTGACATAGAACCCTGAAATAAATTATGGAGCACATGATATTACACAACTAAACCCTCAAACTGCATGGATGGCGCAGATTTTGACTTTGCAGCTATGAACCACGTGGTCGCAAAAGATGTGGCCATAAAATGATCAAACATGAAAAATACCCTTGAATACATACACAAAAACACAGCCCTTAAAATTGCACGCAGCAATAATACAGAAATTACAATGAAGCGCCTTTAGCATAGATGGATGGTGCCAGATTCAAGTTGCGCGGGTCGCTTGACCTCTCTGACATCTTTCCTCCCTTTCTCCTCGTTTAAGTTTCAAAAAGCCGCAAGGGCACACATTATTATTTAAGTAGAAGCATAATGCTGGGGATATTATATGGCAAAAATGTATGTGAGCAAAGGTTAACCGGTATACTATGAAAGAGCTATGGTAATCTACATCAGTGCAAAATTTTTGAAGTGCGTACGTGACAGCGTCTTACCTCACCAGACCTCCTACAACGACTGCACCGAGGTTAGCATCACACGGACCTACCATGGGTGCCTATGGGGTTCACATAAGCGGAAGTGCTATGCACACCAAGTAAAACTTTTATATATGAAAATTAAGTGGCACGAAATAATTTAAGTATTGTTTTACATTTTAAATTTTTCTTATTAATTTTTTGTATAATTTTGATATTTCTTTCTGACGGCGTTCACGCCGGAATATTTCTGTTCTTAATCTTCATGCAGCGCTCACTTTGAATTCATAACCAAACATTTTGCAATATTGACAAACATACATTTTCAAACACTTTAAGACATTTTAGACCCTGAAAAATAAAAAAGACACATTTTACACTACAAATACTATTCCGTTATAGGAAAGTTCAAATTAAAGCCTCTTTGTGCATGTGCATGCACACATGTCCCGTGTGTGGTGAGCGCCGTCATGGGGTTAGCGCCACTGGCTGTTAGCCAGCGTCAACATATATATGTAAATATATAATTTTAATTGGCAAACAACCTTTAGAATGACTATTAAAATAGGTATCACAGCAATAATTATCACAGTTGTTAATAATTTGTTTTATTGATTACAGTTTTTCGTATTTGCCTTGCAGAACATAAAAAAGAAAAATACAACATTAGAAATATAATCTTATCTCCAGAACAACAAACCTTTAAAAGATACATATTCAAAATTCAATTCATTTAACAACTGATTAAAAACGGTAGCATTTTATTTGACTTAGAACATAGCACCCATTTGACTCTAAAAATTTGTAGAAAGGAGGGCAGCCATTGACTTGCTCAGTAAAGAGACTCCATTCCACAAAAAAAATTAAAAACAATTAAAAGGTAAGCAAAATAATTACGGTGGTAGGCAGTTACGTAAGACTTAGTGTGGCTCCGACCATTAAAAATTTCAAAAAACAAACATGTAAAAAATTTCACTCCCCAATGATATAGTCATGGAGACAGCAAAAAATGGATACTCATAAATACTTGGGTGGCTTACGTGGACAAACAGACACGTTAAAAAAGAGAGACACAGCAACGCAATACCATAGTTAAGCCGGAACATAATTTTGAAGGGCGACCAAAACCAGAATTTTGAAATGGCATAACCTTACTGCAAACCTAAGATACAGCACAACTATGCCACACAAATTACAAAAAAAACATAAAAAAACTCAACCGCAAGGTTAGCGTTCTCCACGACTTACTATTTTACTGCCCCATCGCACGGTAGCTGAACCGGTATAATGCGTCAGCTCAGTTACATAATGTCGGCATCGTCCATTGCTGGACGAAGGTGAAAGGGGTTAAGTCATCAGGTACTAGTGAGGATCTTGCGGCGTAAGTTGTGGCGAAAAGTAGCAGACTTTACTCAGATGGACGTAAAGTAGAGCAGAATTGGCAGAGCCCCGGTCGAGCAAGGACTTAAGTAAACTATCCTGGGCAATCAAAAATTGTGATGCACGAAGGGCGAAGGGGAAAGCAAGAAGGGTGAACGGGGAGGAAAAGGGAGGGGATCCGAGCCAAGCAAAGAGTACACCACCATGCATAAGTAGATGGTGGTAAAAACATTAACGTGACAGCACTAGCGTCGCACAGTGTTCAACGTCAGACATGAAGAGATTATTTCTTATCTGTTCGAAGTGAGATTACTGGCATTAAGTTAACTTAAAGCAAAATTTCTTGTGTTTCAGTATTTGGCTTGCCTGTCAACCAGTTCGTCCAATGACAAACTAGCATTTGACGTGGGTCTGCAAGAGCATTCACAAGGTACAGTCTAGTCATCACAAGCAGTTTTTCATCATACTTTCATTTAACAAGCAATAATCATTAACTCTTCAAAAAATATGTGTTATTTCATACAGTTTGAGATTTAAATATGATCTACCAATAAAATTAAAAATATAATGTTGTATTTTGACTGATTTGTTTTATATTTCTTTGTCATGAAAAATGAACATATGTCATAAGCTAAAGATGAGTTGCTAGCAAAACTCCATGAACATATTTCAAAAGAAACTTGAAAATTTTTGTTTTATCACCACAGACTGAATGTTACTGGTTGGAGACAGTAAGAGGGCTGCCCAAATTAATTTCTAAGACCTGCAAGTCCACTTACAATATTGCCGATGTTAAAATCCTTTTTGTGCATGATATGGGTAATTAACTAGTTTAAAAATATTGTACGGTAATGTGTGGCAGGAATGAGCCACTAGGTTACTGATTTCATTATAAAAGTAGACGGAATGCACAATTACTCACAGGATGGTACTCGTGGAGAGTGTCTCTCTCTCTCTCTCTCTCACACACACACACACACACACACACACACACACACACACACACAGAGCACACGCACATTTATTATTATTTTTTCCTTTTGCCATTCCTTCTCTATAAAGTAAGTACCTAATCAAAAAATTCATCGCTATCAATAATTTTCTGTCTCCTTGCCATCACATCTGTTTCTCATTTATCAGTTGAATAAGGAACAACGGAAGGTCAAAGCACAGAATAGCCTATTTGGGGGACAAGCCATCCAGTAGCCACTATCTAGGCATGGTAATTCATATATTGCAGCTATGAACAGAATAAATTCTATCCATAAGTTTATTCAGAGGTGAAATACAGGTTTTGTATTTTATGTACTGAGTCTGTTATTGTAAGCTTAAGCGTGGAAGTCTGGTTTTGTTAGCACTATTAAATCTAATCCAAACTAGACCCCCAAAGTTTAGAGGCAATTAAAAATGAATTAAATAAAAAAATGATTATGGTAATATGTAGAGGGGAGATGTTTAATGTATTGGCAGACTAGGAAGTTATTCCACGAGGATAAGTGTCATGCTAATAAATATAGGTAGAGCCACCAGTTTTTTGTGAAAAGATATATGCATAAGCTAGACTTCAGTATCCTGCGTGCACACATACTGTTTTCCCTTGTATACTAGCCGCTTGTCATTGTGTTAATACAATTTTTAATCTGACCTGAATCAGAGTGGAATTACATACTATTCCGGAAGTGTGTGACTCGCTGGCAGACATAAGAGCCATGACAGTTATATGATCATGAAAAGTTACCTAAGCTAACGTGTTTTGGAGTACATGCAACTAGTTGTGGAATGCTTTCATGAAAAGCAGTTGCTCCTAAATATAAGCCGTAAACTACTGACAAAATATATGCCACAGTAAGCAATAAACCTTTGTTATTGGAAAATACAATGTTGCATGTGTTGTGTATAGGATTGCAAATAGGCTGCTAGACTACTAAAAATATATAAAGGACTAGACTGTGAGTACTTGAATTCCTGTCCTTTATATATTTTTTGTGTTATAGATAGTGAGCAGTACAAATGTTGATTTATTTTTATATTAGTGATAAATAATAACGTGAGTTGTGTTCATAGCAGCCTGTAGTATGTGTATGAGGGGTGCAGTATCAATGTGTGTACAGGTGAAGCATGCTGGTGGACCGTTCACCCCGCGTCCAAGCAGAGGTCGGAGGGAGAGAAGGTGCGTGTCGGTGACGACCTGATCCTGGTGTCAGTTGCCACGGAGAGGTACTTGGTAAGTAGCGACGAGATCTCGGATTGTGCTCCCACCTTGGTGTGGTGTGTATCACCAGTTCAATGGTTCCAACAAAACTATGTCTGATGTCTTCTGAACTAGCTTGTAAGGATGTATAGACTGTTCACGGTAAAATGAGCACTTTTAAAAGCCCTCTTTAAGATCTACTTGTATACACGTTGTGTATTCTTAAGTCTTATGTAAAATTAACATTGCCATGTACCTCATCCTTTACTCATGTGTTGGTCAAATGAAACTGTGAAATTACTACAAAAGTTATTACTTTACAAATCTGCTCATTTTTAAACTTTGATAAATTAAGAAAACAGAAAGCGAAAGAAATAATTTCAAGTTATCATAAATGGTTACCTAATACTTTTTATTCGACGTTAAGATATGGAACTACTTTCCATCCATCGTTACCAACTTTACTGTTGCAAATGTTGTTCATGCTTCCATTAAAATATGCGCATGCATGGGCAGTAATTTTCCCCTAAGGTTCATGTCTAAAGTGCTCACTTTATAGTGTGTTTGGATGTTTCACGTTTTCGGTGACATTATCAGCAGATGAAATTTGCATTATGGCCTTGTCCAAATTGTCAGTGTACACATGTTAAGTATAGTCTATTTGTGTTTTCTCCACACCTTTTGAATCAAACCTTTGAAAAATCATCCCATGTGTGACACGTTTGTTTGTTTCCTAAATGTGTTGTATGTCACATGCATCTTATACTTTTGTCGACATAAAAGTCTCTAATTTTTGGTTAAGATTGCAGATAGGCCGCTAAACTACTAAAAATATACAAAAGGACGGGAATCCAAGTACTCGCAATCTAGTACTTGTCGATAGGCACACACACAAAGTAGGACGATACAGTTTTTTTTACGTGGTTGCGCGATCGCAATGTTTTGCTGGTTAAGTCAGCTTCATCAGGCGGCAAGTTGTAGGACACTGCAGTATGGTGGAAGGGCGCTGTTAGTAGTAAACCTAGCGGCGGGGTGGCAAACTAGGGTGGGGCGGGAAAATTGAAAAATTGAAAAATTGCAGGTATAGTATTTGTGATTATCTTATATTGAGGCCTGGTGGCTGCTTGGATTTTGTTATAAATTAGTGAGCTAATTCCCAGCATCTGAGTTCTGAGCTATTGCTTGAAGGTGGTAGGGCTCTCACAACTCTGGTACTGTAGCAGGAATCAAAATCTTTGTTATGTGTTGCTACATGTGCTGCAACTGGTTTGTCCTGTATGTTATTGATATTACCAGCTATGCCGTGTTTGGTGTCTGCTCTGTGGCCATTCATTCTATGCCTGGGTGTGTTGGTGATGAGGCTGATGTATTCTACATTACAGTGTTGGCACTGTAGCTGATAAATCAAATTTTGTGATGCACATTTGTAGTTGCCTTGGATGGGGTATATATGACAAGTGAGTCTGCTACTGAAAGAAATTGAGGCTTGGTGGATGGCACAGGAGTCACAGCGTGAGCTATTGCAGGGGTGGGAACCTCTGGAGGTGATAGTTTGGTTGGCATTTATGGTGGGCTACAGCTTTGGACGAACCAGTTTGTTGTGGAGGTTAGGTGGCCTTTTGAAGACCAATCTGGGTGGTATGGAGAGCAGGTCTTGTGTTTGTGGTGAAGAAGCTAAAATTTTGTATCCAGAGTGGAGAATGTTTCTGAGTTTATTTAAACCTTCATGATACGAGACCACTAGGGGAATAACAGCTTGGTTGACCTTGGTTCGTGTTCCAGTATTTGAGAAGGCTTGCTTGCTGAATCTGTTTGTGGACAAGGTTTTTGGGGTAGCCACTGTCGCGGAATGCTCTGGCTATTTGTTCACACTGTTGGTGGAGCAGAAGATACGTTTGGCCCTTGTGGCGAGACTGTAGGGTAGGGATTTTTTGGCATGATATGGGTGGTAGCTGTTGAAATGCAAGTACTGGAGGTTGTTGGAGGGTTTGGTATGTACAGCATTTAAAGTGAACTTTAATTTATATTTTATTCATAATTCATATGAATAAAAGCAGTGAGCAAATATGTTTATTGGTAATGCCTAATAAGAAATAGCAGTTATAATGCAATTCTTGGTTAAGCTTTGTTTGCATGATGGAGAGGAATAGCATCAAAGTGTAGAGCTTTATCGGGAAGTTTGAAGTAACAGTGAATAGCCTATCTGCACATATGCTTACTTGCCGTGCTACGTACTTGTGAAAACAATTTGGACAGGTAATAACCTTTTCATACTACCGTTGTCACACATTCTGGTGGCTGTAGCATAAACTAAAAGAAATCACAAGGTGGCCAAGTATGGATAAGTATATACTTGTGGATAATTCAGACATTGCTTAAGTTACACAGTATCTGTGTACTATTTCCTTAGCAATTCTTACTTAATTAATTACCTCAAACCTGGAGACAAAATGAGTGCAGATAATATTTTTATCAGGACGTGTGTAGTGAATATATATTTTCTTATATAATCTAGTCTCAGGCTGAATGTAATAGTCCTCATTTTCAAGTTGTAGATATTTCATAGACAGTCTTCTAGAATATGTCAAATTAACTGCTTCGTCTTTTATTCTACAATCCAAGCAAAATAAACTAAACTCTATACTTTATAAAATTTTTGAGCTAGAGCTGATTTTTAATTGAAAGCACAGTCAAATTTAATGAAAAAATTTACTATAAGTTAACCGTTTTGTGGGACATATGTAAGTCCAGATTTTTGTGTCACAGAACTTTTCCATTCTTTTCAATAGTATGTGAATTTCTGAGAACTGAAATTACGTACTTTCTCTTGATTTTTATAGTCAGATTCTATTACAGCTCCCTTCGGCTGACATGCTCAAACAACAGAAAACAAAATTATTCAAGGGATTAGAATTTCATGCCAAGCATTATGTTTTGGGACATATTTTCAATATACATGAATTGTATTAGTGTGTAATATGATATAATTTTTAATGAAAATTATCATTGTGAGGCTTCTGTAGCCAGTCATTGGTTTATGAAGTTTGTTTTTTTAGAGATATTTCACTTTGATTACCGTATTACACCAGCATAGCTTGCTGAGAGGTCAGAACACAATGAATCTCAAATTCACTATCAGAAATAAACAATTGTTGCAAAGTTCTGATTGGTTCTAGTGGTGTTGAGATAGTGCAGTTCATTAATGGGCATAATAGTAAAATTTTTATAGTGTTCACAGCTGCTGAGAGGGTCATAGTTTGACAGTGTACCTTTGGTTTGCTAGCACACTGCAAAGGAAAATGACCTCTCTGTGGTGAATGCATCCTTCCACGTGACCCACTGGTCCGTTCAGCCGTATGGAACGGGGATCAGCAGGATGAAGTATGTAGGTAAGGCTTAGAAGTATTTTATTTTAAAATTCTGTATCAGGTTTGTCTTGTGTGAATCAGAAACTGCAGCATGCAAAACACTGATGTTGTCAAATTGCTGCATTTCGAAACCACAGCATTTTTTAGAGACGGAAGTAACTAATTATCTAATTTCGCAGTGAAAGTTTTTGTGATAATTTTATAATGGACAACTGCACAATTCAATTAGTCATTTAAGGAATGTGTAAACAGTTATAAAGAACTTCTCATTTTTGTTTACACCCAAATCTAACATTTTGTTTAGAAAAGTAACTATGCAAATTAGAGTATTTCTAATAGTCTGCTTTCGTTATGTCTGGCTCCTACCAACAGCGTTGTCACAGAACGGTAGTTGCAGTAGGTATCATAAGTTATTTTATAATTAGTAATAAAAACAGATATTCTTGTAATAGAATTTGTTGGTAAGAAGTTCCCACTTAAGAAGTTCTCCTGCTTAATAAGTTGAATAATTTTGCACCTTGTCTATGCGCACATGTGTAATTTGACCATTTAAGTAGTTTTTCTGGTTTATAATCTTCATTTTTTCGGTCCCTTCAAAAACATCTTAACAGAGTTTTACTAATTTCTTTAGATGCTATTTTGAGTCATACTGTATTTTGAGATGGGAAAGAAGACTTGAGGTTGGAATAGTAAACCTCAGTTGTGGGTGCCGAATAATGTGTATTGAATGATTGGAGGTATTGCGTGGCCTAATTTTTGGAGTTCCACCCACAAGTCAGCGTGGGACCTTCAAAAAGTGAAGGTTATTTGTGTTTTCCCTAAAGAGGCCAATGTCTTCCTGTGTATGAACTGAGACAGATTTCTTTTCCAAAGTAGTTTTGTTAATGCTGGGTGACATATTCCCTGATGCTGGGCTAGCTTCGATGTTGATTGTTTCCCTTCAAAGCTTTAGCTTAGAGAAAGGGAATGGGAAGGATGAAATTGCATGGTTGGGTGTGAGGTTTTTATGGAAGGGTGTTGGGAGGCTGTATATATGGAGACCTAGTACTGCTAGTATGGCTGTTGTCCTGGGAGTATTTATGACTTGTGGCTACTGGGGTGATGGGGTTACCTGCTCTATCAGATTGTCCCTAGCAGGATGGAACAAGACCCTTGGCTGGAGTTCCCTTGCTAGTAAGCAAATGGCAAATAATGTGCAGTTCCAGCTTCAGAGCCACTGCAGCCTCTGGTCTGTCTGCGTAAATAATAAACAACAACCAACGGTTGGAGGTTTCGTGTTTCTCTGGCACGTTTACTCCTGACATCTGCTTATTTTCGGGAATGTGTCTGTGGTGGTTCAAAATTGTGTGTGTTGGCGAGGCAAGTGGAGGGCATTGGTCTTCAGTGATGAGAGTGGTCTTTGCTTTGGGCAAAGTGATGGCGGTGTTCACGTTAATAAGACGTGGTTGAGCAGAACAATCCATTGTGTAGGTGTTCACACTCGCTGTACCAGACCCACACGTGGGACTATGGCATGGGCAGCCATAAGCTACACATCCCAATTGCCTCCATTAGTCATTCAGGGGAGCATGAAAAGTGCATCATACACAATTGATATCGTCAATTCTGTTCTTCGACAACATCTTGACATCCTGTAGAAATAAAAAAACCTCCAGCACGATAATATGTATCCCCATGTTGCCAGGGCAATCCAGCTTACTCTACATGGTGTATGCATGCTATCCTGGCCCACTAGATCTCCATATCTCAGCCCCATTGAGCATGTGTGGCATGTGATGGGATAAAACCTAACATCCAGCCCAGCCTCAGTATGACCATGACCCAACTACGCCCAGAAGTACGGCAAGCATGAGATACTGTTCCCCAGAGAGACTTCCAGCTTTTGTACGACAGGTTACATGCCAGAATTGCTGTCTTTGTGGCTGTTCAGCGTGGTTGCACTTCTTATTAATGTGTCTGCTTTATTTGTTGCATTTAATGTTGTGGATGTCCCACAGAATTGGTGTTCTGATCAGTTCCACATACCACCTCCTTCTTGTGTGCCAACTGTATGCATTCCTATGGGGTGTTTTTAAATGCATTTCTGCTAGTGTACGTCCACTGCATGCTACATTCATTTACTTCTGTATCATGCCAAGAGGCAAGAGCCATAGCTGAAGGCATGTTACGCTTGTAAATTCACTTTAAAAATCACATTTCTTTCTTGTGTCTTTCTGTCTACAATCTATCTGTACTCAAGAACTTGGAATTATACACTGGCGAGCTGAATAAGTACATATACAGCAGGAAGAACTAGTAAGCTAGCATTTTTTTTGTCATGAAACTACATGCCTACTGGTGCTACACTAGGGCTTACTCACTATGTTTCAGGTTATGTGTTTGGCGGAGATGTGCTGCGTTTCTTCCACGGAGGTGATGAGTGCCTCACGATACCTTCCAGTTGGACAGAGCAGCCTGGCCAGAAGTGAGTAAATCTGTACTGTTTTGTAGAATATTTGGACATTGATTGTCTATTGCTTACATTTCTGTCATTAAAACTGCAGCTCTACAAGGCAAGCACTGCATCAAGTGACAATAAATTACTTTGCTGTCTTGCGTTACAGTGGGTTTGTGTAGCTGACATTGTTAAGCAGCTGTTAATGCAAGAAATATTTTTCCCCTTTTGGAATAATCTGGTAAAAAAAATGTTACGATAGTCCACAACACATTGGGTTGTCATGCACAAATGTCTGCTGCTAACTACCAGTTCAGTAATTTATCTCAGAAGCCCTGTACAGAATAAAAAAATCAGTTCTATAAGTTCCCTACTGAAATCTATAAAATTTGTACTACAATTACATAAACAGCAATTAGTTTTTAATCCTGTATTACAGCTAGTATTTAAAAAAAATTTTATTGTACAAATATTAGAAAAAAATGTTTAGAAATTTGACACAAAATATGTGAACAACTGTAACCTTACTGAATTCGGTAGCGGGATGTATACAGGACCATAACATTTTTTCCCTTATAGGTTATGTTTATTTGCTTCAGTGATTTACGGTAGTTCGTAGAACTACTGCACCTTGACTGCATGGTCTCTGGTTCTATCCCAGGCACTGGCGAGTGCTTATTGTAGAAGGCCTTATCCTGTCCTAGGTGATGGTATGGTCCACTTAGTCTCTATGCCGACATGTTTTCCTGGTGGCCGGAGCACAAGGTTCACCACTTCATTGCCTCTTAGCCATAGTAGTGATGATGCATAGAGGGATTCCTGTCTCTTCCTTTCAAAGTAAACAGTCAGCGCATTTTTAACTGTGACCACAGTGCAGAATAAATCTTAGTCAAGCACTTTGGTATCTTTCTTGAGCACGAAGATGAATTTGAAATATGAAGAAGATAATAAAAACCCAGCTTCCATGCAAGCATTCATACAAGACCTTGTGTGCACTGTACATACAATACATGCTACCATGTTCTTAATTTTAGGAGCGGAATCTGCCATGGTATAAAACTATAGTGGGTAAATTTCTAATTTCTAGAGTAAAATTATTTTATTTATCTTACTTGTGTGGTATAAATTATTACGCTATCAAAAAGGGGGAAGGAGAGAACATTAAAAAAATTACACACAGGGATAAGCATTTTTAAAAAATTTCAAATACAGTAGTTACAATTAAAATTAGCTAACAAATACATAAATATGCAGGTACATTGACTAACTTATTTTTTAATGCCATCATTTAGAATAATTTAGTGAACATGTTCAAGACAATCCAGAAAGACAGAAGAAGACAAGTGAGTTAGCATATTGAATGTACTGTACAGTAGTTTACAATCCTCTAGAATATTTGGAGGTCGTTCACTCAATAGATGCTTATGTGTGAAGACCCATAGCCATAGCACCCCAGAAGGGAGAGGCCGGTGATGAAGTGGCTTGTCACAGATGCTGAGGTACTGCATGTGCATGTATGTGTGTGTTTGTAGCATCGTGGTGTATGAAGGAGGCAGCGTCATGAGCCAGGCGCGCTCGCTGTGGAGGCTGGAGCTGGCGCGTACCAAGTGGGCTGGTGGCTTCATTAACTGGTACCACCCCATGAGGATACGCCACCTCACCACTGGCCGCTACCTCGGCGTCAATGAGAACAACGAACTGTACCTCGTCAGCAAGTGAGTACATATGTCCTGATGTACATTTCTGGTGCTGCTTACATGTATTTCTGTGTTATTTTTGAATATGAACATATCATGTTAGTATGTATGTAAGCTTCTCCTTGATTAGTTCCAGGAATCAGAAACAATTTTAAAAACAATAAGAAGAAACTTAATTTGCTAGTCACTATGGAGCAGTGTGGCAAAGTAGGTGTTGTTTTTACAGAGACGAAGCTACACTGGCACTGTCAACATTCTGCCTGCGGCAGGAGAAGGATGACCAGAAGGTAGTTTTGGAGGAGAAGGATCTGGAGGTGATAGGAGCACCCATCATCAAGTATGGTGACAGCACCGTCATAATGCAGCACTCCGAAAGTGGCCTCTGGCTCTCTTACAAGGTGCGTGCCACATCAGAATACCTCCTGTATATATTTACTCCAGCAGTATGCTCCAATAAAAATGCTAAGCTTGCACTGGCATGCAGTTGCCAGTTGTACATCAAAATTTAAGCTAGCAGTGTGGCGAGACATAAGTTTCCAGTCAGTGTCTGGAGATGGACTTGCTGTGCATCAGCAAAACCAATGGGAAATGCTTCACAAAGTGGAATAGCCCATAAAACCCTTTTTTTCGATGTAGGTATCATACATAGATACCTGAAAAGTAGTGATGGGCGAGTTTGATTTTACAGCTTTGAGTCGAGTCAAGTTGTATGAAACTCGAGTCGAGTACAAAAATTGTTTTGTTAAAATAGAGTTTGCACCATAAATGTTAATGTGTACCTGTTCTGTGGCGGAACATTAATTACCACAACCAAAACAATTTCCTTGACAACTAAACACCCGACGTGGCCAAGTCTGCCATCTTGAGTTCTCAGTGACTTTTACTAAGGACGAACTCAAAGTTTAACTTAATCTAGATGACTATCTTACACATCCGCCACCATCAGATAATATAGTCTCTGCCTACTTCCGTATTTACACAGGGCCACTGAACAGTACCTTTGTACATGGGTATAATTCTCGCCCCTTAGAACTTCCTCCCCCTCTTATAGTCACAGTTTACTAAGCAAAAGTTTGGGACTAGTTTCTACCAATAAGAATAATTCTTTACCAGGGTGAATGATTCACATCGCTACTTTTTTCCCTCTCGCTGATGAGTAAATGACAGTGGTATGAATGGTGATGTTAGCCGCATGATGCTGATAGAAAAAGAAATGATAAGTGTTAGAGAGGTGGAGTGGAAGGAGGGTAGCTTTCAGGCTGGTTGGTCAGTGTGCCACCGGGCGAGGGGTCAAGCAGTCCACATTAAATTTTTTGGTATGTAATAGTTGTTTTTTTAAACACTGTAATGTTGCAGACATCAGATTTGGCGACTGGAAATCACAGCTCGATTTTACTTACTCGGTAAAGACATGATACTTCAATAAAGGTGCCATATTAAAATAAAATAAAATAATTCTATTAACTGAATTTTTTCTCTGTATTTTACTTCAAGTTTAAAAAAAAAAAAAAAAAAAAAAGTTCACATTCTTCAATTAATGCTGAGTCACGAATAACAAGCCAGTTGAAGCTCAGAACAGTGCTGCAGAGTTCATTAATTATGCACATAATTAAAAACTCACATTGTGAGGAAATTAAGAAGACAGGAGAGACGTCATTTCCCAGTTATGAGTGCTTGCAGGTGTGGCCGAAATTTGCCACGCTTGACATGTCTTCTTCAGGAACTGGTCGTCAACTGTAGTGGGCGGAAGGCACTCAGGGCTAAACTTGCCACATGTTCTATCCCCACTCCTCACATCAGGGTGGCAAAAACCTAACCAAATAAGGGCATGGCGTGGTACAGAATCTCTTCGGAATACTGTGCAATCTCAGACGCAACTACTTTCCCATGCCAGCCGAACTGCATAAAAGTTAAATAATCAAATTTCTAGAACATTCCCAAAGGAATAAATGTCTAAGAACATGGTAACAACTCTTATCTCCGATTGCAGACGCAACCTCAATTGTGATTTCAGAAAAAGCAAACACATGACACACAAACATTCTAACATGGCCAAAACATCAAATATTGATAAGCACTTACAATTCCTCATAAATGTAAAGGAAATTAACGAAAATGTCCCAATTAAATTATTAGTAACTGCATCATTACAACACATGTTTTTAAAACAGTAATTAGATGGGAAAAGTAATTAATTGTTTACTGCTTAAGGTGTGATGGCCATGACCATGAGAGAAAGGCTTTTCATGTTTGAATACTGTGTGTCCTATGGTTATACGTATTTGTGTTGTGCTGAGACTATACCTATCAACCTTGACAAGGGTCTCCTTATCTTATGTTGCCCAGCATGGCGGCAAAGAGGAAGCACTTCGTTGGGAAGCAAAATGGCTCAAGTCACAAATATAACGCCCTCTTGATTTTATCACAGCCAAACATCACAAACATCAACCAGTTATCAAGGCATATATTTGAGTTATTGGTTTCATTTCGAGGCAACTTTGGCTGTTTAGTAACGTAAAATTATTGATTCACAAGACATAAATGTAATTGTTAGATGCAAATATTTATTGTTTATAACCTGAAATCACTGTGACTCGACTTGCACGTTCAGTAGCTCGATGTATGCTGTAACAAAAACTTGACTCAAGTGATGAGTCGATCTTTGTTGACTCGATTTGACTCAATTTTTCGAGACTCGACCCATCACTACTGAAAGGTCACAATGTAACTTCATAACAAACTAGAATCCAAAAAGTCTTACGTGTTTTTATTATGTCTGCAAATGGTCCACTCGTATGGCACCTCCACGAGAACACTGAGCCAGTAATAAACACCCAACAAAATGCAGGCACAGTCATTGCCTTCAATTGTGGCAGCAAGAAACCAAAGGGCAGTTGGTGTCTGTTTGACAGTACATAAGATCTTATGTCTAGCAAGCAGGTCGTTGAACCCACATATTTTTCAGTTTTCCAATCACACATCCATTGAGACTGTATACGAATGCATGTGTTGATTGCTAATGTATGCTTCTTTTTCAGTAATACTAAATATAGAAAAGCTTTAAAAACAATTTGTCGTAATTTAAATTATTGATACAGCAAATTGCTAACCCCAGTGCTATTCATAACAACAACAAAATAAAAATTGTACTGATTTGGTCTATATCTTGCAGTTTACTGTTTCCTGCTTATGTTACATACTCAGAAATCATGTGATCAAACACTGAGGTGGATGTTTCTTTATGTTTGGTTAAACCAAGACCCATGCTTTTACAAAAAAAAAAACAATTTTTGTAAGTACAAAGTATACGAATTGCTTTAAAAATTGGTTAGAAGACATGTACTAAATTTTTTAATTTTGTAGGTACATACACATTGTGTTAAGTTTGAGTCCAAGCCATATTATTTTAGCTGTTATATTAGCAAAAAAGTAGTTCAGTGTTGGTGCCGGATGTCCACTCACAGGGAAAACAGGGAAAAGTCAGGGAATTTTCACCTGGGTCTGGGAAAATGTAAATAATTGCTACTCTGCCGAAATTGTTAGTAATGTGAATACAGGATAATAACTGTAATTATGAATATATTCATTTTAAAATTTCAGTTTTGAATTTCGTGATCTGCAATAATACGTTTTTGCCAATTAATCTTGGGCCTTTACGTACAAAATAAAGGATTTGTGTGATTGTAATGGTCGCTCATGTGAAGTTAATAACGTCTATTGCGAGAAATTTTGATTGGCTGAATCAAATGATAGCCTTGCTTGCTTTGTTTCAGTGTAATTTAATTCAACTTTACTGATGGAATATTTGTTATGTCAACAGTGAAAAAATATGGTGGTATTGGAAGGTTTTAAGTGTTCCTGAAACTAGGTCAGGAAAAATGGTAAGATAGTGCCTGGAAAACAGGGGAAAGTCAGGAAATTAAAAAATAAAATTTCAGTGGAAACCCTGGCGTGGTTGGCATGCGTTCTATGTGGCTGTTACAGTCGTACGAAACGAAGAAGAAGGGTGTCGGCAAAGTGGAGGAGAAGCAGGCAGTTCTACATGAGGAGGGCAAGATGGACGATGGGCTGGACTTCAGCCGTAGCCAGGAGGAGGAGTCCCGCACCGCCCGTGTCATCCGCAAGTGCAGCTCCCTATTCAACAAGTTCATTGTGTAAGTGCATTAACCTGTCCACCATCAGTCAAGCACTTTCAAAACCAAACTTTTGAAGGAAAAAAAAGTCTCTGATCATATCTGCACACATTAGAACAGAGAATTTACAAGTCTTAGACATACTGTGTGCAGTAAATTTACAAGTAACTTCCCAGGAACTCTCAAAAGTCAAAAAATTAGTAAAAATTATCTAAACAAAAATAAAATTAAACTGCTAGCTCGGAGTGATATAATACAGGGCTAGTGTTGTTGACATTAATTGGTGTGCCACAATATCAAAAAGAGAAGCTTTAGCAGAAATTCATTGAAACTTGTGGCAGAGATGATTTTAGTGATATTGACACTACATACTCTACCTGGTAAGGTAGGCCTTTGTATGATGATATATGAAGTGTTTTTTTTATTCATTCAACACACACACACCTCCCTTGTCGACCGATTGCTAAGCTTTGTAGACATAACCAAGCACATGGTGAAAGACATAATCAGCATCATCATCCTTAAGGCCTACTTTAATATGAGTTACTGCAATCTGTCATTCTAAGTGGAAACTAAAATGAATAAACCCAGCATAATTAGGCAAGCTTTTGAGTTTCATTTATTTGTTATAATTCGAACGGATCTAAACTAAAGAAATATAAAAGGAAATATCTTTAGATTTCTATTTAAAAGATTTACAACTCGAAGAAAATAATAATTACCATCGGTTGTATGTACATCTCTAAATGTTTCCAACTTATAGTAGTGGCTATTGGTATTTAAGTAAGATGGCTCCTTTATATATTTGTCTGTTTAAATTACATGAAATATGATATATTCATATCCTTACCACAAGAAAACATACATTTTTGTTTACAAATATATGCTATTTATATTCTTCTTCCGTGTCGTATGCGACCATTGCGTGTGCATTAGAACGAGTTCTCTCACACAGTGTCGCATCGCTGTCATTTGCTGGCTCATCTCTGATTGGCTAGTCACTTTTGTTGCACTTTCATTGTTGCACTGTCGCACTATTGTAAAAAGCACTTTAACCATTTGCAGCCTTTGGCCCAGGTCTGCTTGGTAAAATGTCTCATCTTTCTCTATCTCTCTAAAACTTTCTCTTTATCTTTCACTGTTTCCCAGTATTCGCCTCTCCTCTTTCCCTCAGGCACTTGCTCCTCCCATCTCTTCTTTGGTCTTACTTGTGGCCTTTTTACATTGTACTTCAGTTCCATCACAATTTTGTCAACCTATCCCTTCCAATCCTGTTGAAGTGCCCATACAAAAACTATATTACGGTAGAAGCAGGTTTTTATAGTGCAGGCTAGTCACGCTGAGTAAACATGGTGAGTACTAAATTACTTGGTTACAGGGGCCCGACCTGTATAAAGTGTAGGCCAAGTCGCTTGCTTGCTGGGTACAAAGTCTGTGTTCAGCTTGGCTATTTCCTGGACAGTATGACCTGAGGTCGATGGCTTACTCACGCTGACGCTGGGGTGGCTGGGTGTCATTGCTGGCTTGCTGGACAAAGAACGGCTGTTGACGGAGCTGGAATGCCTCCAAAAGCTGTTGCGGCAGGAACTGCTGCTGCTGGTGGCCTGGTTCGGGCTGAGTTAGCAGCGGATGCTGAACCAAGGACAAGCTAGTCTCAATGTTACCACCTCTCCCTGGTGTGTGGTGGCGACTACTTGATGCTGCGTCCCTGATACCTTCTGGGGAGCTGAGAACAGAGAGGGGGAGGGTGCTGGGGGGGAAGCCCCACCAACTTGTGGGTGGCCTGAGCTTGTTCCCGGAGGTTGTCTTAGCATATTGTGTTGTCAGACTGGGTGCAGCCCCATGTAACTTTGTAGGTAGTGGTTGCACTTCTTTCCTTCAAGTCATTCCCACATCTTTTGGTGTAAGGCATGGAGGTATTAAACTTTGCCTCGGCAGAGGGGAGCAGGCAATGTGCAGTGCCCTGGCTAGACTATTCAACCACCGTGGCAGCGGGGCTGGCGCTGAGCCTACCGTTACTCCAGCTGACTACAACAAACGGTGCGGTGGTTGAAGAGCAGATTTTTTCGTAGTCATTCCAACAACGACAAGTTTAGTCCTAGGGCCGACAGGCCCAATCCAGAGCTGGCCAAACACTCCCTCAACTCACGTGGTGTGGTAGACGGAGTGCAAGCTAGTCTTGTGGTATCTCTTCCCTAGGGGTGTATGGCTAGTGGTTGTGTCTTTACCGTTTAATGCACTGGGTCCACCAAACGGGTAGCCGTCAAATGTGTGTGTGTTCTCTGACGTACGAGTCCTTGAGAGTGAGCTCGCAGTCCTACACTAGGCGGTAAAGTGGTGAGTTCAAATTTTGGTCTCCTCCTCTATTCAGGGAAGGGGGGGGGGGGGGTGGGTGTCTACTAGGAATCTCGAAGTCACCTAAGGAAATGAGAGATCAGAGTAGGCTAGGAACGTGTTTATTTCGACAGGAATAGAACATGATGGCTTGTACTGCCTCCTGACTATGTTCAGCTGATCGGAAGTAATAGACTATGCAAATATCCAGGTGAAGTGGACCTGGCTCTAAACTAAAGGGTGGCAGTTTCGACTAAGGTAGCTAAGTTACTTTCCTTGTCTATGTTGTTTCCACCTCCTGAAGGGACTTAAGGGGCTCACTTCCTGAAGGAAATGTGGATTAGCCGTTTGCCAGGGGCAATTGTCATCTAGAAAGTCTGCTGGGGGAGAGCCTCTGGAACGTCTAGATGCTGGCGGCGACGATGCTGAAGAACTTCTGGGTTGTCTAGGCGACGAGAGTGGTTAGAGAGCTCCAGCGCACAAGGCAGTTGAACGAGCTGTCGGACTGTTATGGCTCTTACAAGAGCCGGCCGGGGCACAGGTACATATCCTCCTGGCCGAGCCCTTGCCTGTGGATGGAGCTAAGGGCTGGCTGCTGGGCGGTCATTGCTGTGCTGGAGCGCGGGTGGTGCCATGCCTCAGTGTGCCCTTGAACTACCTGCTGGAGTGGAAGCTGTGACTCGCCCGCTAGCTCACTCAAACTTGAAATCTTCTTGAGGGGATTGCCTTGGAATTGCTTACTGATTGCGCTGATGAAAATCATAATTCTATCACTTCTGTAATATTCCCCACAACCAGGAAAAATCCTGTAGCCGCTTTGGTAGTAATTATACAGTTCAGACCCCGTCGGGTGTGCTTTGGGAATGCGCATAGATGAAGAGAATTTGTTTTCTTCTGAGCCAGTAAGCATCACACGTTACAGTAATTAAAATAATATAATATGCAACATCATTGATTATTATTTTGTTTGTGATGTTCAACTTTGTATGCACAACATCTTTTGAGCAGAAATCTAAATGTGTGCGTATGGCTATGCATTTTATCTGACAATTATTTTGATTCCGAAAGTTTAAAGTCAAAAAAATTCGACAGAAACCAAATGTATGCTGTTTTTGTGTTTACTCTTACTTCATTGGTACCCATCACTTCCTTTGTGGAAGACAGCATATCCCAAATGCTGTGTTCACTGCACAATTTAAATATTCATTCTCACATATTATTTCACTGCTGCTGTGACATCATCAAACTCATCCATTTATTTCCATTTATTTCTATGCTAATAAATTAGCATTTTTATGTCCTTTAGTAATAAATTAATATATCTGTATATTCCTTAACTTTCACACAAGACGTCACTGAAAATGGACTTTATGCTAGTTAAAAGTTTTCAACTGCTTAGAGTTTACTCTTTGTTTGGCAGCAAGGAGATGTCACATTTGTATGCCTTTCCTGGATAGGTATTATTTTACTCGAAAAAAATTTGCGGATTGAAATACCGGTACTGTAAATATGGATGCCAGAGAGATTGACTGCAAATTTAATATGAAAAATACATTCAAATGCTGTGTTTGCGTTTTTGTGGTAAAAAAAAAAAAAAAAAAAAAAAAAAAAATCTATAATGGATTTTAGGAATTCAGCTAATTTATGATTGTATATGGTGTTTGCCCAAATATGCAGTGACCTCAAAAATAAATCCCTCTGCCACCAAAATTTTAGCTTGTTCTAGAGAAGAAAATAATTTACCCGTAATTTTTTTGTTCAGTGAAAACAAAGTACAGTGCAAAATATAACTGCAAAATTTGAAATGTATGTACACTACATATTTATGTTTTATGTAGATGATATAGTGATAGGTACACTTCATATATGGTATTTGATTTTCAGTCTCCCACAAATATTTTCTGAACATGTGACTAGTATAGTGCTGGATACTTCAGCTATCAAAATAGGTCTACTATAAAAAATGTAGGCTTATTATTATACACTTTTATTTCATTGCATTTAATTTAGTATTGAAGTACAAAGTGATGCTTGGGAGAAGCAAACAAAATTATTGAACCCAGAAATTTATATTTGATTCATTAAATTACACACATTTTTCTTACTGAAAAGTTGTATCTCCTTCCAAAAGTAGGCCTACTAAAAAAATATGTTTTACAGGAAGTGAGGTATTTGAACTATATATTAATTATTGAAATTTTATAATGTGATTATGGAAACTGGCAGCAGTTTAATTGAAAGGTGTTTTTTCAATTTTTCATTTTCAGAATGAAGCAATATTTACAACTTCAGATGTTTTTGTGAAGCACCAAAAATACTTTCAGGAAGTTGCATTTGAATGAATGAATGATATGTGATGATGATGAGTTATGGTAATACATGATTGAATTGTGGGTAAAGGCAACTCATAGTTCAAACCTGAGCAGTTTTATGTGTGCTTGGCAGTGAGGAATACCAGGCACTGAGCACATCTTCTTTCGTTTGTCAACGAGGTCGCACTTTGTGGAGTCTTGTTGAATCTGGGTGCAGCTGAAATTCCACCTGTGTTTTTTACGGTTATCTCAATACATTTCAGGGGTTTGGAGACATTGCAAGTCAACAGAAGGCATTCACTTTTTTTCATGTCTGTCAATCTGAATGAAATGGTCATGTGCCTCGAAGATCTGATCAACTACTTTGCCCAGCCTGGGGATGAAATGGGTACGTTGTTATTACCTTTAATTTGCATATTGTACTGTTAGTGTATTTCTGTTTGGTGTAGTTTTATAAACATACTTTTAGAAATACTACACCTATTATCTGCAGTTGTAGTTAGGTTAGTGCTATTATAGTGCCAAAAATAATTTGTTGATAAAACCAAAATAACACTGAAATACAAGTCAGTACACTGCATGATACCGAACTTTAAGTTAAAACACAAAATTAAATTAAATTTTGCAAAAATATACGATTTTATTTGCAAATCCATAACCAACAATTTGTATTCAAAAGTGTATAGACCAAGTGATATAGTCCATTCATGGTTACTTCACACTTTTCTGAAGCACTGCTAAAATTCTAATTTTGGTTACCAATTACGTATCCTTCCGCTACACGTAAACATAAACATTGCCATGTGACTTCTACATTTTAACTGTCAAATGCATTGTTTACTGTTTACAGCTGTTCAAAGGTCATACCATATTTTGGCATGTATAAACTGTGTTTGTATGTGTACAGGCTGGACAAAAAGTTTTTGATAAAAAATGAGGGATAGTTAATATTGCAAGTATAGGCTGCACTGAATTTTTTTAATTTTCTTGTAAATATTGCCGTGCCTCATCGGGCTAGTGTGGAGGCCAGCCGGAGCGGCAACTGCAAACTACTTCAACGTCGAACTAATTATTTTGCCCTTGGGTGTGTCGTTGCCATGCCAGCTGGCCTCTGCCTGCTGAAAAGTGGCAACAACAGTGCAGTATTCCGTCAGACAGAGCGAAGGGCATGTGTAGCTGCAGGGGAGGGGGCTTTGACCTTGTTGCGCCCTTTGTCACCACAACCCCTCCTGCCCCTTTTCACTTCACTTTCACTTATCAGCGTCACCCTCATCTGACTTGTTTCCTCCCCTTCTCTTCCTTGAATAGCTTTCTGTTTGCCATTTTCAAGTAGTAACCGTATTATTAATGAGTGTTTTGAGTCATGCTGTTGTGCAATAACGTACTTGTATTACTAACGTGTGTGTTTAAAGCTGGAAATGGGAGAAAGGATAGAACCGTTACGTGGTGAACTTCAAGTGAAAAGTTGTGCTGTATGCACTAGAACACAGTACCCGCCGACTTACCATGTTACCTGAGTATGGGTCGCATGTTTAATGCAGATTTAGTGTGTCTAAAAAATGGGATGCAACCCTTATGCAGATTTTTCACTTTTGCAGAAAAAGTTTATTCTACAGTTAGATAGAATTTATATGTAAATAATTAGACTGTGTTGGTTTTTCCTAAATAAAACATAGGTAGGACAATAAAACTTATTCGGATATGTCAAAATGCCTCCACACTGCTAGCTTTGATGTACAATTGGCATAATTGGCATCTGCGATTGTGAAGAGGCGAAAGAGACCTGAAGGGGAGGAGGACGGAGCAGAAGGAAGTAATGAAGAACCTGGTCATGTAAGAGGGGGGGGGGGGGGGGGGGGTCAGAAGGGTGGGACGCCGAGCAAGAGGGAGAAAGAAAAGAAAGGGAGCAAGCCAGCTGGGCTGGCACTGGGCGGCCCGTACGTGTTTAAAGACTAGTGATAAGCTATTCATTTGTTATTATGTTTTTGACTTCCCGAGAAACTAAGTCAAAACATTAAAATGTACTGTTTGTTGACAAATTCCTAAACATGTTTAGAGGGGGAAAATATTTTTAATGCCAATATTTCATATATAATCTGCACCCCACTTATAGTAGTCATTTTTTTTGTAAAAATGTGCAGCCTATACACGCAAAAATATGGTATTTCAAAACCCATTACATATAAATATTCACAATTTATGCATATAACCATATTCAGGTCAGCTTTTGGTAGTTGTTACAGTTATTATTTTACACTGTTAACTTATTTTTTATAAACATTAGTAGATATTAATATTTTGTCGTGACTGTACTTAACCCTGTTACAACTGTGAGGAAATAACTGTAGTATTTAATCTCTTGTTATTAATGTGTATTTGGGTTATTTCGTTAAAAGGATGGCCTTTGTTGAAATACATATTAAAATGAAGGAACAACCAGTATCACGAAAAAGACACTAAAGTCAAACACGCTACTCATGTCGCTAACTTTTTGTCGTAGCAGCGACAAACTTAAAAGTTAGTGGTGAACATGCACACAAATAGGCCTACCGCTCTTCCGCTCATATTAACTTGCAGTTTCACTAGGTTTATTTAATTATTTATTCTACATTTTTTGGCTGGGCTTAGTAATTTGTTGAGATTGTGGCAAATATTCAGATCACAAAAACGTAAGCACATTACGTAGTTGTATTTCAAATACCTAGGGCAAAGTTACATTTAGATAAATAAACAGACATGTAATTAACTTTGTCATAAAAAGTTAATGATTAAAATGTATGAATTTTGCACGTCCGGTAATAATCACACACACACACTGGGCCAGCATAATGACCACGAATTAGCCACACCCTTTCACATGTAGCAGTTAACTACACACTGCCATGGAAGTACAGATTTATCACAACATTTTAACTTGCCTTGGTAGGTATAGAAACACGTGTACAAATTTGATGTGGTAATTTGAAGTATTTTTCACAGCAAGAAAAATAAACGTTTCATTTAGCAACAGCAATATGCCATGTCGTCATGTTGCCACTCGTCACTTCTGCCAACTTCAGATTTGTAACCCTCCTACCATTACATCTAAATATAAAATAATAAGTATTGAAACATTAAAATGTCTTTTCAGTTGTAAATCACAAATCATTATTTTTGCTGTAATAAGTATGAAATATACTAAAATTCAAAACATGTATACATTTCCTGCTTCTATTAGCAGCACAAAACTTCTCTCTCTCTCTCTATAGAGAGAGAGAGATAGAGAGAGAGAGAGAGAGAGAGAGAGAGAGAGAGAGAGAGAGAGATATGCAGAGACGGTGACAAGCTCCTCTCTGACGAAAATTTCTTGTTCGGTCGAAAAAAAAAACACCATGTTACTAGGGCGTACACACTGTATTTTACGCTGATGTTTTTAACTGTAGCAATAAAATATAAAGTTTCTTGTTTGGTAAAAAAAAAACCATGTTACTAGGGCTGACGCCATCGGGTGAGACATGAGATGAACAAATACACTTTACTTACTGTAGGTGGACGCCAGCGGTGCTTCCCAGACACCGCACTTCGAGACTCAGGGTTCTCAGGGATACTGTGGGTTCTGTGTGTTCGTCTCACCCGAGCTTCTTTACAAAACGTTTTGTGTTACTAAACATTTAACACTGAAAAAGGCAGGAGTTTGCTGGTTGATGCTACATAGAAAAACATAGATTTGACTCTGAGGTTGCATTTATTGATCTCCAAGTACATACTGTGCCAGAATATGAATTAATGATTACTCTCGGACGTGACTTGCTATCTCTGTTTGGTGATTCCACCAGTTCGTACTTAATCTAGCGCACTCCTAGATGGATGATTTTCTCTGGGGTGTTTGAACACAGCCCCCACAATGAAAGGGGTCTAGAGCCGCTAGGATGGACCATAGATTTTTCCTGGAGACAGGACACGGAGAATTACAAAATGAACACTAACACGTGTGATTACTGACGTCGCTAACACTTACTCGTCGGGATGCACCTCCCACCACGTGGTGTGTGTGGTGACAGTCTGTACACTTAGCAGGCTAGAACGAAAATAACTTCACCGTACAAACTACACAAATATTGATGAGAGAACATGGGACACAATATGAATAGGCACATTAAACTCGCAGATGCATGACACGGATGCCGCTGGATGCAGTTCTTAGAGGGCCACGTGATGCATGTGAAATTGCAATATTTTCAGAGAAATTCATGGGAATACTGTCGGACAAAATTACAGCATTCTTCAGAAAATTATTCTGATTGCATTTTGAACACTCAAAAGTTCCTAGCTCGCCTGATGGTGGAAATATCCAAGTGTGTGGTTGACCGCATAGTCAGTTACAAAGCATTGATCATGACAAAAATTACAAGAACCCTTTTAATGAAATATTACATATTACCCTGAGAAAATTACGGCGCACAAGAAATTACAAACAAGAAAACTTTAATTTGTTATGATGGCACAACATGGACTCGGCGGCGGTTAACTACGTGGTTACGAATGATGTGGACGTTGAACAATTTGACGCCGGCTAACAGCCAGCGGCGCTAGAGCCAATGACAGTGCTCACTTGTCACTTGTTCTGCACATGCGCAAAGAGGCCGATAATTTGGAACTTTCCTATAAATATTAATTTCAGGGTAAAATGTGTTATATTGTCTTTACGGTGTTTAATATGTCTTAAAATGTTTTAAAGTGTTTGTACTAATTTTAATTGTTTGGTTATGAATACCCAAAGTGCCCGTGGCACCGAGATTAAGAACACTTAATATTCTGCCATGAACGCCATCACAAAGAGACATTAATATAATATTGAGATTCATAAGAAAATTATAGAAATGTGAAACAATATTTAATTTAATTTGTGCTATTTTATTTTCAATATAAAATATTTCACTGGGCGTGCATAGCACTTCCGCTTATGTGAACCCCATAGGTGGCCATGGCAGGTCCGTGCGACGCTTGTATCTGGACAGTCTGTCGAGGAGAGCTGGCAAGGTAAGACACTGTTACGTACACGCTACTACTTTTGTTCACTGATTTAGGTTTCCACAGTCAATGCAGTTTACCGGTTAATCTTTGCTTGCGTACGTTTTTACCAGACATTTTCCCCAGCATTATGCTTCCGCTTCACTAATTCTTACGCCTTTGTGGCATTTTTAACTTAATTGAGGAGGAGGAGAAAGATATCGGAGAGGTCACGCGACCCGCACATTTTGAATCAGGCGCTATCCGCCTATGTTTATAGCATTTCAGTGTAACTTCTACATAATTGCTATATGCAATTTTAAGAGCTTTATTTTTATGTATGTATTTGAGGATAATTTTCGTATTTGAATATTTTACAGCAACGTCATGTATAACCACATGGCCGACTGAAGCCAAGTCTTTGTATATGCCATCATTGCGTTTTAAGACCTTATTTATATAACATTGTATGTGAAATAATTTATTTCAGGGTTCTATGTCAGTTTTATTCAGGATTCAATGTATTTTTCACGTAAATTGATGCTTTTTGTACGTGACCACACTGTCACAGTAATGTTTGACTTCACCGCCATCAGGCATTACGAGTTTGCGTTAGTGATGCCTAATAATCATGCGTGTTAATGTGTATCAAGGGTGTTCATTTGTAATTCATAGCGTCCTGTCTTCAGGGAAAACCGTCAGTCCACCCATTGCCTGTCGGCCCCCTTCCCTTGTGAAGGCTGTGCTTTCACGCACCTCGATGATATCCATTTAGGCGTGCGCTAGGTTAATTACGGGCTGGGGAACACCCAAGCGGAATTGGCTAGTCATGACTGAGATAATCATTTCATTGGCACGTCTACAGTGAACCCAATTTTTAATTCAGTAGTGACATTGTCCTAGCCACATATGTTTTATCAATAGTTTATTTCAGTGATTTTTATTAAAAGTTTAGTATTGCCAACGTCTTTGTAAGTACGCATGGGTGAGACGGACACACAGAACCCACAACATCCCTGAGAACCCTGAATCTCAATAGTGTGGTGATTGGGAAGCACTGCTGGTGGCCAAATTACCAGTAAGTATTTGTGTCATCGTTCATCTCGTGTCTCACCCGATGGTGTCAGATTTAAATGACAAAAAACTTAAAATACATACATACAAATTTACCCTTAATATTGCCCGTGGCAATGAAGTAGAAATTACAATGCCAAAGCCTTTAACATAGGAAGATGGCGCTTGATTCAAAGTTACACGGGCTGCATGGCCTCTCCTATATCTTTCCTCCTTCCTCAATTTAAGTTCAAAAAGCCACAAGGACTGCAAAAGATTTATTTAAGCGGAAGCATAATGCTGGGGATGTCTGGCAAAACGTACGCAAAGCAAAGGTTAACTGGTAAGCTAAAGTGAACTATGGAAATCTAACTCAGTGCAAAAATATGAAGTGCGTACGTGACAGCGTCTTACCTCGCCAACTCTCCTTGGACGACTGCCCAGAGGCAGGGGTCGCGCGGACCTACCATGGCTGCCTACGGGGTTCACACAAGCAAAAAAGTTATGCACGCTGAGTGAAAATATTGTTACGTGAAAAGAAGTGGCACTTAAATTATTATTTTCAATACAAAATCATTAAAGCAATTTTAAATCAGAAATATCAGTATCAAGAAATAGTCTTTTGAAGGCGTTCATGCCTGAATATCAGTGTCTGTTTCTTTGCATGGCACACATTTTGAATTTGAAAAGAACATTGTGCAATATTTATGAAAAGACATTTTTAACACTCTATAACTCTTTTAGCGCTGAAAGAGAATGGAGAAACACACAGCACACTGGAAACAATAATAATCCCATTATGGGAAAGTCCGTGTTATGGCCTCTTTGCGCACGTGCTTACCCATGTGTCAGGTGAGTTGTGAGTGCCGTCATGGTCTGACTGTCGTTGGCTGTTAGCCGGCATCAGGGCCTACATGCTGTATTTTGCGCTGATGTTATTAACTGTTGCAATAAAATATGTTTCCGATCAGGGCTACCTAAAACTTTAAATATTTCAACAGGCGACATTTCATTTACAAATACTAGCATACAAAAAAACTTAGTTAAAACAATATTTTAACTGTGAACAATTTCTTACTTGCCTTTGCGAAAACATCGCTGCTTTCACTGTTTTTAATTCGTATTGAATAATAAATAAAAATTACAAGTTATAGAAGATACTATGGTAAAGGTTCATTTATTAAAAAATATAATGCTTTTAAAGTTAATCAGTGTCATGTACTTGTGGTATACAAGTTATTTAAAAAGAGGTTAACATATTACTCCCAGGGTGATTTTTCAAAGATTTTTTTTTTCAAAACATCTGATGAAACCGTGAATGGACTACAATAAGAATAATTGAAGTTTTTGTGGTAATGGGAAGGAAAAAAAAATTTTAGGTTGTTATCATTTAGGTTGAGTGAATAATTGCAGTATTAGATACAATGTCGATAACTAAATGGTAAGTTAATGAGAGAAGCAAAATTATAAAAACAAATATAAAAATAGTTTAATTTCCAAGATTGAATTTTTTCCTCTGAAAAACCAAATCCAAGTCATTTGTATAAGATTGTGACAAAAAAAATTCACTCTGTGTAGGAACATCAACATGAGTTAGAAGAAATTAAAACCCAGAAAAGTGATTTTTTTACCTGTGGTAATGATCCATTTCATCAAATAAAATGCTTACTCGTGTTTATGCAGTTGCATAAACATACAAAATGATGCATATCTGTGCATAAAGATATATTATTGTTAACTGATCCACAACTCTTAAATATAAAATTGCCTTTAAAATACTTCAGCAAAATTCTAGCTCAAATAAAACACGTCATTTTAGTACTGAAGTTTCAATTTATGAGTCTTCAATGTTAAAATGGATAACACCAAAATCTGGTAAAATGAAATTTACATTACAATAACACAATGAAATATTTTTTCTGCTAATTACCGTTTATCAAGTTAGTTAATTTTTGTGAATTTTATTTTTATGCTAGTAAATTTTATTTCTCTTTTCTGTCAATTGTTTCAGATATTTAATTTCATATTTTGTTTTGACAATATGTTTAAGGATTAGACAGCTGTAATTATTAATGTTTTATTTTAATAAATGTATTTGACAGGATTAATTTTTTTACATATTTTAATGATAGCATGAATTTTTATTTTTCTCCACCTAGCGGTATGTTTGTTTGTGTACATGATATATATTCACAGAATCAGTGTAATGTACTGGTTATGAACCACTTCCTGTTAGAAAGGTTATTTATAAACAAAATAATTTTGCAAAGATCAATATGGTTTGGTTTTCCCTCACAAAAACAAAATTTCAGTGCTATTACTTAACAGTAGATGAGTAAGAATATGATAAAATTGTTGGCTATGAATTGTGTTACATGTAGGTTGGTTTTTTTCTTTGCAAAACTACATTTAGTTACAGTGATGCAGGTGGGTAAATATTAAGTACAGTGCATTGATTTGCATGCATAGTTTTTTTTTTTAAGCAGTGTATAGCTATTTGAAGTGAAGTGGTGAGACTTATTTGATTAGCCCAACGTATATGCAGCAAAGTTCAGTGTAATCGTATAATCCAGTTTTACATGTATCCTGTCAGTATATTTTGGATACAGCATGACTTGAAAGTATATACAGTTCCCGAATAATCTGAAGTATGTTTTCTTCTTAAATTCGGTATGAATACAATCAGTAGTAATTTTAGTTCAAAAGCTTGGATCAAAAACATGCTCTGATGCAGTTCAAGTGTTAGGTGGCAGGTGCCGTAAAGTAAAAACGAAAGGCAAAGAAAATCTAATTCTTACGAAAACCTGAGTGGACATTTGAGGACCTTGGATCAATCCAAAAAATGCAATCCACTTTAATTTTTTTTTTTTTCAAAACACGGTCAAAACAGTGGAAGGGAGGGGATCAAATCATCCACTTCCAAAATAAAGATTTTTTTTTTGCTTTGTATTGATAAAGAATAGCCAAAGTGAAGCCCGCTGTCCACAAAATTGAGGCTGTTTGGAGCACCATGGTCCCCTACTCTTTTTCTCCAATAATAATTTGTCCATTTTTAATTTTGAAGAGCTTCAGGATTATCTTGTTATATTTTACTGCAACAGAGCAGTGTATTTCACAAATGTGTTTTCTTGTTTCTACACTGAATATTATATGCAAACAGTGACAGTATTCATGTAAAATCATAGTTGTGGAACAGAATTTTGTGGTGAAAGTTCCGTCATGGCATGGTTACTTAATTCATTAAAGAATAAGTGCTTGTATTGAGCTTGAATAACACTGTAGTGAAACAACACTACATACAGCATACAATACGTATAGCACGGCTTATTAGATATATTACAATGACAAGTAGGAATGTTTTTCAAATGTTTATTTCAAAGTGCTTAGTGAACCATGAACCTTCATGAAAGCAGAAATAATCTCTCAGTGGTCTGACGTGTGACAAGACTGTGTGTCTGGCCGCAGAGCACGAGGAGAAGCAGAACCGGTTGCGTGCGCTGAGGAACCGCCAGGACCTCTTCCAGGAGGAGGGGATCCTGAACCTGATCCTGGAGGCCATCGACAAGATCAATGTGATAACGTCGCAGGGCTTCCTGGTGGCACTGGCCGGGGACGAGTCCGGCCAGAGCTGGGAGATCATCTCCGGGTACCTTTACCAGCTGCTGGGTGAGTCTGTCAGTCGGCCACACTCGACCATACTGTTTAGTTGGCAAAAAAAGTGTTGTCCATCAATTGTTTGGTAATAAAGATTAGAATACAGCATACTGGAACTACTATCTTCAGTTAAATAGTTATGCAAAAATTTACATTATCTACGTGCTTTTTGTAGAAAGTAAGCATTCTCTTCATAACAGATTCATTGTGGAAACACTCAGGAAATATTTTTATAGGCCCAGCTGGATAGAAACTGATCACATGACTATGTAAATGTCCATAACGAAGAAATTCTCACAATCTGAAACTTACAAATGAGGTGAGGTGTCGGTAATAGTAATACTGGCAGATGGATTTGCCTTTTGAACTGTACAGGGTATTGTATATACTAGGCACAAATCTGCTATTAGTAGAATTAGTTAAATAAGGTTGCAAATAGTCTGCTAGACTACCAAAAATATATAAAAGGACAGGAATTCAAGTACTCACATTGTAGTACTTGTTGACAGGCACATACACACAAAGGACGACACATTTTCTACCTGGTTGCAATGTTATGCTGGCGAGATCAGCTTCATCAGGCGGCGAGTTGTAGGACACTGCAGTATGGTGAAAGGGCACTGTTAGTAGTAAACCTAGCGACCAGATGACAAACTAGGTTGGGGCTGGAAAACTGAAAATTTGCCAGTATAGCTGATGAGTGTGGTAGGAGCTGTAATTATTTTGTGTTGAGGCCTGGGGGCTGCCTGGATTCTGTTATAAATTGGTGAGGTCAGTGTCTGAGTTCTGAGCTATTGCTTGAAGGTGGTAGGGCTCTCACAACTCTGGTACTGTAGCAGGAATCAAGATCTTTGTTGTGTGATGCTGCATGTGCTACAACTGGTTTGTCTTGTAGGTTATTGATATTACCAGCTATGCCTTGTTTGGTGTCTGCTCTTTGGTCATTCATTCTCTGCCTTGGTATGTTGGTGGTGAGGCTGATGTATTCTACATTACAGTGTTGGCACTGTAGCTGATAAATCAAATTTTGTGTTGCACATTTGTAGTTGCCTTGGATGGGGTATATATGACAAGTGAGTCTGCTACTGAAAGAAATTGAGGGTTGGTGGATGGCACAGGAGTCACAGCGTGAGCTATTGCAAGGGTGGGAACCTCTGGAGGTGATAGTTTGGTTGGTATTTGTGGTGGGCTGCAGCTTTGGACGAATCAGTTTGTTGTGGAGGTTAGGTGGCTTTTTGAAGACCAATCTGGGTTGTTTGGAGAGCAGGTTTTATGTTTGTGGTGAGGAAGCCAGGATTTTGTATCCAGAGTGGAGAATGGTGCTGAGTGTACTAAGGCCTTCATGATATGGGACCACCAGGCATATATAGGAGTTGTTGACCTTGATTTGTGTTTAGGTATTTGAGATGGTTTGCTGAATCTGTTTGTGGACGAGGTGCTTGGGGTTAGCCCCTGTGAGGAATTCTCTGGCTATTTGTTCACACTGTTTGTTGAAATCACTTTTGGTGGAGCAGATACATTTGGCTCTTGTAGAAAGACTGTAGGGTATGGATTTTTTGGCATGATGTGGGTGGTTGCTGTCTAACTGTAATTACTGGAAGTTGTTGGTGGGTTTGGTGTGGAGAGCAGTTTGAATTGTACCATTGTGGAGACAGCATTCAACATCCAGAAATATAGCATGTGTTTTGTAGTATTCCAGGTGAACTTGAGTGAACTGTGTGCGTTTAAGATGTTCAGAAAGTGAATTAGGCAGACTTCAGTGGAAGTCCATATCATGAAGATGTCGATGAAATGCATCCTGTATTATGGTTGGGTTGGTTGGTGACTGAGGAAGTTTTCTTCTAACCCGCTTTCGACAACATCTTTAGATAAACTCTTGTAAATGTCTAGGTGAATTGCAAATGATTCACTCGTAGATAACATTTTAACTTCAGTGAAATGCAGAACTGTCATTTGGTTATACTGTATGTACATATGTTTTCGTGAGTTTCTAGTATATGATTCTGGTTGACATGTGAGAAACTGTAGCTAGTTTGTAGTTATTTACACATTTGTGATAATATTATTTTAAAAATAATCTTTTGAAATAATATGACATTATTGAAATGTTTTCTGTACACGAGTTGATGTCACCATATTACTTTTACACATACAAACTTGATAAAAATATGTCCTTGGAAAAAACAATTCTTAACATACTGCCCACCAAAAATGGTACATTTTCTACACCTTAAACAATACACTGTAACTAATAATTAAGAATAAAAAAATTACATCCACTTGTAACTGCACCACAAGGCAAAGTGGGATTATACCACACAGGTGATCTAGTTTAGGGGTAACTGACAAATCTTTGTCACAGGTCTTTGCATGGTTCCATTTGTGGTTCTTAGAGTAACTACTCTCACAATACCATCTTTACCAGGATGAGTTTTCACAATTTTTGCTGTCTTCCACTACAAGGGAAGTGGGTTTGTCTCCACCAATACTAGCATACCTTCCTTTACGCCTGATACTGGAACATTCCATTTGGTCCTTTGATTCAGGGTGTGAAGATACTCTGAGCTCCAGCGTTTCCAGATGGACTGTTTCAATCTGCACACAAGCTGCCAGCGCTTCAAGCGGTTGCTCATCACTGTTAACAGGTTTTCTTCATGTAGACCAACAAGTAATTCTTCAACTAAAAAGTGGCCAGGAGTCAGAACGTCATATTTCGATGGATCAGTGGAAAGTGGGCAAAATGGTCGGCAGTTCATTATGGTGGAAATATTTGTGAATAAGGTTGACAGCTCCTCAAATGTAAGAACTTGATCACCTATAACTCGCCTCATTTGAGTCTAGACAGACTTAATAGCCACCTCCCATAATTATCCTAAGGGAAAGCTCGCAGGAGTGTTAAAGTGCCACCTGATGTTGAGCTTGGTAAGTTGCGTTTGAAGAGATTGCCACGTTGATTCTGCAAACAAGGCTTGGTATAGCTCCCTCAGTTGCCATGCTGCACCAATAAAATTTGTACCTTGGTCAGAATACATGTCAGCAGGGGTCTCCCTAAGTGATACAAATCGCTTAAGATCTGCAACAAAGGCATCCGTGGAAAGTGAAGAAATCAGCTCCAAATGCACCATCTTGGTGGACAAGCGGATGAACAAGCAGGTAGCTCATCATGGAAGTTGTCTTTCGTGTCGTTGGTTTGGTTACAAATGGTTTACCAAAATCCACGCCAACCTCTAGGAATGGACGAATCTGAGAAAATCTGGACTCTGGCACACTTCCCATGAGAGTTGCATGAGCCACGAGACTGAACTTAAAACAGTGACCACATTTGTGTATCTGCTGTCGAATGATGCACCCAGTACTTAGAATCTAAAATTGTCTTTAAATTTGGGAGTAGGTAGTTTGCGTTCCTGCATACAAGTTAGCAATATGAAAGAAATTTATGGTTAAAATTGCCAAATTACATTTGCCTTGAATCAAAATTGGGTGTTTTGCTCCATCATCTAAGGATGAATGTTGCAATCTGCTGCCCACCCTGACAACACCCTGGGTATTGAGAAAGGGGTGCTAACTTCTAATAGTATGGGATCTTTCACCTCTTTTAAATAGCTTAATTGAATTTGAAAGGTAGTATTATTGCACAAACAAAACCCAAAGATGAATGCAGATTGAATTTCCTCATATGTTAGGTAGTGAGTTGTTGTGCTCTGATAAGTTAGGCAGTCACCCTTTTAGGCGTGACAAGGAAGAAAAGGACTCCAACAACTTTACACCAACCTCCTGGTTGGATTCAGCAACTAGAACACATACTTGCATTGGTTTGTGCTCACAAGATTAAACTCAGATTACTCATGACTTAAATGTCTGTATAATTTTTTGAAGTCATTGAAGCTTTAACGTTTTAATGCTTCATATCACTGTCTTCAGTGGAGACGTGCACAATGCAAAACAGTTTGCCTGAAATTCTTGTTTCTTTTCTGATATTTCTTGAAAAGCAATTATGAACTCTTCCAACTTTTCATGGTCACTGCTTGCTTCATTTAACAAACTTGTAACTTCATTGATCTTCTCAATCACTTAATTGAATATGATTAACTGAAGCTCGGTGAAAATGGCAGCCATAACCATACTTTCGGCACAGACTATTTTGGTATACTAATTTCACTTCACCTCAACGGCACAAGAACAGTATGTTCATAACTTAATGAACATGATAACACCATGACGTGGTTGTTTACTACATAGACCCAGCTTCGGAGGGCCAAAAAATGTTGAATTAATATCACATATGTATTGAAACGTTTGCTGTACATGAGCTGATGTCACCATACTATTATTACACATACCAACTTGATTATAAAAATGCCCTTGGAGAAAACAATTCTTAACATAATCACTTCCCATCACTGCATATACTTTGATGTAAACACTGATCAGTATGTCTGAGGTAATGTTCGCTATAGGCATATTTTCACAGTTGAATTGGTAATAAAGAGGTGGTTTCACGCTCCTGTTCACCACTTTGTTGTGAATGCACGGTGACAGCGGTAACCAGTGTTAACAATTTTGGCTAACACAGTCAGGAGCATGTTAATAGGATAGTTAACCGGATGTTGATGGTTGCTGCTCATCGTTTTGAATTCCGGGTTTCTCTCATCGCATTTGTAACTTGCATTACCACATTATTGCCTTTTAATGTTCAAAATGGATGAATATTCGGTAGTTCTAAATTAAGATGCTACCTTATTTCGGGATGAAAGTTGGAAAGTTTTGTTGAAATGGGTCGGAAGTGTGTGTTACAAATGTGGATAACCTCAATCTGTACTCACTGTACGTACTTTTGGTTTAGTTATGATATTTTGAAGTTTTAATGTATACTTATCTTCATTGCAACTCAAACTGCATTTCTGACGTGTGAATGGTATTATTTTCAGGTGATAAGTACATGTTACTATCTGCATTCAATTACATTAACACATCCGTATATTCCATGTCTATTTCCAACAGTTCCAGCAATTGCGAAGTTTTGACTTTCCTTCCAACGGAGGTTTATCGTCTGTGTTTACAATAAGCATTTTCGCGATGCGATCATTTTGTTGTGAATACTAATGACCAGCCTGTTACCAATTCAACCGCGAAAATACGTCTTATCTGTTTCTTTTAGTTTTATAGAAATTTTATCAATAATTGACTCAGTAGTTCCATAGTTATGTTTGTAATGATTTTACAATGCCACTCGTTTGGTACATGACTGCTAGTCAGTACATCATAAAAGTTTTTAGCATTTACATGCTGTGAAAGAGCACGTTGTGAGAGAAAAGAATAAATTATAAAAAGTTCTCAAAAGTGTTGAATTAACATTCAAACTGACTACCATTCCACTGATGTGAAGCTAGCAAAGTGCTAACGTGTTTGGGCAATGTGTGTTTTCAGCGGCGATAATCAAGGGGAACCACACAAATTGCACACAGTTTGCCAACTCCAACCGACTCAACTGGCTGTTTAGCCGGCTGGGGTCGCAGGCATCAGGGGAGGGCACGGGCATGCTGGATGTGCTGCACTGCGTGCTTATTGACTCTCCAGAGGCCCTCAACATGATGAGGGTGAGTGTTCAACACTGCAGTTATGAAGGCACCACTGGGGGGCTGGAAAATATTTCCACCTTGCCCTCTCGCAATGCCGTGCTTAAGGCCAAGAAAAAATTTTAATTTTTTATTTTTTTATGTGTGGCTTAACATTTTGCAGTCAGTAGGTTCAATAAAGACAGCAAGGTTGCTTAGGCAATCAGGACTGTGGAAGGAAATTGACCATGACCTTTTTTAAGGTACAGTCAACTCCTGTTTTCTGAGATCCCTGGAATAGCAACATCTCTCGAAGTAACTGGTTTTTGAGAATCATTAAACAAATTTTGTGAAAAAAGTTTTTCCAGTAACAACCCCTTCAAAATAACATTCCATCTTCGTGGGAACCAGGAAAGTTCTTAGAATCAAGAGTTTACTATACCATGTAGGATTCACTTGGAAGGATACTAGAAAGATAAAATTCAGGATTACTTGGCCAGGTATTGACCTCAAGCCCTCCTGAATTTGAGACCACTGTGTTAACAGTTAACACTGCACCAATTTGCTCATTTTTGAGCCCTTAAGAATGTGGCTTTTCCTTTAACTAGCAAAAGCTACATGTGGTATTATTAATTAAAACACAATTAGTTTTTCTGTTACTGTAGTACTACAACCACCTGAAAGTTCAACATGTTTTCTTTCAAAGTAATGTAAGAGAGTGTGAGATTTTTTTGTTGCATTTGATTAACTCATATATTGGTAACACTGGGAGACTTATGCAGTGGTTTGCTAAATATGAGAGTCATTATGTACTCTTATACATCATACGAAACTACACACATATAAGTAATTAATTTGAAACAGCATAGGTATTTTTGACAAGTGAACTGTAAAATATGTTATTTTAGATTATATGCCTTCACCTAGATAGCTTTGTAGGTTTTAAGTTTAGGACATCATTAAAAGGCAAATAGTTTTTTTAAATATTTTTTGCTTGAATTTGTTGCCATCGATCTAAGAATAAAGATACTGTGTATACTAATCCTTTCTACCTTTATATTTATAGATATAGTTTTCTAACTTTTTTATTTATTTTCTGTGAAATATTTTCTTTGAGTGGTGGGTAGGGCGATGTTGCACTTTATGTTGTTATTAACTGGATATTGTCTTCTGTTTATATTTCATGCTTCTTCACTGCCGTTGCCATCCCACCTATGTTCCTTTCCAAACACAACAAATTCAAGTATAGCTGGACTTGCAACCATCCATCGCACCTTTCAGTCGCCCATCAGTCATCTGTTTTTTTGGTCTGTCAGTTGAAAGTGATTCACAAATCCTTCTGTATGGCAAAATTTCACTGTGACAGCTTAACATCGTGATCTGTTTTTAGCTGGAGGTATGTTTTGGTTGGAAATACATTTTCAAGAGAGGAACATTTTGGAGAGATAATTTTTTACGCGATAAGAATATATACAGAATTATTGTTTATATTTGAAATTTGCTTTGTCACCAAAGATAATATACACAGAGCCACCGCCTTGCATTTTATTTCAAAGTGCATATTCACGTCTATGGAGGTGGTGGTTCATCAGTTGGTTCGTTGAAAGTTAAAGTATGAGAAATATTAGGCGGATTGACGAATGGAAAAAAAGTTGCCCTGCAATTGGTTGAAGATCGCGTGACTGCCGGACGGACAGCAGGCGACTGATGGATGTGACATATTATTGCGAGTCCAGCTTAACTGGAAGAGAGCAGTTACATCAGGCATGTAACTGCATTGCAGGATGAGCACATCAAAGTTATAATCTCATTGCTGGAGAAGCACGGACGGGACCCCAAGGTGCTGGACGTATTGTGCTCGCTGTGCGTGGGTAACGGCGTGGCGGTACGCAGCTCCCAGAACAACATCTGTGACTTCCTGCTGCCCGGCAAGAACTTGCTACTTCAGACGCAGCTTGTTGACCACGTCGCCAGGCAAGTATCCGCAGTGTTTGGCCTTGGCCCTTTCTAGTTGCAGTACAGGGATCATGCTGGAAAGGTGATCGGCAGTTAGTGATTTTACTGTGACATGGAGATCCTCACTATTGTATTTGTCATTAACTACAGTATTAGCTTTTCACTGCCAGAATGCCTTGTTAAGCCCCAGTTCACGACAGACAGAAACATGCTGTACCGTGGGTTTCTCAGGGTACTTCCATTTTTGCCATTGTAGTTATTCTGTTGCTACTCAATCCCTGCTGTAGTTCCTTTAACACATTCTCCTTCGTGCGATTAAATATTGCTATCCAGAGGGGTAACATAAAATTCCAACTGCATTGCTGTATGGTGGGATCAAATATTACACTCTATCTAAGATAATGGGCTCATAAAGCAATGCAGTTTTCCTTGCTTTGCGCTGCATTTGTGAAAATGTCAGGTATAGGCTGTTCATTGAGCACTTTCCGAAGCAATGCTTATGGTCTACTTGTATGTACATTGTGTATTCTTCTGTCATAGGTAAAATTAACATTGGTATGAGTCTGATAACGTTATTCATGTGATGGTAAATTGAAACAGTGAAATTATCAGAAAAGTAAATACTTTACAAATATGCTAATGCTCACATTATATGCATTCAAGAAAACAGAAAGAAAATATTAATTTCAGTGTTTAAAAATGTTTATTTTACAGTATTTTGGCATATATAGGAAGCATCAGAAGATTTGGATGAAAAATTAGTGCTAATTAATATTTCAAGTATAGGTCGCACTGAATTTTCGTATTCCTGTAAATATTGGTAAGTCACGATTCCATACAAACACAATAAATTCCAACTTAATTTCTCCCCTACAAATTATTTGTGACAGAAAATTTGTATTAAGTTGTAATGTTTATACAAATACACATTATGTGATTACGATTCCACAGATAGTAATGTGATTTAAGAAAGCTAAACCACTGCAACATATTACACAAAATGGCATCTTATCAATGTGTACGTGTAGCGCGGTGGCAGGCGTGCGAACTACGTAAGATATCTTTCTCTTGTACAGCAAAGAAATTATTTTCTCATGTACGGCATCTATGGCAGAGCTCCAACTTGTTTACATTTTACACGTGCAGGATGAAGGTTATTTTGTTTATTAATGCAAGTGAGCAAATAATTGCATGAGCAGAAAGATTATTTTTTCCTTCCTTCCTTTCTTATCCTTCCCGTCCTTCCTTCGAAACTAAGTTAAAACATTAATATGTATTGTATATTGACAATTTTCTCAACATATTTGGGGGCAATATCTCATATATAAGCCGCATCCCACTTTTTGTAGTAATTTTTTTTAATGTGTGGCCTGTACACGCCAAAATACTAATTCAACGTCCATATATGTAACTACTTCCCTTCCATTGTTACCAACTTTACAGAGCAGAAGCCAGTCAGGGTGCCCATTAGAATATCGTATTTCGGCTTGTATAGGTCGCAAATTTTTACAAAAAAAATTACTACAAAAACTGGGGTGCAACTTATATACAAGATATTGGCATAAATTTTTTTTTGAAAATTTTATCCCCAAAACACGGTTAGAAATTTGTCAACATACAGTAAATTTTAATGTTTTAATTCTTAAAGGCAGGAAGGAAGGGAAGGGAAAGAATTTATTTATATATTTAAAAAAAAGTGAAATTATTTGTTTACTTGCGTTCATAAACAAATAACCTTCATCCCACATTTGTAAAATGAAAATATGTTGGAGTTCTCCCATAGATGTCGTACCTACATGAGAAAATAATTTCTCCACTATACAAGAGAAAGATATCGTATGTAGTTTGCACGCCCGCCGTGGCTCTGCAAGTACACATTGATAATACGCCAATTTGTGTAACATGTTGCTGTGGTTTTGCTTTCTCAAGTCACGTTACCATCTGTGGAATAGTAATTGCACAATGTATATTCGTAAACATTGCAACATAACACAAATTTTTTGACACAAATGTTTTGTAGGGGAGAAATTAAGGCGGAATTTATTATGTTGTACGGAATTGTGACTTAAAAATATTTAGAGGAATACAAATATTCAGTGTGGCCTATACTTGAAATATTAACTATCCCTAATTTTTCATAAAAAATGTCTGGTGCGGCCTATACACGTGTGCGCCCTATATATGCTAGAATATGGATATGCAGGTTGTACTGGCAGCAACATTTTTCAAAGGTTTATTACTAAAAAACATATTCATTTAACCATGAACAGCGTATATTCATATTTAATTGAGTCCCTGGTCTGGGCAGGAACAAAAAGTGTGTCATTAGGATAGAGCAGCTGGCTTCAAGCATTAGCTTCTTGTCATCCTGACCACTGATGACCTAGCCCCATTAAGGAACAGTATGCTACATTTTTCAGCTATTAGAGGCTGGCACATATTAAATTATTTTGATTTATGTATTTTCTACAACTTCTTATTCTTGTCTCATGTTCTTTATTCATAATTAGCAATATTACATTGTGAAAAAGAGACAGAAAGTGTAATTAGTAGCCTAGTGGCCTATTCTCACAATATCATAATTGCATGTAGTTATGCAAAAATGAATCAGCCTACAAAGTTGAGTTTTTGTTTGTGTTTTTCTCATAGTTGGTTATATATTTTTAACCCTATATGTTATACAAATGAGAACCAACCAAACCCACCTACATTTTTTGAGGTAAAATACTAGTTATGAACCAGCTCTCATTAGAATGATTAAACAAAACAGTTTTGCAAAAATCAGTATTGCTTTGTTTTTCACACAAACAAATCTCAGTGCTGTTACTTAACTATAGGAAAGCAAGAATATGAGAAAATCTTTGACTTTGAATTGGATTCACACGTGGGTTGAATTTTTTTTTGCAGAACTATGTCCAATAACAGTGTAATAGATAAAAATAATTTTTTCGTTATTAATTATTCCATTTAGTCGAACTTTAAAATATTTATAAAATGGTGCCTTAATGGGCTAAAATTTTACTTCTTTATGTAAATACATAGTTTAATGTTTAAAATAATTTTACAAACTTAATTAAAAGATTTTTGGTGATCATCAAAAATATAAAATGATATCAACATGTGTTCATAATGGGTGTCTTTATCTTTCCCCAGTGTTCGCCCCAACATATTTGTGGGACGAGTACAGGGCTCTGCGGTGTACCAGAAGTGGTACTTTGAGGTGACTATGGACCACATAGAGCAGACAACGCACATGACTCCTCACCTCCGCATTGGCTGGGCCAACACTACAGGGTAATGACGTCGCTCTTACCATCATGCAATCTTTGGCTTGTCACATTCTTAACAAAGCTTCGTCAGCCTTCCTGAATAACTATAAGTATTATGTATTTAATGAAATACCTTAAGGGAGACAGCCTTTTGAAATCCATACTCAGTTAAAGAAAATGAAGTGTGGGCATGAGGTTTTGTTATGATGAAAGACAATTTGTTGACAGGAAGTGTACCTGTGCATGTCACTGGTGACTGAATGTGGGAGAGAAATATTGTGTTGGGTGGCAATTTGGTCATTTCAACAGTTGACCTGTATCACTTTGTATGTTTAAATATGTGTTTTTGTCACAAAATATAGGTTTGACATGGCTATAGTCCATGTGAAATACACCACCAAATATCGAAATGTAAGTTATACACTGCCTAACACAGAAATCTCAGTTAAAACACAAAGTAATTTAAATTTAACCCAAGTATATTATTTCATCTGTGAAACCATGACCAACTATCTGTATCCAAAAAAGGTATAAACGCCGTGATTATTAGTATAATTTAAGTGGTCATTAAGGCTGATTGAATAACAGCAGTAAATATTGAATACCATGTGGATGAGAAATTAAAATTTAATGGGAATACCAAAATTGTAAAAGCAAATATAAAAATAATTTTATTTCCGTTATTGAATTTTTTTTGTCTATAAAAAATATCCACTCCATTCGTTTAAGACTGAAACAAAAATTCACACTGTTTAAGAACCTCAAGATACAAGTACTGAAAAAATAAAACCTTTAAAAAGTGATTTATTTAACCTTTGGTAATGCTCTGTGTTGCCTTTGTTCGAATAAATTGTTTTCTCTTGTTTAAGCAATTGCATAAATATTATAAAATTTTAGTGGAAATATGCATATAAGAATAAATTATAAACAACTTTTAATAATGAAATTTGCATTAAAATAATACGGTACAATGTTGGCTCTAATAATGCATAGTTTTAGTTATGATGTTTCAATTTCTAAGAATTTCATTAGAAAACCGATAACATCAATATCAGGTATTTATAAAAACAAAATTTGCCTTAAAATAACACCACAAAATCGTGCCCCTAGTCATTATGCAACAAATATGTGGTCTAAAATATCTTTATTTGAGTAGAGTACTTGTAATTAATGTCTACAAGTTAAACAGTATTTTGTGCCAATATAAAGTAATGCATTTTTTAGTTACCAGCACTCTCTTTAAATATGACTGTAACGGGATTATTTACATTGATTGCCATTTTATATTACTTTTATTATTCTGCAAAATATTTAAATATATAGTGAGCTGGTATTTAGTAATAGTACCTACCTAGTGTTTTCAACATTTTAAAAATAATAACTTACGTACTTATTTTTACAGTTTTTCCTTAAAATGCAAGTGTATATATTTTTTTCAATTTATAATTACATTTTAGTTGAAATGACTAGAATAAAAAATATTTGCATCATTTGGTTCATATTTTGTAAGTACTAATTCTTTGAACTGTTGAATAAACCAGGTGTTGTAATAATGTACAAATGGTTCTTTGTTATTCTAGCTTGTCTAATATTTTTGATTACAAGTACAATATTACTCGCAGCTTCATAAAACCTGTGGCAGCCTTCTCCCTTGCCCTCGCTGCAGCATCTCCTCACAAAGTGGCCTCTGTGCAGGTACATGCCGTACCCAGGTGGCGGTGAGAAGTGGGGTGCCAACGGGGTTGGTGACGACCTCTACTCGTTTGGTTTCGATGGAGCGAACCTGTGGACAGGTAACCTCTGCATTGATTTCTGGCACACTTGTGATTCTCCATTGACAATTACAGTTTGACTGTCTTGTGTCCAGAACTCTCAACTTCCTCTTTTATCAACATAACTATGTATCTGAGTTTTAATATTTTTCAGTATGAATCTTCTGCAAATTCACACACACACGCACGCACGCACGCACACACACACACATACACACACACAGAGAGAGAGAGAGAGAGAGAGAGAGAGAGAGAGAGGAGAGAGAGAGAGAGAGAGAGAAAAAATTCATAGATTTCAATTACTGCAGATAGAAAATACATATTTATTATGATGAGTACTCAACTTTGAATGTACGTAATATCACAGAATATTTGAGAGCATAAGAACAATAAATGCCCATTAAGTGAGAATTTTTTTCTTGCTAGTTTGCAATTTTTTGACCATTTCACATGGCAAGAAAACGACTTCAAGAGAATTTTTTGCGAAAAATAAAATGTCTCACTGTCTCCCTCAGGCAGTGGTTTTTAACATGTGCAGTTGATAACATCTTGAAAATGAACTTAGTAGAGCAAAGATTATATGGTGAATTGTAGTAGAGCAAAGATTATATGGTGAATTGTAGTAGAGTGAAGATTATATGGTGAATTTCAGTAGAGCGAAGATTATATGGTGTATTGATAAAACCGAAATGTCACCAAAATACAAGTTAACATACTGCCTAATATAGAAATTTAATTAAAAACATGAAATAAAACAAAATTGAGCAAAAATACTCTATTTTATCTGGGCAACCATGACCAACAATTTGTATCCCAAAATGTATCAACTAAGTAAGAATAATCAAAGTTTTTAGATTTTGGAACGAAAAAATTAATATTTGGTTGTTATCGTTCAGGCTGAGTGAATAAGAACTTTTAAAGTATCAGAAACTGTGTAGCTAAGACTAAAATAATAATTAAATGAGATAAGTAAAATTGTAAAAGCAAATATAGAAATAGTTTAATTTCCAGGATAAAATATTTATCTCTGTAAAACGTATCCAAGCTATTCATGTGACATTGCAACAAAAAAAATCCACACTGTCTAGGAACCTCAATACATATATGAGTTAGAAAAATATGTAAAACCCCAAAAAAGTAATTTTTTAAAACCTGTAATGCTCTGTGTATCTTAGTTCAAATAATATGCTTACTCTTGTTTATGCAGTTTCATGAATGTCAAAAAATATTTATAGATAGAGAATATAGGGCTAAATTATTGTTAGTTGCTCCACAATTCATAGTAATAAAATTTGTGTAAAAATAACATAGTAAAATTTTGGCTATAATGCATCATTTTAATATTAAATTTCAATTTATGAGTCGTTCATAATAAAACTGGTAACACCGAAATCTGGTATGTTTAAAAACGAAATTTGGTTTAAAATAACACCACAAAATATTGCCCCTACCACTTAGTAATTACTTTGTTGGTCAAAACATTTTATGTATGTATTTATCTGATTCGCTAAACAAACAAAGTAAGCTATCTGATATGAAATTTGAGAAATGATGGTAATCTAGTTAACAGAGAAGTTGTGGAAGAATAGTGTGGTGGAAAAGGAAGGAAGTGCATGTGTGTGATGTGAGTGACACGAACGAGGAGTTTTACTTTTGATCAACCTAACGAAGGTGTCATAGTCTCTTTGCTCAGATAACTCGACTACCTCGTCTGATGAAATTGTTGTTGTCCACTAGACATGAATGGTACTCGGCCGGTCTCTGGTATGTTGAGGTATTATTAACCCTGAGTGCAGGAGTGTACTTTGGTACTCATTCAAGGAGGTTTGATTCACGAGATATTATGTGTCGGAAATACGTTTCTTTATGTGATCTTTCGAGGGGGGTGTGGATGTCAGTGGTGATATGTCTGCCAGTAGAAGGTAAGAGATTTCCCTAGTACGCTGCTCGAGGTGAAGACTCTGCGCTACATTGTACTGGAGCATACATGTCCCTGGGTGGTGCTGAAGGTGCATGAGTGTACTTTACTGCACTTGAGTGGTGTAGCTAGTACTGGATGTATAGACGATGTGAGCTGAGGGTGGTTAGGAGGATATTGTTCAGTGAAGATCCACCAACTAACTGTTTGAGAATAAGGACTGCCAAGAATTCAGCACGGGACAATGCATTTTCTTGGGTCACACAACCAGCTCACTAGGCCAGACTGATAAAGGATGTTGGAGGAATAATCACTACTGTCTGCTGGGAGTGTGAGATTCCTTGGGCAGTTGTTGTGGTGTGTCGGCCCTACCTTTTTCTGTGGCTTCTATCCTCCTGAAAGTGGGATATGCATGTGTGTAGCAGTTTAAGTATGGGCCTCTGTGAGTTAGGGAGGTCATGCTTCTTTCTCCCTTCCCATATTGTGCAGTGAGCAGCTGGGATACCTCTTGTCTTAGAGTGAAGATGGGTGGATAGTGGAGAGCATTTAACTTATCTATGTGCCCTATACATCGAAGGCATCTTCCAGCTCTCTTCTACATTTTTTAAAATTACATATCAAGCTAATGTAAACTTACATATAAAAATACAACACATGTCTATTGCATATACATGATACAAACAGGAGAACTTTTTGTCTGAGTATACTCAAGAAATTTTAGTTTTACAAGTTGCAGGTTTATTTGTTGACCTGCACACTAATGCTACTCAAAAATTTAAATTTAAAGTGAAGGATTTTTTTTACTGTGAAATATGCACACAAATTTAAGTAAAAAAAATTTTGGTCCAACTTTGCAGGTGGACGAAAGACTCAAGTGATTTCCGAATCGACCGAACCTTTCATCAGGAAGGGAGATGTGATTGGCTGTGCGCTGGACCTCACCATTCCTGTGATCACTTTCACATTCAATGGCCACCCTGTGAAAGGATCTTTCAGGAACTTCAATTTGGATGGGATGTTCTTCCCTGTGATTAGCTCTTCTTCCAAGTTGAGGTAGGCATGTACTGTTGCCTTGGTGGTGTACCATAAATTCTCCACACCAACTAACACCCTCCACTATGTACAACATTTTTGTTGAAATGATCATTTGTATGTGAAAAAATAATCTCGGTTGAAGCATTTCTATTATGTAATTAATTTTTATCTACATAAAATGTAGGTACACTAAAATTAGAGAATTATGTAAGAAACTTCAGTAGTTATAGTGCTATATTATATTTTCCAAACTTTAACACATTTACTTAGGAATGCAATTTTTTCCACAATTTTCAAAGGAAATGTGGAAAACATGAGAGCAGTATAAGTGATGTGTCTGGGGTCTGGCACAGTAGACAAGAGACCAACAAAAACATAGTATCAACCTTCCAGCCTACTGAATTATTCATATACTCTTCAACACATCACATCAATGTCTGTGCTTCATGTCATGGTGATAATGATAGAAACCTACTTATTAAAATAATGTAAACTCATTTTTAAAAATTGTTACTTAGCGCCCTGAACAGGATTTAAACCCATACCTTCATGGTCCAACTGTGTGTGTTTCTTGAACTCACCCAGATCTGTACAATGGAAAATATATAACTTTGGTAATATGGCCTTTCAAAATTCTTTTATTTTTTTGAGGTCTTTAATGCATACATGTGTGCATTTCGCAGTTAATTCCAAGTACATATTGCAATTCTTCTCCATCTACATTATTAAAATAAAAATAAAATAAACAAGGAAATTATGCCACTGAAAATATTTCCTCCCAGTAATCTATGTGCTACCAAGTTTGTTCCATATATTCAGTCTATCTGCTAACCCGGCATAAAGTCCTCAAGACAACTCTGCTAGCAGTTGCAAGTGGCATCATTAGGAATGCTGTTCCTGTAATGGATTTGTCTTGGATGTGTCTGCAGCTGTCGTTTCCTGCTGGGCGGAGACCACGGCCGCCTCAAGTACATCCCGCCGGATGGATTCTCCCCACTGGTGGAGAGCCTATTGCCGCAGCAGATCCTGTCTATAGACCCCTGCTTCTACTTCGGCAATCTCAACAAGTGTGTGCTGGCAGGCCCCTGGCTTGTGGAGGACGACACTGCCTTTGTCCCGACGCCTGTCGATACCTCTGCTGTGAGTCTCGATTTTCTCATCTGTAGATGATTCCTGACATGACCAGGTCTAGGATAACATTGCAAAATTCTTATAGGTGTTGGAACTCATGTTATCTTCCTGGTTTTGAAGCCAGACCCAAACTTCTAATGTGTCTTCAGTTGAACATATTACTCAAATTTACAAATAAATAGATATATTTTGCCATCAGTGGTTGAACTGTAACATTATGCTGACCAATTTCTAAAAGGTGAACTGATTAATTCATTCGATAGTGTGCACCAAACATTCCTTGTTTGTCAAAATGTAAGTCATGTGTATATGTTTTTTTGAGGGTAGGGGATGTAAATCTCAATCCAGCACTATTTTCACCTCCTAAACACATACCATATTTACTAGCTTAATGGTTTCACTTATTTTACCATATTTGTGGCCAAAAAATTAAGTGTAAACATTGACAAAAAAAATTTTTTTAAACATTCAACAGAAAGTTTTCGACGAAATTAAATGTAAATGTACTCATTTATAATGAGTTCCTTCTAATTTTGACTTGCCATGATAATATATTGCGTAAAAACATTAAGTGAAACTGCGAATTGCCTACGACTAACCCGGCTTGCATGCGACGCCATACCGCTGTTTGTGCCATCAGCCGGCAGTGGTGGCGAAAGCTGTCTGGTACACAGATGTGAGTACCATGCAATATCCGCTCAGCTGGCAAAAGCACAATGATGTCACCACGTCTGTAGCTCATCCATTCTAACTGCAAGCTCCTTCTTCCTTAGCAGACTTCCACAATCAAATATTTAGAATTTTTCTGTTGCTGTGAGATAATATATCCATCCACCACTTTGGACATGCGCTGAAGGGGAAAAGGGCGGACTTGTTCTGGCCGCAAGAATGGTAGGATGTCAAAATTTTAACAAGAACATAGCAAGGTCATGATGTGTGGTAACAGTCAACCTGTAAAATACCTCATTTCACTTCCTGCCCTCCTGAGTGATTGTACCGGCAGTGTTTTGAAAGGAACTATGCTGTGTAATTGTTTTTATTTTTCTACAAACATGTGGAGTGAAAGAGGTTAAAAGAATTTCAATGACTTCTCTTCCCTGATGAATACAAAAAGAACGAATGAATAACATCCCTTCCTTCCCCCTGAATACTGTGTTGCCTAGTCACGCCCTCTCTTGACCTTGCTTGGCTATTGTCCTATTGCTGAGCGGAGCTGTATTTCTGAAAGAAAAAAAAATAGTGGTGAAGGGTGGAGAAAAGTATTGATCCTGCGAGCAGCTAAAAGAGGGAAGGTAACAAATGAGGAAATGAGACAAGAAATACAGCAACTGAAGGACGAACTCCTGACAGCAACTGCAGCCTTTTCCCTTTTTATCTCTTCCAGATGTGCAGACATTATGTAAGTTTTTTAAAATCTATTTTAGGTCTTTAAAACATTGATGTGGACATTACGTGAGTGAATACGGTAAGTTTTGTTTATTATCTTGATTGTACCGGAAATTGTTTTGCCTCAAACTTCTGATTGACGTGTGAATATTTAACAATCAATCTGTTATCATATGTGCCCATGTATCACTCACCCCTACATAAGAATCGCACCTTACATTTTAAATATCTTCCCAGAAAAAAAATTATATTTGTTATATACATATTCAAAATTAATTTTTTTATAACTCGTGTTTCAGTGCACAGCTGTGTTGCACAAGCTATACATATGTTACAAAACTAAATACAGCATGAGCTATACCATATGTACATTACATAAATGCCCCCAAATTTGGAAAAATTTGCATATTGAAAATTGGGTTTGCATTATATATATGATTTAGGCCAGTATAAATATTTATCAATACAGTAAACATGCAATTATTTTTCTGATGACCATACAGTAATTACCTTTTTGAAAGTAGACAGAATGCACAAGTACTCACAGGAACGTACTTTTGATAGACACAGACAAACAAAAATCAGAAGAACACGTTTTCCATGCGGATGCGTAGTGGCGCAACAACTCAAATAATGAGAAGCTATCATATTGAATATTTTCGTTACAATTTTCAAGTCATTACATCATCATTTTCCACAGTTACCAGCCACTGGCCATGTCTGCCTAGAACTAATGCCTCTCCATCTTTTTTGGTCCATCCACCTTTTTTCATGCTGCACCTTCACCCAGTCAATTCTTTCTCTTTTTCACACTTATCTTTACTCCTGTTGGCCTGTCCTCCATTTGTGTACCCCTCTGTCTCCTACATTCCACTTGCCATTCCAATGTCTCCTTTGGTAACCTCCCTTTATCCATTTTTATTGCATGGCTATAACACTATTAAACTTGACCTCTCTGTCTTGTCTTTGATCAGTCTCTCTCTTAATCTCTCTCACCATTTCATTTCTCAACCTTTCCTCTCTGACAAACTGTAACTTACTTCCCAGAAACTTCATCTGTAAACATCCTTTTTCTTTTTTTTCATTTGTTAAGGTGAACCGGAAACTCTTTTTCTTCTTTTATTTATTTATTTGTTTCCTATCGAGAGTAAAAAAATGAGATCATGTTCCATCTTCAGACTCCATTATTGAGACTGATTTCCAGCAGTATCTCCACATTAGCACAGTAATTGTGCAGTGGCAGTTATGAAGCAGAACAGCTGTAGTGTGGCAACCACATGATTGCTGTGTTGCGCCACGGTATGGTCGTACTGTTGCTGTCATGCTGCTCAGCATTGCTTTTCAGTCACTGTATGTGAAATCTTCCTTAATGCTGGAAAGCCATTTGGTTGTCTGTCGACCACAAGTAACTCTGCAGACTGGTACTCTAGTTTTTATAGCTGCACTTAAATAGACTAAGTCTTTGCATAGATATTTTTATAATGTTCTAATTTTTGCTCTCTAAAATGTATCAATTTTTCAGATAGCAAACTGGAAATAACTATTAATTTTTTTATTAAACTAAATAATACCATGGTAATAATGCTACTTGTACAAATACACAATAATTAACTATATTTTGATGTTACATTGCTTAACTAGATTTAGTCACATGTTGAGGTTGATCTGCTTGCTGATACTGCAAACTGAATACAAAGTATTAATGATTGTCTGCAGGTAACGCTCCCCAGCTACGTGGAGAGCATCAGGGATAGACTGGCGGAAAACATCCACGAGATGTGGGCGATGAACAAGATTGAGGCAGGATGGTGCTACGGTGAGAGAAGGGACGACATGCGGAAGATACATCCCTGCCTGGTCCAGTTTGACCGGCTGCCCCCGGCCGAGAAGCGATACGACTCGCAGCTGGCCGTTCAGACACTGAAGTGAGTGTCTTGGACTCTTTTCCCATGGTCTGGTTGAGATCTTGTGGCTTGCTACAAGTTTTTTGACATGACAATTATTGTTCCCTAACTTTTCTGGAAAAAGAAAACTCTTTACATATCAAGTTTATACATTGTTATTTATTACATAAATTTCTTATAGCAGATGGTCATTCCTACAATATTGTTGCTTGTTAGAAATGTATTATATTTGCTGTTAAAATTTGACACTATCTAGTATGCTGTAAAAATTACAGTTTTTCTATGTGTTTCATATTTGCCTGTGTTTTGTACGACAAAGTAACTTATAATTATTAAGAGTTAGTAGTCTGGTTCTTTGTGTGAGGTATGAGTCCACGGTATGCTCCATGTGTTAAGGTAATATCCTCAAACTGTATATTGCGAGCTGGAGGCAGTAGGTACGCCGCTTGACGTATCAGCTTTTCCTCAAGACCACTCGAGGGAACGTTTGACCATAGTGTAGACTAATTTAGACCATAGTGTAGAGTAATTTATCCCTTTTAGTAAACTTGAGCAATGATTCTTCTCCACTGTGAGTTGACTGATAACTTAATATTTTGTAATGCTATCAAGGTATAGAGGTTGTGCATAATTTTTTAAAAATATTTTAATAGCTGTTAAGTTATGGTGTTATAGCAACAATATGTGTTAATGGGGCTTGTAAATTATGTTCTTGACTGAATAATTGAGTAGATAAATGAGGCCAATTCTGATTAGGTAAATTTTTAGTGTTGATAGTTGAAAAAGGTCGGTTCTTGTTCACTCACCATACAATCTGAAAGTGTAAAAAATTTGTGTGTATATTTTTTGAATAATGGGTAATAGTTCTAACCTGGCATTTCCATTTTATGGCCTTTAATTGTAATACTGGTCATTTAGATACTAAGGCCAGTGGATCTTCTTTCTGTATCAAGAGTGATGGCAATGTATCTTAATGTGTTAATGAATTCCATGTATGTATGGCAGTATTATTGAGTTAGTCAATTTCAGAATCATTGGAAGTCTATGCTTGTGTTTCTTACTTGGTACCTATTGGTAACTAGTGACTCTGAGGGTAAAAATAAACTACTGTCCTGCCCTTCTGGCACACTTACATCTAGTGCCATCAAATCAAAGTGGTAAATCGGATTACAATAAATTATATACATTATATGCAGTACATACATTATTTTGTGTTTATTCTTTATTAAAATGAGTTGAGGTGAAATTTTTAAAAATTTATTATTTATTGTAATACTAATCACAAATGCTTCTTTTTTTAAAATTCTAATTTTTATTGTGTTTAGTTAATAAACTTTTTTTCCACACATAATATACCGCTCTCATTATAGTCAACATGAAGTTTATTAAGTTAAGAAGTCATAGTTTATTGATGTACAGGATGTCCCGAAAATAGTGTACCCATTTTGTTTAGCAATCACATAAGAACGTTAGGAGTTAAAACTGACATGTACGTAACTATTGAAAGCCTATAGATTGGGGTTTATTTGTGGAAAGCAATATTAGGCATATGTCCACCATTTACATATTAACACTGATGAATCTGTAGTACAACATGTTGTCCTTTAGGGCAGCAAGTGTCCGTGGTTTATTCCTGTAGACACTGTCCTTGAGAAAACCCAAGAGAAAGAAATCAGGGGCGGTGAGATCCAGTTTGACCTTGAAACATCTCTTTGAAAAAGTGCCATAGTCTGTCGAGCAGTATGACAGGTTGCGCCATCTTGCTGAAACCATACCCTATAGTTTTTCAGATCCAATAATGCTTTTAGAAAAGTGTTCAACATATTGCGGTAATGTTCACCATTCACCATGACAGTCATCCCTTATACATTAAAAAAAAGAAAGGGCTAAACACATGATGCGACATTATCTCACATCACACAATAATACATTGCTCTTGGAGCAGTATTTCGTGAACGATTCCTGGCTGTTCTGTCACCCAGGTGTGGAAATTCTGGTTATTGAAAAAGTCACTTTGGTGAAAATGGGCTTCATCACTCATCATAAATTTCTTGTGGAAATTTGGTTGTTCTGCCTACAAGAGAAATTCATTTGCAAACTTTAGTTTTTTTGGGCATGTCAGCAGGCAGTATTCTCTGGGCAATCTGAATTTTGTAGGAATGTGTGTGTAAGTCAGCAGTTAGGATTCTTTGTAAGGAGGATTTGGGCATTCCAAGTTCTTGAAAACGATGTTGAAGTGATTTTTGGGGACTGTTTGCCACTGATGCATGGACGGTGTCAATATTTGCAGCATTCTGTGAAGATTTCGAATGACCACATCTGGGTGTGTTGGCAATACTACCAGTGTCATGGAACTGATTCACGCATCATCTGATAACATGTTGTGATGGGGCATTGCAAACATTAAATTTTCTTTTGTATTCCTGCTGGGCTTGCACAACACTTTGTCCATGGGTGAAGTAGAGCTTAACTATGAAAGCAAGTTCTTTATTATTCCATCTATTCATGCTTGATCTCCAAAGTCACAGCAATAACCTGCAACAAAAGAAAGCTGTTATAATGTAATAACCATATTATTTGTATTTAAAATGGTGACACTACTTTAGGGACACGCTGTACATCTCAGACCTTCATCTACTGAAATTTTGTATGTATAGAAATTTTTTAAAAGCCCCCTGAAAAATGTTAGATAGGGAATCCACTGTGATATCTTTAGAGCTGGTTGGTTCCCAATGTCTCGTATTCTAACTAGTGTGCTGGAAACATGTTTCTCATAGGTCTTCAGATATTATCCATTTAATGTAAGTGGGGTAAATTTTGACAGTTCTAGAAATGCAGCGCAGCCACAATGTATCATTCTGCCACAGCTCTTCTGTCAGTTAAGAAAACAACATTTGTAAACAAATGTTATGAGTCCAATGGACTCGTGCATTTTCCTCGTGTTTCCTGTCATGACAGGTGCTGTAAGACCGATGTTAGTTAACTTATGTCCAGTAATCAATGTAGGATATTATAGCTAGGTTAGCATTCCTACCTGTTTTGTTTTTGTAATGACCATGTAAATTTGCTGGGGCTCAGTTAATTTTATTTTGAGGGTAGAAAAGAGGAGGGGTACTTTGGTTTAACGTTTTTCGTGTGATGGCATTGTTTATTTTCAGACTACAAGAGTTCAAAGTGCAGCATTTCAAATATTATATTAATTGTTTAGAAATACATTATTTACAAAACACGCTGTAACGGGTTACTGTCCTGTCCTCTCATTGTAGTTCTCAGTAAACACCAACGAACTAGCTCAGCGTGAGTTGGAGACTTGACTACGTAATAATGAAAGTTTGATGATACCAGAATTGAAATAAATAAAAGAAGTTAAATGTTTACTGGAGATTTATTGTCGTCTTGGCAAAACAAACTATTGACACTCGCAGCTGACGAACAAAAAAAACAAGACAAAATGGCAGCCTTCATAAAACAAAACTTCTCACTTCAAGAGTTACGAAGATGAGAGAGAATCGTTACTTTTCTCTCCCGGCTCCCTATTGACTCCTCGCACTGACGGAAAATAAATTTAATAGATATTTGAACTGAAATATCCACAATACAAAAGAGGGTTAGTCGCGGGCGCTGGTCGCTGCGAGTAACGTGATCACTCATTGCAGACTGTCCGACTGACAGCTGACAAACGATAGTGCTGCGACGAACTGTTGTGACGTGCTCACTGCTTGTTGACTGTTGTGATACCTGAGAAAGGTCGTGCTTCCCTATATATTGGTCGAAAGTTTCCTCATTGAAAACACATTGTTTTTGAGCAGTCGGTCATGTCAGCTAAAGGTGACCTCTGTTATTTTCCTCGTTTCACCATGTTGTGCCTTGCGGTGGCGATGTTTTTAGTTTACTAACCCAGTGAAAAGGAAGCTCTTTGAGAATGTCAACAAGGAAATTGTTTCGGTATTGTGCTACCTTTTAGTCATGCATGCTCAATCTCTAAATGCTATTGCTTGGAACAGAAATTACATATGGTGTTGCGATGAATGTGTGATTGTGGGCTGTGCGATCCATTGCAGCACCAGCAAGGCAGCTGGTCCCTGGATGTTTATGCAAGGATTGCAACCCTCTTTCAGTTTTTATCTAGGAGCAGGGTGGTGCCTGTAAACACTGACTTGGTTTACTGCTTCTGCCAACTCATGCACTTTGCCTCACAAATCATGTAGAATACGCCTGGCAGCTTCTGCTGCCATGGCCATGTCCAAAATGGCCTGAAAAGACAGCTTATATATTGCCAACATTGTTTGTTGCAGAGTTTTATTGTACACTCATAAACCAAACAATCCCGCAGCATTCTGTTTAAGCCAGTGAAATGGCAATGTGCCAACAGACTTTGCAGCTCAGCCACATAATCATAAATTGACTCTCCTTCATTCTGACAGTGCTTGCAAAACTTCAATGTCTCAACGATTTCACTCTGCTTCAGTTCAAAGTGGTTTGTTAACGTCACTGGAATGTGTGCTACATCTACTTTGCTTGTTGTTTTAGGCAGAAACAATGAAACCACTAAGTTGTACAGCTCATCTCTGAGCACTGTGAAAAATATAGCCTTATTCTCTTTTCCTCCCATTATCTGTCACTTTGTTTGCCACTAAACAGTATGTATTGCAACCACTTTTAGTATGTTTCCCAGACGCCCCAACCTTGAACAAATGCTCTGAATAAATTTAGCGATACCATTGTAGGTTATGGCATTCATAGCACAGCAGCCACAATGTTGCCAACTGTACACAAGTACGTACATAACACATACTTTTGAAGTTCAGGGTTGGAGATGAAACACATGCTGTCTGTTGCTCTTCAGCCCGGATGTCTCATCCCTCCATCCACTCTTACACCCCCTGTGGTGGAGGGGTGGAAACCTGTGGTAGGCTAGCCACTTGAGTGTATATCTCAACCCTACAGCGTATTGTTTGGTGTGCTGCCGCAGGCGGGTTGAAATCTTTTCTCATACTGGTCACCAAGACATGGCACACCATATTTGAGCTGTTTGCTGTGAGGAGCATTCGTTGCATAAACATCCTTTTCACCCAACCAGATAAAAAGATACAATTGGAGTGAAAGCATTTTTCAATATTATAAAAATGTGTGAGAAATATTTTGTTGTCAAGGCCTTTATTTGTTTCATGTTGTATTGTATGTTTGCTTACATTTTTATAGCAGTTATACTTGAATGTAAATGCAGTAATATTATCAAAGGAGACATATGCATAAATATTCAAAGACTGTTGCTTATTGACACACACACACACGTGCAAGTGTGCATGCACATGCACATGCACACATACACACATATATAAATGGAGAGCTGACACATTTTCACATGGATACGCAACATTTTCCTTGTTAGGCGAGCAGAAACATATAAAAATGTCCCCATTCTGTGTACGTAAGTGTGTTTGTACCAAGTATCATCCTGTGCGTACTTGTTCATCTGTCTCCCTAGATAATGTTGACACTCTAACAACATGGTGTGTCTCACCTTTTCTATATGTAAAAACATAAAAACATTTTACCATCAGTGGTTAAGTGATTCATGATCTAGAAGCACCACTATAACTTGTGAACACTACTTGTTTGGGTTGTAGGACAATCCTGGCACTGGGGTACTACATAACGATGGACAAGCCACCATCACGTATCAAGACAGTGCGGCTGCCAAATGAGCCATTCATGCAGTCGAACAGCTACAAGCCGGCACCGCTGGACTTGGGTGCCATAATGCTAACCCCCAAGATGGAGGAGCTGGTGGACCAGCTGGCGGAGAACACACACAACCTGTGGGCTAAGGAGCGCATCCAGCAGGACTGGACGTACGGCCTTAATGAGGTGCGTTTGCCCTGCCTTACCCCAGCCCCTTTCCTTTTAGGGTTGACAACTAAGGGATTGTCAGGAAGTAAACTGTTATGATGTCTTCTATGGTGGTTAGAATGAAATAATTCTCTATCTTCACAAATTGTTTGGGTATTCTATGAATATGAATTGTTTGGAGTTTTTCAAAATGTAAGTTATATAGAGATGTGAATATATTACCTGTCAACAACTTTATTACTTATACTAGGGATGGACCGATACCAATACTGATACTGATACATCACCGATTTTCCCAAAATTGGTATCGGTTACAATCGGCTATGGTCAAACCAAATCATTTCATCAACTCAAGTGATTTAATCATCATGGAAATTACCACACTTGTTATCTTGCAGGACATATTTTCAACTTAATTTTTTAACCGAAAAACGTATTTTCTTAATTTAATTTTTATCTTTTAGTAACAGGTGATTCAAAATTGAACGGAAATTAAATGGCTGGCTTTGATGCAGTTACATAGTTAACTCTATATAAGCCATACCTGGTGAAATTCATAAAATAAAATGTATTTAATACTGGTATCTGCTTTTCAGGTAGTTAAAATTCATTAAAGAAAAAAATTTTACCGCTATAATATATATTGTCGTACATTTTCATTCAGGTAAACATTAACTGCATATTGATCTATCACTCCCATATTATATATTGATATTTCGTTCACAGCATGACACAACTCATAAATTGATTAGTAGGAAGGTTGAATGTTGATATATGAACTGAATCGCAATGGCTGTGGTGCTTGTTCAATGGCAGAATTATAACTACATGTATTTTATTTATAAATGAACATCTCTAAACAAACATGTTGGGGTTATGACGAAAGTAAATAGTACGTATATATAAAGCAGATGAATGTAATTTGTCCACTGAACATGTGTGCACTATTTATAAATACAGCAGTCTTTACTCATCTTCTGTGTTTTGTGGTTAGGTTCTCGAGAAATACGGCATTCGCAACTATTGGGTGGTGATGGTGATTGTAACTGGCTGCTTACGTAGCAAAACCGGTCAAGAATGCCAAAAATATTTACTGTTTTAGATTGTGCTCCGGAGTTTGATAAAGGGAAGTTTTTTTTATAAACTGACCAAAGTGCTAAACTGCAATGTAAACACAAAAAGTTAAGTTTTGAGGGTATTTTAAAGTTACTCAGACAGAGTATAAAAAAACTACAAATTAAATTATTTGCATTGGCACTATCAACGGGATCAGCCACAAAGTTTCGGTATCTGCAATATCGGCAAAATGGGGTTTGGACTCATATCTAGTACATATATAAAACTGTGTAGCTAAGTGTGTGTGATTATATGTGTCTGTGTATATATAAATAATGACACTAAGGCTAATTCTGAACTATATTTCAAAATGCTGTGCGGTAACAACTAAAGCAAAGTTAGATAAGAAATTGTAATATGGCTAAAAACATTAAGTTGTTATTAAGTTATAGGGGTGTGCGAATATTGGTTTTAGTGTTTTGAATAGTTTTCGACCGAATACTAATTTTTTTGAACAATTTTTGAATATTTTTTGAATACTGTTTCTTAGTTTTCAAATTGCAAAGATTGCATAATCTATCATAAACAGAAACAAAAACCTACTTTTCATTCATAAATAAATGTATCAAAAGTTATTTTATTTACATGAAAACCCTGAAGAGTCTTGAAAACCAACATAATGTGTTACTTTGTACCAATACTTACAACAAAATGCTTTCTTCTTTTATGTTGATGTTTATGAGAAAACAAAAATATTCTTTTATGCTACAGATGGTACAGGTGATAAAGTTTAGATCTCAGCTCACATTTCCTAAAGTACAAAAAATACTTTACATTAGTATTACAACATAAGGCACAACATATAAATAATTAGTTCTTCGTTAACACATGTAAAAAAAAATCCCTTTGCACTATGACTGCAGAATTCACCACTGATTAATATTCAGCCATTTGCTGATATCTGTGAGAAAAAAATAATTTAAAAGTAATTTTTAGTTTTTTGCTGATGTTTTAGGAAAGCAAAAGAGAAAATATATTACTTTTTAACAGTACTCATTACATAAGAATCGAAAAACCTTAAATGGTTTTTGGTATGGATGGTATAAATTGATGGTAGACCTACATGTAAAAAAATTGTTTTTTCATTAAACCTACTAAATAATATACCACTAATAAACAAATATTTTCTGAAGGTTGTGTGAAACAAAATATTTTCAGTTATTTTAAATTTTCATGTAAAAAAATTAACTGCTCGACATGAGCAGGGAGAAGGGCTTCTCGACGAGCTGTGACTACATTCCTGTTGAGGAAATTCTCACACTTGCAACCTGTGTTGCTGCAATGGGTAGGTAATGCCTTGCAATCTTGACAAGTTGAGGGAATTGTTCGCTGTGACTACTCCACCATTCTAAAGGGTCATCAAGCCCGGAAATTATTATGACAACTCTTTTTATATACAAAAATTAATTTTGGTTACGATTAGTGCTGATCCGATACAGGTTTTTAACAGATACTGGTACAAACCGATACTTCCTGGTGATAAAACCAATATCCGATACTGATACAATGGACATATTGGTAATGAACTGAAAGACTTCTACTAGCACTAAAAGTATTTTGAGAAGCTGAAGAAAATCTGTGTTAAAGTTAGTGTCACACAATGTAATATTAGATGTTTTAAGTAAACGTACAAAACATTAGGAAAATTAATTTCACATTAATTCTTCAAAATCAGATATTAAAAGCAGTGTTCAAAATATACTTTATTAATTTATTTTTAAATTTAGGTCATGGCAGTTTAAGCATGTTCTAAACAAATTAAATTAAAAAGATTAAATCTACAAGGCCATGTATCACAGTTCTCAGCATAATTCAAATTTGTTCATATTCAGAAATTAAAAAACTATTAATATGTATAAGTAGTTTTTAAATTCAGCACTCCTTTATTTTACTGAGAGTAAAATTGAAGCACTGCCAGTTCAGGGTTATGAATGTCAGAATCATTGCTTTTAAAAGATTTTAAATACTGATACATATGACAAGGGTAAGGGAAGTGTGGGCCTGCAAAATTCCAGGACTATTGACCCACAATACAAGCTGTAGAGTGCCTGTTATAGCAGGCAGCCACAGTGGGGGGTGGGAGTGGCATTTCTCTCTCTTCCTCACTCTTTCCTCTTCCTATAGATTATTATCTCACAGCAGGGAGGCATTCCCCCCCCCCCCCCCCCCCTTGCTGTTCTGGAGTGACAATCTGTCAGTTTAATACTTGGAATAAGAACGGAAACTGCTGACTAAAAATGGATGGCAGCAGTTGAGCCCCTCTTACTCCAAATTACCACCATATCATCCTCTAGTTTAATGGAAAATATCATCCAATTTCAATATTGGCTAAAAATAAGATCCGCCCAGAGGGTGGGCTGATATTACTAATATGGGCCAAATATTTGACATCGGTATCGGCTCAGCACTAGTTACTATTTTTTTAACTGAACTGTTAAAAATTTTGTGAGGCTCGTACGAGTGTAGGCAGATATTTATGTAAAATTCAGTATTCGAAATTGCTTGAATACTTCGATATTTCAACATCTAGTATTAATTTATTGAATACGAATAATAATAATAATAATAATTTATTATTCAAAAATATGATTTGAATATTCGAATATTCACATAATAGTTATGAAGGGAATAATGTACCCCTTAAAAATCAATATTTCAAATGATTTTATTTCATAATAATGGAAACTACATTATTAAGTGAATAGTGTTTTCCTGAGAAATTTTTAATTTTGTGAATCTTTGACAGGTAATATTATTTCCTGTCATTATGGTGGTGCTATGTTCTTGTTGTACCCTGACGTGAGATATAAACTTTTGTGATATACATGAATTTTCATGTTTAGATTGACGTGCCACTTATACTACTAATACACTACAATTAGGCCTCATTGCTCTTTACGTGAAGTATACCCGTACTTCAATCTACGTAAGAGTTGTACTTCAACCACCCATGTGAAAGTTGTTGCTTGCAATACTGTGCGCATAAGTTCTCGGCTGCTTAAATCTCCCGGGCGGCCAAGCACATGACTACAAGGTTACACAACCAGCGAGCATGCCACTTCCCCCCCTCTCCCGCGCTGAGTGCCTACCTACAAGCTGTCAGCCACTTCGGGCGTGGCCAAGCACCGCCAAAGATCCACAAACCAAGGAACGCTGAAAAGAGGGTTCTCACCTCCCATGCCAGCCCCCACAGCAGGACATCACACGCCTTCCCCGCACCCCCCTGTGGCAGCCTAGAGTTCTGATTATATAAGTCGGTCCGCAGCGGGGCTCCAGCAGTCATTCATATTCTTCTCTTGAGTTCACCCCGAGCATTTCTTAGTGCCGGGGTCTCCAGCAAAACCTCGAGTATTCTGTAGCCTTCGCGGCTACCCTCTGCGATGATAACAGTCTTCACCACACCCATACAACATGAATATACTTTACTACTTAAACTTTAAATTCTATTCTCTCTTACAGACACCCACATTAGACAGGTTTAGTGGAGTAGTTAAATATTCAGTTTTCTAGTTCACTTTTCCTCCAGCTTAGAACCAGGTCGCGTACACCTGGCTACCTTAGTTTTCCTTCAGTACTCCATCTGCTTGGTAGGAGTTAGCGTGAGTCACTATATTTATTGAGCCCTCAATAAATACAGCTTGTTCTCTATCCTAATGCTTTTATTTCTAGAGTAACGTCTACTTTGCTCGCTAGGAATAAGTTACACTGTGCACTACCGACACAAACCGGTACTTTTGTAAATCCAAACTAGGTTGACCCAGTCCCCTTTCTGGGGACCTCTAGTCTGAAATACACCCAGTAGACGGCCGGCTGTTGCTTCCTATTACCCTGAGCACCCAGGTGCTGTAGGGAAGGAACAGAGGAGCCGCGACCACTAGGAATACCTTCCAGCAAAGAGAGACAGCAAACCTAGGTAGAAACACCTACCAGAGCACCTAGGTGCTGGGGGCAGTATTGGCATGGGGGTTGCGGCCTGGCCTTGGCTGGAAACTCACATCCAGTAGTAGTATTGGTGGCCCACACGGCTCAATGTCTCTGATCCACCCGCATATGTAGGGGATCAGTGGAGACTCTTACCAAGCTTGTGCCACGAATCAGCTACATGACTTACACTCTCATAGGGTATAGATTCTTGTCTGACATGCACATCTTATCTTGTTTAGCAGCGAACCAAACTCTATGACTTACACGGCCGAAGGCGTAGAGAACAAAAGATTGCTCATCTAGCTGCCCAGCAACGGAGTACCTTAGCCCCTCCTATGCAGGACAGAGAGGCGGAACGGGACTGCGCTGCCTCACTGAGATTACGGGCAGTCTTGACTGTCCTGGTGGTACGATACGTTCATTTTCCACCGCTCGTCCGAACCAGTCCCTACTATCACCTGGTGGTGAGTGGTCTAGTCTATCGGACTGAAGTTAGATACAGTCTAGCTAATCCAAACTTCTGGAGTCAAGAGTCAGCGAACTGGAACTTGAAGTACAACGTAATCTAATTCAAGGACTGTAGCAACAGCTTCGCTTAGTCAGTCAACCCACGTTACCAACTGACCGAAGACCTTCAGAGTAAGTCAGGTTCTAACACCTCCCATCAGCTACAATAACCGCACACTTGGTCTAGCACATCAAATCTCGACAACTGTGCCACACAGTCAATAGCCGGGCATGCGTCAAGATTAGCAAAAAAGTTTATTTGGTGTAATCCTTTCAGACAATTGGTTCTCACAAAAATCAGCTACAGAGTTAATTTGGTGTGGTTGTTCACCTGCACTTTATGTAACCTGTTGTAGTATGATGGGCCTAGCCCAACACTTGTGTAAATATGTCTGGATATCTCACTGCACAGGGCAAGCAGGAGCAGATTAAATCAGTCACAAGAATAGTTCATTGTCATCAGTCATGGTCAGTTGTTCCTCAGTTGCAGTAAGTGTCTTAGCCAGAGATAGTCATGTTGGCTCCCAGCAGTAAAGTTTTGTGATCCTTGTAAGGTACCTATATCACTCAGTGCAGATTAGTCTTCAGTTGCACAGGTTTTCTTAGTGAGTGAAATGTGTTAGCCAACAAAAACAATTTTTTTAAAAATAATTATGTTTTACTTTGCAATAACTTGTCTAAATATTAAGATTGCAAATAGACTGCTAGGCTACTAAAAATATACAAAAGGACAGGAATCCAAGTACTCACAATCTAGTACTTGTCGATAGGCACACACACAAAGTAGGACGACACATTTTCCTCACACGGTTGTGCAATCGCAACGTTTCGCTGGCTAAGCCAGCTTCATCAGGCAGCAAGTTGTAGGACATAGCAGCATGGTGAAAGGGCGCTGTTAGTAGTAAATCTAGCAGCTGGGTGGTGAACTAAGGTGGAGCGGGAAAATTGGAAAATTAAAAAATTGTAGAAATATCAGATTAGTGTGGTAAGGAGCTCTGATTATCTTATATCGAGGCCAGGCGGCTGCCTGGATTTAGTTATAAATTGGTGAGCTAATTCCCATCATCTGAGTTCTGAGCTATTTCTTGAAGGTGGTAGGGCTCTCACAACTCTGGTACTGTAACAGGAATCAAAATCTTTGTTGTGTGATGCTACATGTGCTACAACTGGTTTGTCCTGTAGGTTATTGATGTTACCAGCTATGCCTTGTTTGGTGTCTGCTCTGTGGCCATTCATTCTATGCCTGGGTGTGTTGGTGACGAGGCTGATGTATTCTTCATTACATTGTTGGCACTGTAGCTGATAAATCAGATTTTCTGTTGCACAGTTGTAGTTGCCTTGGATGGGGTATGTGTGGTTAGCGGTGAGTCTGCTGCTGAAAGAAGTTGATGGTTGGTGAATGGTGCAGGTGCCACAGTGAGAGCTATTGATAGTTTGTGATAGTTTGAATGGCATCTGTGGCGGGCTGCAGCTTTGGACGAATCAGTTTTTTGCGGAGGTTTTTAAACATGTGAAACTTCTGATAAAAGTGCGAGAAGGTACAAATACTTGAAAATTAAATTGAAAAAAACTTTCTGGGAATGTGGTATGTGTAAGGAAGACAAGAAATGAGCATCAAATACACAGTAAAGTATGATGGTTACAAAGGACAGACACGACATGGCAGGAGATCAAAACATAAACATGTTGCGTAGAACCCCTTTTTTTACACCATTCAAGGGATCCAGCAAAAATGATGTAAAAAGCAGGAAAGTGTAAAATGTGGGGAATGCTGTAAAGTTTTTCAAACTTAATGCAGTTGTAATAAATCAACATTGACATACCATTAATACTATACACAACATTTTTTTTTACAAAAAAACTGCTGAACATAGAAAGCTGTACCAAAATATAATCTAGTATATTTACAAATTGATTAAAAGAGATATGTGTAGCAAAAGTATGTACAATTGGCAAATATTGAAGATAGAACAAATAAATTGACATATATAAGTATACTTACAAACTTTGCCTATAACTTTCTTGAAAACGTCTGTTGCAATTTGTAATTTGCATAATAAAGCACATAAAAAGGGAATACAAATTTAGAATGATTATTTACTAATGCACTACAACTTATCACACTTTCTATTTAATTAGGCTTAGAAAAGAAGTATGAGATTTTTGTCTGCTTCAGCTACTAGTGTTAAGAGTACAGTGGCACTGTCACATGTTCTAGAACAACTTACTGGCCAACAACATGGCATAGAGTTCTGAATGACAAGTGTTTCATCTTCGAGATTGTGAGTGTTGCAAACATTGATTGTACAGAATAGTTATACTTCTCCATGCTCAGTCGTGTTCAGAAAATAAACAAGTGAGCAATGATATTAAAAATATTTTATTCGTGTTGTTAAAGTAAAGAACTAGTGTAAATAGCGGGAAACAAAAATATTTGTATTGTAATTAGCAGGAAAACTGTACATAGAATCAAATGGAGATAAAACGGGACCGAAAATAAATGTGTAATTTGTAGGAAAATGTAAAAAGCGGTGCTGCAAAAACAGGGTTCTACTGTAGTTGAGATTGCAAATAGGCCGCTGGGCTACTAAAAATATACAAAAGGAATATTAAAACATGTTTATAATTGTACCCAAAAACACAAATATTCTTAATAAGTTGCGTAAGAGCCTTTCCACTACTCTGTAATATTTTGTTTTGGCAAATATGTATTACATGTGCAGCTCTCAACACTCTATTTTTTACACAATATGGACTTCTTTAATTAGCTTTATGTACTGGTCTGCCCTGAGAGGGAGGGGGACTGTTGGATGCATTCTGATCCGGGCTTCCTTTAATGAAAAGACCAAACGACATTTGAGTTGGAAATTAAAAAAAAACTGATTTCTACTGATTGGAGTATACAAGATTACAATGATTTATGCATAATTATAACAGAATCATAGTAATACTATTGAGTTGGTCAACCACACCTTTTTTTTTTTGCATCAGGGTAAACATTTTTTTCTGCTCCACTGTCTTTAGGTGGTCATGGTTATGGATATCATGACATTTTAAATGAGTGTTTAAGGAATAAACTCTAGTTCATTTATACTAAGATGTTGTGAGGTTACACTACATGCAAAGAAATTTAGTTCTCTCAAGATTCTTTCCCGTTCTCTCTTTTTTTGTAACGGGTCACATTGTAGAATACTGCAGGCTTATGAGGAATGTGGGTTTGTCACTAATTTTATTAACATTAGTGTTTATTTGTTCCGCCACATTTTAAAATGGCTTTGCAGTATGCTTGTTTGGTCTGACAGGATCCTGACATGAGGAGAAGTCCACACTTGGTGCCGTACAGCAAAGTGGATGACGCCATTAAGAAGGCAAACAGGTAAAACCACATTCTCAGCTAGATTATCCTTTACTAGAATTATTCAAAATGCAAAGAATAAGTTGAACAGATGACTGTGTGAGACTTACAAATTAACCATGGGCCATCCTGCTCTTTAGTGAATGGATTGGCCTCACATCTGAATAGATTAAGTAGTGGATGTTAGAAATTTATCATATTATTATCAAATATCACCTTGAGAGCTAAGACCCATCATGGCTCCTCATGGGCAACGGATTAGATGTACCTTTAGTCATCATTAGTTTTGAGGTACCTTCAGTCATTGCAGTGCTTCTCGGTTGATATTCCATTTGGCTATACAACAAAGCCCCAGTCTGGTATATTAATACTTTTTCTATGTCTTTTCACCTGGTACTGAGACCAGAAGATCTCAGAAACTCCTGTAGTCTGACGAGAGTGCTACTCTGATTCCTTACGGTTGTTATGTGGCCGGGCAATTGGTTACTATCTTTAGGTGTTCATAGATGTAATAAAAAGTCCCTTTACGTGCAGCTCGAACTTACAAGTAGATAGTTACCACTGGACAGTCTTGGATGAGAGAACTGTCACCTAAGGATAATTGATGACAATCGATGCAACTGTGCTGTTTAAAATAAGTCATTCTCTTTGTTTGAGTATGGACCCGTAGTGCGTGCAAGTCCAGGCAATATTAGAGAGCACTATGATCGAGAAGCTATAGTTATGGAACACTTTTTAATTTTCAGTATTCCCAACCTGACCAAGTACAAGGTTTCATTTTATAAAATGGTTTCACTGCTGCCTAGTAGAATTATTTCTAGTGGAATATTTGGATGACATAATTCAATGGCACTTGAAGCTGTGTGCCAAGTGGAAGGGAGTCACGGCCGTCTTCAAAACACAGGGAGTGCACAATTCTACTAATGAACAATCACTATGCAAGAGATGGTCATCTAGACCTTTGCACATCTTTCTGTGGTGGAATGCCTGCTGAATACATTGTCTGGCCACCAGGTCTTCAGTGGGATTTCGCCTCGGCCACAAATTGCTGGCTATAGCCTAGTTCACAATTCTCACAAGTGTGCTGGTTTATGAAACTGGTATAAGATCTGCTGCCAAATGAGAATGTAAGTAATGAGTGCTGCATACCATTCTTGACTCTGGCTAGCAGGCTCTTGTTGGCTTTTTGCTTTTTTTTTGCTTTTTGCACCCAAATATATTAATCTTTCATTTTATCTGATGGCAGTAAATCATACACAAACAGTATGCCTAATTATTGGTATATACATGGCCACCACCAACAAAATAAGGGCTTAAGACCCAGTTTCTCACTCACACTGTCTGTCCAAGTCTGTGACACACTTTGTGGTATAAAAAAACTGTAAGCTATTTTTGTTGGATCCCCTTAGCCATTGGCTGTCTGAGGTTTATTGTATGTTGGATGCTCACAGATCTCTTTTGGCTGTTTATATTTGTACTTGGCTCATATCATTCTCAAATGTTGTTGTTCTTGGTTGTGTCAGTATTCTTGAGTTAAGTCATCCATCCTTAGCCAAACTTCCAGCACTTTTCAGCCATTGCCACCACGATTCCAACCCATATCTAACGAGGGTTGCGGATTGATGGAGGCTGGAGCCCATAAAGTGTTCAGGGAAACTTTCACGCACCCCAATACCTTTGAACGTTTGCATAAAAGAACCTCAGCAGGGACGTGTGTCAGGCAGCCCTTGGCACTAGGTAAGTTTCCATGTTAGCAGTGGGTTTACGTGACAAGAAATGCCTTCACACCTGCCAGATTGGCCAGTAAGCCCATCTGGTGCTCAAGCACAAGGTCTCATCCATTACCATTCCCATTGAGTTTCTTAAACGGAAGGAAACTAATGCCTTGGTCTGCGAGTGACCTTAGGACAATAGCTTGCCACCAAACCAGTATCACCCCAATTGCCTGTAATTCAGGCATGTTGCTTGTGATTGTAAAAATGACGACAGATATGTAGATACTTAAAAAATTGCGATAAATAGACCAAATGCAGCAAGTATGCCTGATCATGCCAATTACTGTCATGATTGATGACGAATAATTGAAAGAATAATGTTGCCAGCTCTTGTCGGCAGCTAATGGTAGAACCAGGGTTGCTAACTCCTGACTTGATGGCACCACTGTTGTCTGCAGTGCAGGAATTTTAAAATCAGTCAAAGTGCCATAATTATGCTCACACTGTTCACACAACGCAACTTGCAAGTAGAGAGAAGAGCTGGGGTCAGTGGCAGGAGCTTTGAGATGTCTCAGAGTGCTCACTGTACATGTTTCAGGAGGTGGATGGTCAGTTGTAGTATCAGTCAGCTGGAGTATACCCCAGTCCATAGCTTGCTACCTTCCCACTAAATAAGACATGAGTTCTGCGCAACTACTTGAATGGTTGTGCCAAAGTTGGTCCTCCCACACTGGCAGCTGCTTATTTTGTTGTCAGATTTGTAGGATTGTGCGAATGTGATTTTTTTCTCATGAAACAAAAATGTAAGACATGTTATGACCTTTTGTGAGACTGAAATGAAAATGAAAAATAATGTAATGAAAGATTAATGAATTTCATAACATTTTAGCAAGTTATTCATTATAACACATTTGTTGCAAAATCAAACCAAAAAAAATGTGTATGGAGTATTTACCTTAGGGGTCCTTGCCCATATTAAAATTTTTATTTTATGTAATTATATCATTTATAAAATAATGAAAACTAACTAGATGATTTACAGGCAAAAATGTTCATTGCTGGTGCACTAAATGAACATTAATTAACTACCTGAAAATTCATCAAAATCAGGAATTTTCATTTCATTACAACTCTTGGTAAAACGAAAATGAAAGTTGTAATTTTTCATTTCCATTTTGATATGCCGTATATTCGCTCAATCCTACAAATTTGTGGAGGTTGTGAGGCTTTTGGTGTAAAACAGTTTCTGCTAAGTTCTAGTTTTGTAAGGTTGCTGTACAGGAAATCATGCTTAATTTGCATGTGTTCTCAGGGATACAGCGAGTGAAACAGTGCGCACGTTGCTGGTGTACGGCTACAACCTGGAGCCCCCAACTGGAGAGGCTCACGAAGGTGAATGAGGACAGCTGGCAGGCATATTAGACATAGGCCTACAGCTAGTAAAAAAACACTGACCCATCACTTGGCACTACCAATGCAAAAACAGCGATAAGATTTTTAATAAGTACATATAAGACCGCCTCAATTATTCATAACTAAAACTTTGAATGAAATATTGTTATGTAAGCAGATAAATACAGTAAATCCCCATGTAAGCAATAATTTTACATGACAACAACAAAAAAAATTATGGAGTATGCGAAACATAAATTTGGAAAAAATTTAATACCAAGTTCCAAACTTTTTTCTAAGCTGCACAAAATAATTAATGGTAGTGATTGGATTACAAGTAGAGTTGTTCTGATATTTCACCTTTTCCCGAAGTATCTGTATCGGGTATGGTTTCGGGCTGATACATTAGTATCGGTTGTAGACAATGAAGTCAGGTTATTACTTTCTTCAGACACAAAAATCACCATGTTGCGCTGATTGAAGTATATTTCAGGTCCTGTCACCTAAGATTTCCCGCAACTATTGTTTTTAAGCTTATTTGTTTAGCACAGACTGAAAAAAACACATGAATATGTGCGTATATTGCCGGACACATCCGTCGGCGAACTTGCCACGTCGCCATCTTGAATAACACTGGTGTCTGGAACTACTTGCAGTGGCGCCATTGCTGCAGAAAAAAGTACGTCTCTGCGGAAGGATATACATGTCTGATTGCACAATACACAACATTGTTGTTAATGCAAACAGCTAGTAACTGGATGTGAAATACATCACGTGTGCCTCCGTTTATAACTGCTCTGCAGCACTTTGACTAGTGTCTTATATTCCCAAGACGTCTGTCGACACTTGGCCGTGCGGCGTGGTGCAAGTCTGGCTTACTACTTCCCCTACACACCTCCAAGAGTGGAAGTGGTTACCTATAGCAATGAGCGTGGCGACCTAGCGTCCTCTCTCTCTCTCTCTCTCCCCTCTTTCTGTTTCTCTCTGCTGCGTACTTTCCTCCTATCACAATCTATACACACCACTGAGAGGGGAAGTTGTTGTCTAGAAAAAGATAAAGCACATCCTCTCTCTCTTTTGTCCACGTCCGTTTCACTTGCCTTGCCTTCACAGTTCACACGCCATCGGCCGGCCTAGCGCAAATGTGTGCCATGCAAACGTAACTTTATCAAGATTATGCATTGCTCAAAATAGTTGCACCTATCATCACTTGTATTTCAAAGCAAATGGTTTTCCTTGAAAATGTTACATAAAACATTTTAACGAGGAATAATTTTTTGGAAAGATGTTTTATTTTGTGATTTACGGTCGTTTTATCCAGTAAGGTTGGTTTTTCATTGTATCTAGCGTAAAATTAACATAACTTTAAAACTTAATATTTATTTAACTTAAAGGGCATCATCTTTACAAATAAAATGATATACCCAAAAGCATATACTCTTCCACTTGTCAGCAAAAATTTTTTTCAACATCAAGCGACTTGTATTATATTTATAAGTGTCATGTTCATTTTCAGTAATTTCTTATGGGAAATCAAAGGATTTATATCAATTTATTTCAATAGACACGCATCTTTGAATAAACTGATAATGTGTAAGTGCCTATTCGACACATTTTACCATCTAATAATAGGTAGGTATACACCAAGCCAAGTGCAGTGTAACTCACTACAGGAAAAATCAGAGGACGTGGTTTTGAATCATTAAGTCAAGAAATCAAATATAATTGCCTTGTTTCTGTCTCAAAATTACAAGTTTTCTTTACAGTAAAATATGATTAGTTACTTTAAAAGACACACACATATGCTACGTACACAAGATGTCCCCAACAAGTAGCGGTGTGGAGAAGAGATGAAATTCTCCTCTCCCCCCTCCTCCCACTCCAAATCCTACAGCCATGAAATTTCTCGATCGATAACTTCTCTGCTCGCTCTTAGCTGGTAGTGCACGTGGGACATTTAAAATTTGACATGCATTTGGTGTGATATTATTTTTATTTTCAGTGGGTTTTGAAGTTTTGGGTCGGCTTGCATTTTGTGTTGGATTACAATAAATTACATACAGTATTTTAAGACGTTATTTTCTTTATTCAAACGAGTCTAAGAAAAATGTTTTTTAATGTATTATTAACAATAATACTGTTTCTAAAATTCAGTGCGAAGGGTATTTGTATTGGGATATTGGCAGTGGTATTGGGTTATCTGTATCGGAAAACATGGTATTGTTACAACTATAATTTCAAGCAAAAATTATAAGTGTGTAACTGTTGGACCTTTGTCATTGCCTAATAAATCATACCTAAATTAAATTCTTTTAACATGAGATTTTCTCCTCTTTCCCACTATGATTCATGGTGCTTACACAAGTGCAGCACATCCAATGTTAACACAACTTAAAAAAAAATTTTTTGTGTGTGTGTGGACGAATATTTCAGGTTTTGTCATTTTCCATTGTAGTTTTTCCTTAAGTACACTTTTCTTGATAAATAATGCATATTTTGTTCATTGTCACTGATGAAGTTGCCAACTGACCTCACATTTGAACTGGTGGTAACTTTTCCTTTCTGATTTGTTCTGTTGGTAGCCATGCTGGCAGAAGCCGGAAGGGCAAGGCAAGTCTACTTCAGGACGTACCGTGCTGAGAAGAACTATGCTGTGTCCACAGGAAAATGGTATGTTCTTAGGAGCAGAAGACCCAAAAATATTATATCAGTTAATTACTTTAGATCCTAAGATTTACATGTTTATTTTATTATACTGAATCCTATATTAAAAAGTGTTAATCGTATTTAAAAAATATTTTTGGTTCATAAAATTCTGAATTAATGTAGTGAAAAGTACTATCTACCATGGTATGTTCACAAACTGTGTTTAAAAAAAAATAATGTGTACAAGTGTACATTTTAGTTTAACTTGTCCAACATCGTGTAGCATAACAAGGAAACCAATTTTTAAATTATAATTTTGTCATTAGCTTTAATGTTTGGTTTATCTCAGAACAAATTTAGACCTTTTGAAATAGTAGCAAAAAAAAATTCAATGTTTAGAAGGCACTAAGGTTTAAATGCTCGTGCTTGTTTGGTGCTTTGCCTTTGCAGGTATTTTGAATTTGAGATCCTGACAGCAGGGCCAATGCGCGTTGGCTGGGCGAAGGCAGACTGCAATCCCGGGTGCCAGCTGGGCAGCGATGAGAACACGTGGGCCTTCGATGGCTTCAATGTGAGTGCATAACATGCAGTCGCTTGGAGAACTTAAGTTAGCTGTACAGGTGCAGGAGCACGAGTGTGGCCAAGGCGCTGTGCTGGGTCGAGTGAGCTGCGGGAGGTGGTGACCACTCCTTTAGAACTAGGTTGAGCACCGACTGGGACTTGTTTCACATATCCAAGCTGTGATAGTTATGGAGCATTAGGTGTGGGCATCATTTCACGCTTACCGAACTGGTTGTGTAATCACGAATCTCTTATGGGAGGGGTATACATGCAGGAGGTTAAAAAATAAAAAAACTAAACCTATTGGTGTGATCATACATTTAGCAAATTTAAGACATGTATTCGTTACAAATATATTTCAAAGCTTTACCAAAGTTAAATTTATTTATAAGTGAATCATGTTAAAATTTTGAGTAAAAACAGCCTTCGGATTAGGTAGTTAAATTTGAAAATGAACATGAACTTAGTAGCTTTAATTACTTCCGCGAATTTATCATAGGAGTTCAGGATAGTACTCTTGCTGCCTCATACTACTTTACCCTCCACGTGGATGATGTAATAGTGTCTAAGTACAGTTTCTTCATATTCTGCCTTACAACCCTACAGTTCTTTACCTTCCTAGCACCAGCTTTTAAATGTTATACTTCATCTGTTTACAACTTGTTATCATAATCCCTTTTGCGTTTATTCTCTAGCGGAATAATAATAAAATGTAATTGCGTAGAGTTAACGTTTAAAAAATTTTTCTTTTTTTTTTTGGAATTTCTCAACAGGTAGTATAGTGACGTTTAAAACCATATAAAGTATTAGTATAGCCTATACATGGTAAAGTGAGCACTTTTCATGCCCTACTTCCTTTTTCTTACAGCAATTTGTTTATCCTTTAAATTGTTCTAAATAAATACTGCCATGCAAGTAATAAACAAAGTGAGTATGTTCCACCACACTCAGAAATTAACGTCTAAGGCTAAAATTAAGTATATTTATTGGCTATCAATTCAAATGAGAGGGCTTTCAAAAGTGCTCATTTCACCGTGAATAGTCTAAGAGCTGGATATTTTGCATTGTCCTCTGTAGGGCAAAAGCCTAATGCGACTATCTAAGGTTAAAGCGGGACACATGGGGAAAATAATTTGTTATCGTTCCTGCCTCCAGTGACTATATTCATTGCATGATGCATGCACAATTAGTCCCTCTGTTTAAAAAAATTAAAATGTTAGCACAACTGTAGGTACATGTAAGAGCCAAGTGGAAATGCAAATGAGATAAAGTTGATGAGTTTCTTCAATGCAGTGGTTGTGTTAAGCAACCATGCAGTGCAATGAGGAGTATTCTGTTTGCCTGATATGTTTCATGTTCATGTTGGAGTACAACTGACGTACAGACACAGTGGTGACATTCTTACTGTACATGTGACCACTGTCAGTGGTAGGGACAAGCATAGTTATTTTACACCCTTAGAAATAGAAAATCACTGCATTTGATGCAGTAGAACAGAAATTTTATTTGTTATTGAGTGTTATGTCATTAACCTTTCTTTTGCTCCTAGCTGAAGGATGAGGATGTCATGTGTAAGCTGTGGATGATTTGTACATGCTATAACGTTAACTCTAAAAAAATAATTCAATACTGCTATTTGAAATATTATTGAAATGTTAGTTCAGCTTGTAGGATTTGTTAGTTGGTGGTAGGGAGTCTTCATTATCCTCACTTTCAGCCGTTAATATTTGTCGAGGATGACGTAATTGGGGTGCGTAATGTGAGAGTGGGCTTCGGCTTGACACCTCGGGGAGCTGACGCTACCGGATGTACTGGCGCAATTCTCACACTGTTTTCACAGGATTCTGGTGCAAAAAAATCAGGTGCATGAATTATGTAAAGATTTTCGAGGCATGTGAGCTGACATTTGAATTGAAGTCTACCATACCTACCTGTCGTATGTATTGCTAGCTTGCTGCACCACATACATTAAATTAACTATTTTTCGTATCAAAACGTAAATCAGGGATTACATTATTTATTTTAGCACACTGCATATTTTAACATGTTGGTGACGTGACATGAACAAGTGCATGCATTAAGTCAATAGATGTACGTGTATACACAGAGATACAGAGCCCTTGAAAAGCTTTTAATGATTTTTGTTCAGTGCCACCTTTTGTTTTTGCTGATACCAGAACTTAAATTTGTACATGGTGAATGTATGCCCTGTGGCTGCATTCCTGTGTTGTTCTGCGTAATCAGATGCACTTTTTTAATGCAGTTGTAAAACTGGCGTACTTCCCTATTGTGCACTTGGACAGTAAAAAATATTAACAGTATGACGGTAGTCCAGTAACACTATTATTTGCAACAAGCTTCCCCTGTAACAGTTTCACATGTTTTTTTTTTACAAGCTGGAACCCAAGGATTGATAACAGGCTCCAGGGACCTTGGGGGTGCTGACACTGATATGAGACAAAGCACAGCGCTGCAGTATGCACACATGAGCTTCAGTGTCGTGACTTTGCTGTAGGCTATTCATGATAAAGTGAGCGCTTTTGAAATCCCTCTCATTTGGAATAACATTCAATAAATATATTTCATTGCAGCCTTACACGTTAAATTTCGAGTGCGGTGGAATATATACCCTGCATTTATTAGTTACATGGCAATATTTATTTGAAAAATTGGTTAAAGGATAAAAAAATTGCTGAAATAAAAAGTAACTGGGGCTTCAAAAGTGCTCACTTTACCGTGAACAGCCTATAATGCAATGTTGCCTAGGCAAAGAACGGGATGTGAGAAAAGCACTTCGTAAACTTAGCCTGAATTTTTTCTCATTATTTTGGCGTTGTAAAATTAGGATGAGTGAATTATACCAGTGATAGAAATATGCCAATAAGTACGGAATCTGTGAGTCACTTCTGTAAACTTTATGGACTCCAAATATTCTGATTTCCAGCCTTGTCACCCCTATCTCCCCTTGTGGTGGGTGCAAGGTTTGATCCTACAGCATCCATGCCTTGACCTTATCCTCATGGTATATATTGGATACCGGCAAGGTTTGTTTGGGACTTCCCAAATTGTGGGATTTCTCAAGGGACAATTGTTTCAAACAAAAATATATGTCTCTGGCAATAGTGGCAATATTCATTATGCTGTAAAACAAACAGAAATTATGAATTTTGATGAAGTAATCATGATGTAATGAGTGTATCATCATTTTCAAATTATGAATAGATTCTCACAGTTTCACAATTACAGTATAATGCGTGGATAAAATTTGGCAACTTCATATGAAGGCATTTGTATAATTAAACAAGCTATAAAAAGAAATATTTAGTTATTTCCTTGATAGAAAGTAATGATACAAGTGGAAAATCAACACTGTGATCATACAGAACCTTAAGACTGAAAATTTACTAGTTCATTTAGTTTTGTCCAACTTTCCCATTCCTGAGTTTTTTCAGAAATTTCCTCTCTTAAAACTGCTGCCCTAGACAGTTGTCTTCTACCTAGATCTAAATACACACATGGTGGATGGTAGGTGTTGGCTTAATCCAGAGAAATGGTTTCTTTTGAAAGTATTCTTCGTATTAAAATAAATTATACAACAAATACTTCCCAGAAGCAGTAAAAAAAAATACAAAATGCTCTAATGTATGCTTAACTCAGACACATATTGTAAATAGTATAAGTCAAGTGTTGATAGCTTCGGGTTTTACCAAGGTACGTGTAGCTTTGTTTCAACATGTAGGCCTATTAATAAAAAAAAGGTAAATTTTTTTTTGGTAAGTACAGGTGGACTGTCACATTATCAGGTGAATTTAATGAGTTCATTATGTTTAGACACAGTGTTGTTGTTTTGATTTTGCAAGCAATTGTACTGATATTCAGTGACTTGAGCGCAGAGTATTTTGTGAATAGATCTGGCAGCAGGCTAAACTTCACAGTCCTGTGTGTACAGTACTTTTCAAGTATTGTTTTCTTATTGGCAATAATTGCCATAGTTCAAAGCATTTAATTCTGGGTTGTTCAAAACTTGGTTACACTATCGTATTGTGTTTATCGTTGATTGACACGGGACAGGTCTGAATAACTGTGATATAAACATAATAGTACAAAAGAACAGGTAAATACTTAAAGTCTACTTTGCCACCAAATGAATTTGTGAAATGCTCTGGGCTTTAACTTTGACTTAAGTGTTTTGCTTGTGATTGTACTGCATTATTTGTATATATTGCCATTAGGTACATAATGGTTAAGTTTGGTCTGGGCCCGCTTCTGCATTGAACTCTCTATCTGGATCAGTTTGTTAATGTTAAGTTGTGATGGAACATGGTATAATTATGGCAGTCAGTTGTCAGCATGAGAGCTGTGGTAACATGGTGGTACTTGCTGTTGAACTAGGCAGTGAAGATACACTTTGGCGTTAGCGATCCATTTGGCAGGCAGTATCAAGTAGGCGATATTGTCGGCTGTTTCCTTGACTTGTTTGATAGAACTATCAGTAAGTAAGATTCCATGGGCCTGTGTGGGCAGATGACGTGAAGTTTGTGAGCTGTGTTTCATGAAAATATGATTGATTTAGTTTTGAAAGTTTCTGAGTTCACTATCAGTAATAGTGATTTAAAGAAGATTTTAAAGAGGTGCAGTTACAAGTGAAGAATTCTCTGAACTTCATAAAAGGAGATATTGAAATACATAGGTGTATAAATCAATATAATGACGTAGTTAGATGGAGAGATACAGAAGTATAGAGAGAAATATTGAACCTTATATAGATATATAGGCTGATGAAGATACAGCTTTATAGATGTAGAGGTGTAGAGATAAAGTGAAAAAAGTGCGTAGATACAGTATAGAGAAAAATAGATAGAAATAGATGTAGCTAAGTAAGTAGAACTAGTAATGGGGCCATAGGGATATTATATATTGATACACAAAAAGCAAGATAGGTTCAGAGAGGTTAAGCTAGAGAGATAGATAGACAGATTTAAGAGCAACAGAGAAGTACATTTGGTTAGAAATTGGATAAAGTCAAAGATAGTGCACTAGAGAAATGAAATAAAGAGAAATCAGGTGATCCTCAATTTTTGACTAATTTCAAAATTAACCTTATTAAGATTAGTGTTACCTTACATGGTAGCGAATGAAAGTTAATGATATGCCAGAGGATTCATAGTTTCCAATAGTGCTTTTATACTTAGGAATTGGTTTGCCATACATTGAAGAAGCAGCACCTTTTACGTAGGTATTGTCGAGGTCGAATATGGTGGAAGTGTTTTTATGGTACAGAGCTCACAAATGGCATGTGTCATCGCCCGCTCCACCCAGCTCATGTTATTTTATGCCTGCATCGTGTTTGTGTATGTGCCACCAATCTTGTTTCAGTAACCTTATGAAAGTCACGACACTGTATTTTCTTACGTACCACACCAAAATGGTAACTTCTTGATAATGAAGATGGCCTGAGAAAAAAATTTGGATGAGGTGTGTAAGAATTAAGCTTTGTGAAGTCCTTTGAGTAGTTCAGCACACAGCCAGTCTCAGCCATTATTGTTGTTTAACTGGTACATATGACATCTACCCCCATGCTAGTAGTGGGTAATACTTCATTCTGGTCCAAAAATGAATGATTTTGAGAATTGTTCCCATTCTTTTATTCTTTACTCATTTGTAACTTTTGTTCTCCTGTCTCCCTGTATTCTCCAATTTTTTCTCATTTATACACTTACTTTTTTCGTTCCTGTATCTTAACACGCTTTTCGATTGTTTTCTACCCACAAAAATGTATCAATTTTGCCATTCCTGCTAAGCTGTTTCATTTCTATGCCTTTTGCCAAGAATTTGTGGATGTTAGGTTGGTGACAATCATAGACTAAAGAAGAGGTGGTAGACTAATCTCACTGGCTGCACAGAACCAATCTCTGTGTCCCAACATTGAACTGCATTCCTGCCAATATAATTAGCAAAAACAGCATGAATTGAATTTGAGATTAGAACACTGTTTAGTAAACTAGTGCTTTGAGATGTTTGTATACTTCCTCTAAACCAATTTGGAATGTAGTTAGATTTCATTCAAATTGTTGAAAGTATTTGATTAATATAAAAGTGCTTGTCTTCTGAAAACTAAGATATAAACAGTCATTTTCATCACTGTTGACCATGTGACTTTGACAGTTGAGTCCCTTTGGGATAGGTCAATGTTAGGTACATGTGCAGAAGATGAATAAGCAGTATACCTTGTCTTTAATTTATAGTGATAACTTAGAGTTCGAAATGTTATCATTTTCATTAGTACCATGGAAAAAGTTCTTTTGATAGTGTAAGTTTTAAATTCATGATTGATTATTGGTATGTACAGAAGGGGTAGTTACATGGGGATAATTGAGCAAAACAAGGAAATCAGCATGAAAGATATACAAGTTAGGGGAAAGGAAAAAAGACTGTGAAGAACAAGGGTGCAAAAGAGGAACGAATTGAAGAATGGTGATGGTCCTCACAATTCCTAGTTTGTACGCCAGCATGAAGTATTATATACTACTGAGATCTGTAGGATTAATATTGGATTATGTCTAAAATTAAACAAAATTTTTTTGTTATATTATTGTATGGAGGTGAATGGTATCAGAGAAAATACTGTGTATTTGTGTCCTTTTCCGTATGCTGTTTTTGCTTATGACTTTTCACTCTCCTTTTCTCCGTGTTTAGCCTACACTTCTCTCATCGGAAACTGTCAGCATATGTGTCTGTGTGTCTTGTCACTTTTGTTAACATCTAACTCCTGAGCAGTGACACACAGAATAATTTATGTATTTATACTGTAATGGATGTTGTATTTTATGTTGAATTTCACTTCACTTACATCTTTTTACGACTTTGAAATTGTGCATGTATTATTAGGAAGAAACAATGATTAATAAATTCCAATTTAAACAGACACTTTTTTCTCTTGTTGGCCTAAGAAATAAATTAGAGCTTGCCTAAAAATTTAAGTGATAATGAATCTCCTTAGAGATTTGATATCTGACTATAGTTTCTTTGGCTTACATGTATGTAGTTAGCTTCAGTAGAAAGCTTATTATTTTATTGTCATGCACAAAAAGTATTTTTCTGATTGAAATTTAAAAAGCTCCTTTATCATTGTGTCATATCAAATTTTTACAAAGCCATAACTGAATTTTTATGACAGTTTGTTATCATGCACTATTTAATTGTTCATTACTTTGCTGATAAAATCATTACAAGACTGTAGATGTTTAAAGGGATAAATCATCATACATGTATGAAATTATCACATTTTTTTCCTTCAGAATGATTTTTCATAACTCTGGTAGCTTCGTTTTCTTTACATCTGATTGTTAAATGTAGGTCTAAAATTACTTTTATTTTCTGCATACTGTAGATACTTCAGAATCTTTGTGAAGTACAGCACTACTGAACAATTCATTTATCTAGTCCCATCACTTGTTGATCATACCACTCAGTACAATTAAATTATTTAATCCCTATAGTTAACTTCATACGTACTTGCTCAGCTACAATGAAAGTATCAAACAGTGAAAAAACCAGAACTGAAAACGAGTACTGAATTTAAAACCTATTTTGAGAATTGGAGCGGATAAAGAGAACAAAAAGCATCTGTAGGTACTTGCTCTCAAATTAAGTTTGTCATAATGACAAATGGATGTCAGGTAGAAGACATGTTTTTCTTTTTGCTGAGTTCGGGGTATAAAAAATTATACAAACAGTATTTAGTTCTAAAATTGTGTGTTTCAGTGGACAGCTCTCTCTCTCTCTCCCTCTCTCTGTCTCACAAGATGTATTTACTCAAAATACACACTTCAAACTAAAAAATAAAATTAATTGGTATCTGGGAATAGGGTTAGTTTTATGTTTGTGATTTAGGCAGTTTTGCCACCCAGCAATGTGTGCTGAAACATGCAACCGGCATTTACTGGACAATTGATAATATCAGCTGAAACTGTCTATTAACATCAGCAGCACAGTCTGAGCTGGACACAAATAAATGAGATATTTAAACACAAGAGACTATTTATCTCTTGTTATGTCTCATCTTCCTTCAACATATGCAATAGTAGATAAACAGCCACATAAAAAAAAAAAATGTAGTTACTGTTTAAAAAGTTACTTGTCTATAGAAAACATGAAAAATTTAAACAAATCTTTAAATGTGGTCAGTTTTTCCACTGAGCCAATCACGTGTTTGCAGACCAGCGTGAAAGGCTGCACCCACCCACCTACTCAACCTCACAAACAGTTATCTGCTTTGATTCGAGAAGAAAATAAAAAATTACCATAATTACTCATGTACCACCCAAACATCTTTTCTCAGAAACAAATTTGAAAGGTAGGAGTGTGGGATCTTATATGAAGATTAAGGTTTTAGAGAAAATCACATGAGATTTACGAGAATCGAAAACAACCTAGTTTTATGCCGCTTCTAAAGGTTGTTAATTCTGATGTTAAAATATTCCATTTACAATCGAGCACATACATAAAAATTAAAAGTAGCATTTTGTGGTTCACGTTACATCAGCTTTATTTAAGTAATTAAGTAACTGACACAGGCAAGTTACCGACCTCGTTATTGAGACCAGATTACCAGTTGAATAGTTATAGGCCCAGTTTGTTATAGACTCCGCATCCTTTTGCGCCAAAGATTGTCAATATTTCCACATATTTTTGCAGTACATTTTATATGTCTGCTAGAGAACTTGCAGCTCACTTAGTGATGAAGTTCATTTGACTGGAGTACATTTGTGCTTTCGCATTCAGTGTATACATATTTTGCAAATTATTTTGTCATTACTAAGGCCTGCACTCAGATTGTTTGTGTACCTGATAGTATGTCACGAACCATGTTACATTGGTAGTGCAAGAGTGAACATTGTGTGTAGTGAACACTTGTCACCGAGCTAGCTAGCGCAAAGTGAAGTGTCCTCCCAGCTGAAGTGTTCTGGTTTAAAGGAAGAAAAATGGTACAGTGGCACGGCAGAGACGTTTGGCAAACAGTGGCAGGCAGGCGACATTGTCGGGGTTTTCCTCGATCTTTTCGATCAGACCATCAGTAAGTCAGGCGTACAGAGTGCCACGGCTTCACGTAGAACGTTCACCTCTTGATTTGTATTTCATTTTGGGTTGTAGACTTTTTTCAACCATTTATTTTGAAGCTTGTAATACCAAGCCAGTTCTTGTCTTTTCTAGCAGAAAATTTCAGTGTTGGTCAGCTTTTAATAGAACAAACTTTCTAATAGTATACACAGATTTGAGGAATCAGTGAATTTTGTTGATGGCAATTGGAAATAAACAACCACTGAAAAGTGAATTGTTACTTTGCAAACACTGAAAAATTTCAGTTGATCTAAGATGACAATTGGCTTGTTTTTATTTTTTTGAGAATTAAATGCCAGTTAATTTAGTTTCTAATTTGGTTTATTTGCTAATTAGATATTACATGTAGGCCTACCGATAATGCCCATTTTGTAGAATTGTCAGAGTGGCTTTTAATCAAACTAAATTTGTTTAATTCTGCTTCCACCTGGAATATGTCTTTTTAAATGTAGTAACACCAGAAATTTTGTGGAGAATTTGTCAGTTATGCTTATATTGTTAGTAAACATCAGTTCTAGAATTTTTGTAGGACTGTTACTTTATGTTTTTACCAGCCTTATTTTTATAATGCAATTTAATTTCTACATGAAGGAACTTCCTATAATAATTCCTGCATTTTTAAGTGATTAAAGTAGAGTTTGTATCATTTTTGTGTATATAATTGCACTGTCAATTTGAGTGGTGATTATGAAATAACTTATTCATATAATGTTCGGTTGTGTTTTCACCATTATAACTTCCTGTTACTCCAAGTGATTTATTCTGCATGATCTTCAGTGTCATTAAACCTTTTACCTCCTTGCAGGTATTTCAAGCACTCCGGGAAAGAACTGAAAATGATACCATTTTGTACGTTTAAACACAGACAGTTGTATTTACATTCTATGTAACCATATCTGAGAACTGTAACACTATGTTCAAAGTAAAAATATGTTTTCTCGAAGATGACACTTTCAAAAATGAGATGAATACAATTATTTTAATTTTAAAAGTAAATCTCAGCAAAAGTTATGTAGTCATGAATTTTATAGGATGTTTGTCTTGAGAACTAAATAAATGTTTAACATTTAAATCCAGTTATGTAAAATATAAAAATGTTGTCTTTTTCAATTTTTATTACTGAGTGCTGTGCATGCACATTTCCATTTTCACTAAGCTGCAAGGTGTCTAGATTTTCATTTGTGGTTTGCTAATGATTGCATGTCTTTCTTTTTAATGTGTTTAACATTTTAACATTTTGTGTCTGAGAGTTTAGTCAAGAATATGGATGATGATGAAAACTAAATGTTATGGTTTTTATTTTGTCAATTATTTCTTGTATTTTGTACTGTATGTATTAAGGATACCCGTTTATGCAAGATTTAAGATCAATTATTATTATTTGTGTGAAGTCGATGATATAGATCATTAAGGTGGCTTCACACCTGGAGGTTTTGGGTTTTATTCCCATTCAGGCTGTGAATGTGCACATTTTTTTGTTTAAGTTTGTGATAGTAAGTAAATTACCTCCACAGATGTGCCAAAGACATTTGCTGTAAGGGGAAGGAGAGAGAAGGCACAAAATTTAGTGTTGTGTTTCATGATGATATACTGCATGTATATATGTACATATATGTGTTTAATTTTTTGTGTGTGTCTGGTACTATATAAAATATAACTTTCTGGCTTCAATTCACAATTCCTTGTTCAATGGTTGGTAATGCTTGCTTTTGACAGATAACTTGAACATTTGAAAACATGGCCGAAGAAAGTACCACATAATATGTCAACATTTGTGGGATCCATGACCCTAAAGTGCCCACTCTCTAGGCAGGGATTCTCACGTGTAGAATGCTGTGGACACTACAGCAGTGTGAAGGGTTTCCTCAGGGTTCTTCCCAGTCTCACTTTTCTATTGCTACATCCCCACCTCACCTCACCTCACCCACTTTCGCCTTCTTAATTCTGATCCTGCTGTGGGTGGCAATGATGTGTGAACATTTTTGAGGTATAGTAATGGTTTACTGTGTTTATCTGCCAGAAATGATCTAGTGTGATGTGGTTAACTCCATTTGAATGTAGTCTGGCAACTTGTATTATTTGTGTTATGGTTATATGTGTCTACGTGGAGTGGGTTAAAAATAATTGAGTGTTATAACATGTACCAAAAGTACTTTTAGTATTTCCAGCTTAGAATGTATAACCACAATGTAAACGATTCTGTAAAGATATGGACAGACAACACCTTTCTTAAAAATAATTTGTTCGCTCTAATTTTTTTCTGTGTAATGAGCCGACAGTAAAATATGAACGTGGATGCTTGCAGGTATGTAGCCAATTCATAGAAAGAGACAGAAGAATTATGTCAAACCATTTTTGTGCAAAAATTGCAACAGTAAGTGTTAATATGAACAGAATGTTGAAGTGAAAAAACGGTACTCAGGAGAGACATCTAATTCACCACATGTCTATAATCTAATTGCAAAGCTTTGGGTACTGAATTCTTTCACAAACTACGAAAGTTGGAGTGTTGAAACAAAAATGTAGATACATTTACAAATGCAGATGTATCTCAACCTTGCAGTGGTGAGACAAGACTGTAACTCAGTAATTATTGTGTGAATGGTCATGGGTTGGAGTCCCATGAATGATTGTGGCAATTTCTGGTTAAACTTCACATAGCGACTGTAATTTTTTTTTTTTGAACAGCTTGTGGATTAGCCTACCTGCATAAAGTGTGGGTGTTAACGAGTCACAATTAAGTAAACTTGAAAACATAAACTTCTTGGTTTCATAAATATTGTAGTCCACTCTCGTTTGTTTAAAATTTTGTCTTATTTTTAAAGATTATGTCATGGTAAATAAGTATCAAAATCATATGGTTTATATTTTCTTGTTGAGCGCTGAATTACGCATTATATTCATTCTATTTTTGTTGCGACTCACAATAATACACAGGCTTCTCTCTCAACGGTGAGTTACTGATGGATGCTCTTGGAGGAGAGACGACCTTCGCTGACGTACAAGGGGAAGCATTTGTGCCTGCTTTCACTCTCGGGGTTGGCCAGAAGGCAAAACTCACCTTTGGCCAGGACGTGAACCAACTCAAATTTTTTACAACTTGTGGGCTTCAAGAAGGTTACGAACCCTTCTGTGTGTAAGTGCAATTTTGTTGCTGGATTTTTTATTTAATTTTTAACTGGTTCTGCACAACTTTCTGATGTGTTTATTATATTGAAATTTTTTTTATTTATTGTATGGTAAATATAATATAACTGGTTAGTATTTTTTTCCAGACTTTTCCTTTGTAACTGTTATCATAGTTTATTCAGTTTTTTTTTTTTTTTGCTAATTTTGAAGCAGTGAGTAATATAGGTGGCATGATTTCAGTTAAAAAGTTTTTTAATTTTTTGGGTAAAAAAATAATATTTTGCTGTAGAATGTTGTAATTGTTGGTAACTTCAACGTGTTAGTTCATGTAAAAATATTTCTTTTTCTAGAGATTAAAATGATACTTCTGTATTTACCCACATTTTATATATCGTCCCTGGAAAAATATTTTTTTACACTGTTAGTTTAAAAATTTGTGTTTTGTTGAATAACTGTGTTGCACAAGCTATATGTACTGTTGACGCACACTCTTAGTGGGCCTGGCAGCTGATGGGCGGTGCCAAGGCTATTCCCTCCAGCACAATGGTGAAGCAGTGGTCTTGCCACTCGTATGGGGTTTATCTTGAGGCCTACGTTGCTGGGTTTGGCCAGTTCTATAATAGATTGTTGCGCCTTAGGAGGTGCACTTGTGAATGATGTGTGAGTAGGTACCCTGGTAGGTGTATAGGATGATGTAATGTTAAAGGGTCTGATCACCTTAGCGATGTTAATGGGCTGAGTTAAGGTAGACTACTTCTTTGGCGGCGTTCGAAGCAGCAGAGAAACTGCACGTGGCACGTGCCTGATGAGGTTTGAGGTTGAGCTGGACATGTTGGATGCGGACCCTCTCTGGCGAGTAGTCTCCTCCTTCTTCCAGGTGTATACCTGGTTGACACCTGGCAGCGACTTCCCCTCATGCATGCGCCCGAAGGTTGGAGGGGTAAAGAGCGGGGAAGTGATGCAGAGTGGGTTGTAGCGTAGCAGGCGGCGACAGCTGGGCAAGCCAACCCTAGGCTTCAAGGCAAGCTGTGGCATGTGTTGCATAAAGGCATCATGCACTGCTACCTGCCACTACTGCCTGCTGAGCAATCGATAACCTAAGCGGAAACTGTCGCTCAACAGGTGCAGTCTGAGCATGATACAAATAGACAAAATTTCTAAACACGAAAGTCCACTTATCTCATGGCATGTCACACCTTCAGCATAAATATGCATAAATGTAGTAAAGATGCCATTATAGGTTCATTTATTTCATCTACACAGGCTACTAAATTAAGCAAAAGTGTAAAATTGTAGTTTATTTTATCCGGATGTGATGTCAAGGCAATGAAAATGGTAGTTTCTTTCAACCCTTGGTAACTACACGTGCAAGTTTGTACAGCAGAAAAGTACACCAGCTTTTGAGGAGGTGTAACTTGTGTAGTGCAAATAAAAACACACATATTTAAAATTTGTTGTTTGTTTACTGATTGATTGAGGAAAGCTTTTTTTTTTTTTTATAATGAGATGAAAATCAGTAACTTTATTGTAGGTTGTGGTTTAAGGGATTTCACAATGAAAACATGAAATAAAGCATATTTGAAAGCAAGTTAAAGTTAATGAAATAACATTTTTCATGTGATTGCATTGTTTCGCCATGATTGTTCAACCATGTGAAAAATGTATCATCACTGCTTGTGTAGCTCTACCAATAGGGAAACCTGATGTAGCTGCACTACGCTATGTAAGCTACACTTTTTTTGGTTGGACGAAATGAACCTTGTATTTTTAATGCAATCACCATTTAAGAAGTTAACTTTGTCTGTGGAAAACAGGAATAACTTTAAAAACTTGTAATTTGAACTGCTTATCCATCAGGCTAGCCGCACGCTTGCTGACCAATGTGAAAGCTACTTGGCTAACACCATCCTTGTCATAGCCATGCTCTCTTTGGCGGGAGGGAAAAGCAGCCTACGTTATGATGAACTCGGCTATTTTCAGTCCCGTATTTATCTCTGTGTAAGACCTACACTCGTACTTTTGAAATTAGTTTCTGAGAAAAATAGTGTGGGTGGTGCATGAGCAAAAATGGTAAGAATATGTTATTAATTTTGGTTTTCATTCTACATGTAAAAGAATGTCAGTTGAAAGTATGTTTTGGGTTGTAGACAGTATACCATGGAAACTATGTTCATTTGGAGTCTAATTAGAAAAATTGTTGTGTTTATAGTGATTTCATTAAGTTTTATGATTTGCTTTTGTTTTATATAACTGTAAAAAAAATTTAAACACTATTTAGTATGTGTGGTAATGTTACTACAGATTCTTGTCATCTGTATTACAGGAACATGAAGCGAGCTGTGACATACTGGTACACGAAGGACCAGCCAATATTCGAGAACACAGACGACATGGCGGACACAAAGATAGATGTGACAAGGATTTTGGCTGGCTCGGACACTCCGCCGTGCCTCAAGATCAGCCACAACACTTTCGAGACGATGGAGAAAGCCAACTGGGAGTTTCTGCGGCTCTCCCTGCCCGTCATCTGCAACTCCGCTTTCATTGAGTTAGTTCTGCTGGTTGCAATTTGCTATCCCAAACTGTGTCCTACAACAAGGGTATATTGATTGGTTGTCCTGACCCTCTATCACAGTATTGTCTGAATATTCAATGTCTGAACACAACCTGTACCAACTTTCAACTTCTGTTGCAAACTGTATCCTAAGATGACAGATGAAAAAGATTTCAGTTTTCTTTTGGATTTTGCATGCTAAAATAAAAATTTAACGGAATCATAAAAAAGTAGGGGGAAAATTCACACTTTTCTTCAGCATCCACACTACTAATAATTAATCAATTGCAACTATAGTTTAACTGGAATGTAAATATAAATTATTTTAAGCTGGAAAAATACATATTTTATTACTTTGAAGAACAAAATTTTCAAATACTGTAATACAATTCATAAATTACATTGATATTATAACGTTCATCATATATAAATGGATTAAATGTTTAAAGTAAGGAAACTATAACATTCAGCTTACTGTGTTCATGGTGCTCTGCTGGCAGTTTGTGAGAGAGTATCTATGAATGAACATTGCATCACAATCGTAGACCATGAATTTGAATGCATAACTGTGTTGTTATTCAAGTTGGGATTGGGTTACAGACACATCCATGGATACAGCTAATATTAGACGAGTCCTTGTAGTCCCAAAAACTTGCTCTTCTTGATAAATCTGCGGTGCTGTAGTGGCTGCATACTGTATGTGTGTTTGGAAAGATGCAGATTTCATTCTTGGTATGACCGACATGATCTGTTTTTCGTTTTTCATAGTTTTCGTAAATTGGTCCTAGTGAACACCGGAATTGTTTTTTAAGATACATGCTATGTCAATTCCTTCCATGCTCTGGATTGCATGAGCAGCTTTAGTAGTTCTGTCCCTAATAATGCTCCTGTGGATGAGGTGTTAAAACACAATTTAAAAGGAACTCTAGCACGGAACAAAATTTATGTGAAGGTGATAAACTGTGTAGACATCAGTGAAAAAAGATTTACTCATCCTTTTAAGTGGTTCATAGTTAATTGATGCCTTTGAAGCTCTACTAAGTTTCATCATTTTGCTCACTGTGCATACATCCACAACATGTTGAATTTAACGATACACTGGAGCAGCGTATATTATCCATGTGTCAGTCAGGTGACAGCATGAAATTGTTCGAAATATGATTAACTTACTGCAGCACTGAGTCTCATTATAATGGTATAAAATGAAGCATGGGGGATTCAGGAATCCCAAATTTTAAGCGACCCGGTACAAGGGGTGACTTCTCCTTGTATCTGAAATGTTGGCGGAGCACCGTACCAGTTATGGTTGGTGTCGTGAGAATTAAAACCTCGGATGCCAACTTGTGTATCACACAGGGAATGTACACCAGTAACAACTCACTCATCTACGGAGTCAACTGAGGGGTTCACACACAAGACCCAGGCTAGTTAAGGAATGGGTTCTTCCCACGTCGAATATGGAGGTTATGAGATGAGGTATCGTGTGGCATGTTAGGTGTAGGTAACTTGGGGATAGAAACGCAGATGAACAACTTGAACTAGAGCGTATGCTTATACACAATACGTGTAAGAGAGGCTTGGGTGTCCTTCAAATTCTGGAACGCAAGTGTTGCTAAGAGCATGCCCTGGTGAGATTATTCTCTCTTGGACAAGGTACCAACATAGGTCATGGGACGTGTGGGTTTATGTGTCGGGACAGAGTTTGAAACACTGGGCAGCACTCCTCGCTGACGTGTTACCTGTGGTCTTGCAGGCAGCGGAGCTCTCCTCTGCTCCGTTGGGGGTGCTGGGGCAGCACGCTGAGGAACAGCAGCCTACTCTGGCTGCGCCGTAGTGGTGCTCATGCTGCTAAGGCATGGAGGGATGGCAGTATATTCCAAGGAAAGTACTGAGGGTTCTAAGCCCAATATGCTTGAGCCACTATGCCGTACAATTAGATATTCAAATTGTAGTTGACCTGGAGGTCTGGTCGGCAAAGAAATTAATGAGTTAATTTTGTTGTGGTTCAGGAATTGAATTATGGATTTCCTCTAGGAGTTTCAGCTCCCATTTAAGATGGTGCTTGGCTCCACTCTTATAATACTTCAGCATGAGGCCGATCTACTATAGTAATTTGTCGATTGTTTGCATTGGTGTCATGCTTAGACTGTTCTCGAATGTGACAGATTCCACTCATGTTAGTGATTGCTTGGCAAGGAGCAGCACACTTCACTGGTAGGCAAAATGGACCAAAGTTGTGATGCGTGACAGTCCCGGCTGTCAGACTACCCCCGCCCCTAGGTAACTTGGGCGATGGTAGGTGAGCCGCGCCTAATCTACTTTATTTGGTCTGGGGCGCAGGTGTCCGCCCGATGTACAGTATGATGGGCCTTGTGGGTCAACGGCTGGGCACAAAGTCAGGCCCTATGACCTTGACCCCCTATGAGGTACCGGCTTGGGTAGTGGTGCAGCAATTCGGCGAGGTGGCGTGGGGTTGGCGGGTACCCTTGTATTCGCACTGACTGGTGTTTCGCTTGACTGGGGTGTGATCTGCTCTGGTGCGGGTGTTTCTGGCTGTGGTTCAGGTTCGTCTGGCTGTCTGATGTCAAAGAGTGCCTCCTGCACTACAGGATGGTATCTCTCCACGATCCTGGTGGGTGGCGCGAACAATCCGACGGGAACAACGTCTGGAACTGGTATGTTGAGGCGTCGTTGAAGCGCAGCTTGTTCCCGTGGACTGAGTAACCCAAACCCGTTAGGAAGGATACGTACTCCCTGGAAAAGCTTAGCAATTGCCCTCACCTTTCTGGCCCATCTCTCAACTCCACCCTTGTGGGTTTACGGCATGAGGTATAGATCAGAGCTGCAGGAGTTGGGCAGTTGACGTGTCAGTGTTTAAAAAATGTGCAGGTGTCCCATGGGAGTAGACTTTCCTGCACCAGAATGCAGCCCTCTCGGCACAACTAAGGGAGCAATGAGAGTTGGGCACCTGGCCGGCAAGTCCAATCCACCGGGAGCATACCTAATGTCGTGGCTCTACTGTTCCTTCCACGTGGTGCAAGGAACAGGTGGCCTTCCAAGGGTAGTGTAGTGAAGGTCCAGGGGTCACTTGTCTCCCCGAACTCAAAGAAGAACCCCTCCTCAGCACCACAGAGGGAACGATGAGGAAGGGTTGACTTCGAGCTGACAAGTCAATTTCCACAGGACGGTATCCTAATGTCATGGCTCTACCATTCCTGCTATGATGAACAAGGAACGGGTGGCCTTCCAAGGATGTACTTGTTCTGTTTTGCATTGTGCGTTCGGCAGTATCAAAACCCGGTCTCCTGCTAAGTCCTGCATCCCCGATGTGACACTTGGAGTGAAAGTTAAGATGACTGGTAAGAACTGTGTTTATTTACCGAAGTGAAATAAACACTGATGGCAGAAGTGCTAACTCCTAATTCCCCCACGGAGTATACAGATGGTTAAACACCCTATCGTTCAACAGGGGAAGGTGCCCTGTGCAAAGTTTGATGGATCAGGTAGTTACTTAATATGTGTTTCTTCGAGGCGAGCTCTACTCTCAGGTGACTGTCTGTAAGGGACCGAACGTGTGTAAGTGTAACTTTTTGACGGCCATTGGGTCTTCCTTAGGATTCCGCTGGAGAGGATCTTCGACCCTGCGAGGAAAGCAATGAAGCTTAGGAGAGGTTAGAGCCTTGGCACCAGTAACTGGAGCGGTGAGAGCTCAGGAAGTGATTGATTATTAAGAAGAACTGGCAATCAGGAGGCTTAGTTGCCGGCTCTTTTATGCTTCTCGGTCATCCCTTCTTCTACTGGCATAGTGCGTTTGGAGAGGAGGCACAGCAGGTGCGAGCCCAGCATCTGGATCTTCCGAGCGGGCAGCGTAGTGAAGAGCGCTGGGATCTACATCTCTTGTCTGTGGCAGCATCTAGCGGCACGCTGCGGTACTTGCCACGGGCCTCTTGCGTAGTCTCGGTGGCTCATCTGGCGAAATAATAATTGTCATTGGGATGCCTGTCCCGGCCCGGCAGGTAATACAGTCTTGCAGACGTCGGCGGCAGCGACGTGGCTTCTGGACGAGCTGTCAGGGGTGTAGTTGACTGATGAGTAGCAGTCGTTTATTATGATAGAGAAGACGTCATGCTTCAGTTTTAAATATAACCACCACCCTGTTTCTAATGTGTCAGTTTTATCAAAAAGTGATATTTCTGACACCATAAATATTTTATATTGCAGTGTTCTACGCATCAAAGCACCAAAGGAATATACAAGAACGAAGATAGTAAGATTACCTGTTGATGGAACATCCTAGAAATGTTTCTGATGGCGACACTTGATAACTGTGCTAGTTGTGATGAAAATATGTAGTGATGGGTCAAGACTTGAAAAATCGAGTTGAGTCAAACTAATAAAGATTGACTTGTCATTAGAGTGATGTTTTATTCCAGCAGACATTGAGATAATGAACATGCAAATCAAGTCACTGTGCGTTTAGGTTATAAACAAATGAATATTCACACCTAACAATCACCTTTCGTGTCTCGCAGATCAATAATTTTACATTTCTTATCAACTAAAGTTGTGCCAAAATGAAAACAATTTCTTGGCTGCATGCATTGATAACTGGTTGATGTTTGTGATGTTCGGTATATACTGCCAGAGAGTTAAAACACGATCATGCACAACACATATTGATGGACCAGGCTGAAACTACCCTCTCACTCCACCCCTGTAACTGTTATCTAATTTTTTTAAATCAACATCACACAGTTGTCATTACTGTTCATACCATAATCACTCATCTGCGGGAGGGAAAAAGTAGCGTTGTGAATTACTTCACCAAACAAAGGATTATTCTTATTGGTAGAAACTTGTCCCAATTTTTTTCCTTGGTAAACTGTGACTATAACTGTAAGAGGGGAGGAAGTTGTAGAGGGGTACATGTTATACCCTTCTATATATGGTACACATGTACATTTATGGTACAAACTCAATTTTACTGAACTCAATTTGAGTTACTCCAGATTCAAACAGCTTGACTCGACCCGAAGCTGTAAAAATCAAATTTGCCCATCACTAAAAATATGTCGTGTGTCCTCTTAGTGTTTGGAGTTGCTCATGTCTCTTGTTTGTCAATGGACAGGGAAGGAGAGAAGCTTAGGCGGTGGCAAGAGATCAAGATACGGCAACACAGGCTGATGACTGATGCAGAGCAAATAACGCCAGCGCACATAGAGCAGATCATGAAGTCTGGCTTCACCATGAATGACTTGAAGGGTGAGTTATTACTAACTTGTTGCCTGTGAGTCTTGCAGCAGCTCTCTGCAGATGCCTTTTGCATTCAGCCAAGTTAAATGTAACACCAGTTCACGCACTTGTCTTGAAACATAGTGCCTTGGTTACAGTACCTGTTTACACTATAAATCAGCTATTTATTCAATCATTCAATAACATCATTAAGTCGAGTCAGTCAGGTCAGTTGGTCAGGTCATTTAGTCAAGTCAGTCAGTTAGTTTAACTCTTTACTGGAGCTTATCTCCCTGATTTTGTTACTTCATGCAATGATCTTAGCTTTTAAGCATTACTGTTCTTTGGCCTCCATGGGTGGAATATTGAGTTTATAATACCTTGACAGTTTCCATCTGACAAGTGTTGCATGGCTTTCAGAACGTCCTAGAATGGCTATTAACATGTTATGGAATGCAAAGAAATCACGAATCATGGTTCACTATTTTATTTTGACAAAATTTGTAAACAAATTTTTTTTTTGGAGCTGTTATTGTCCACAAATATTTATGTATGTCAATTTAACAGATTTCTGTTGAAAGATATCTATGATGTATACATAAATGAAATATTTCTAGTGTGAAATTTACCACAGTATTGAAATCCACATGACATTTTGTGTTGTAAGATTATGTTTATGTTTTTTTTCTGCTGCCAAGCGAGTCCGACCGTTCCGACGCCCGAAAAAAGTAGATATAGAATCTACTTTTGTCAGGCTGTCAGGACTGCGAGTTTGTTGGGGTGACCGTGCTCCTGATTGGCTGATGAAAATTTCTCGTCGCTGTCGTGCTGTTTTGTCTGACTGTCAGGGCTGTTTTGTCGGACTGTGTGATTATTGTAAATACAGCTACATAATGCAATGTGTGATCGCTTCTTTGAGTAGTGGCGGGCCTATAAAGTGCAATGCATTATATTTCTGTAGATTTTGCAATTTTGTTAAAAGTTAAAATCTCTTTTCCCCCTTAAAAAGTTTTCCCTGATAAGAAGTTTTTAGCATCCGGTCCTTTGAAAAAAATTTTAACAGAGTTTTACTGTATATTGGCCACGTGTTAGGTTTAAGTGAATCATCTGTGCGACAATTTTAAACCCAAGAATTCTATTGAAGATTGTCTAACTTGGATGCCGTTGGCTGTTGCTGAAACATCTTTCATGTTCGGTACCAGATCATAAGTGAATATAAGATTCATATGGGAAGAGTGTTGTGTGAATGGTGCCACGAAAATTATAATGGACGTGGCAAAACTGGCATCAACCAAGCTGTGATATGCCAAAAAAGCATTACTAATTTTTTATGAAAGAAAATATATCGGAACATTAATAATAATTTCACTGACTCAAAGGGTGGTTCGAAAAATGTTTGTAAACAGATTCAATTTGCATTCCATAAAAAATAAATACGAGGCAGCAATTGCAGATGAAAATGCAGCTGCAAACTTCCTGGGTCTACTTGAAGACATAGAAGGAGGCTGTAGCCTGCAAAAAGAGTACGTCAATGAAACAGGCCTTTATTTAAAAAAAAATTGCCAGAGAGAACATACATTTCTAAGGATGAAAAAGCAGCCCAAGGATTCAAAGTTTCTAAAGATTGGTTTTAACATTTTATTAGGCAGAAATGCAGCTGGTGACCATAAAACGTACCTTTTTCAGTATATCACTTAGAAAACCCTAGAGCACTGAAAGGATTCTGCAAGAGCCATTTACCTGTGATAGGGAAAGTTAACCACAAAGAATGCACCACCGTGGCTATTTTCAGTGATCGGTCTTGCAAAGATTTACCTATTAATTTTTGACAATGCACCTGGTTGTCCAGCAGAAGAAATATCTCATGTGTCGAAATCATAGAGTGGTGTTTTTACTAAAAAGCAAAGAAACTTGTGTCCTCTCTTCATGGAAAAATTCCAGATTTTTAAATCTATTGACACTCACTTGAATAATGTGACAGTTGATATTGTAGACATGGGTCATTTTCTGGGGTTCGACAAACTTGAGTTGCACGGTGTAAGCCAATTTTTGGGCTCACATTCTAAGGAGCTAGCAATAAACGAAATAATTGAAAATAATGAAGAACAGTGTTGTGCACCAGATGATGAAGAAAAAATTAAAACCAAGAAATAACTTGACAAAAAAACATGGCAAAATTTTTTTAGTATGATAAACTAGGCATTTTCAGTCCTGGAGGAAAATGATCCAGATGAAAAGAGAAGCACCACTGTCATTCAAGAAATAAAACAAGAGTGTGAAGTGTACAGAACATTGTTAACAGAACAAAAGAAACCATAACAAAAAGAATTGGACTTGTTTTTTAAAACAATGCAAGATGACTGTACTTACATCAGTCAAAAAATTGTTTAAGCCCTTTCATGTTGTGTTTATAGCGCATACGTGACAAAATATAATTGGTTATCATTCTAAAAGGTTGCATGATTTGTTTAGTATTTTTAATGATTGTGTTTAAATGTGTTACTGTGGAAAAATTGAGTAACTGCTAGTTCATATTTGTGTGCTTAAAAAAAAAAAAATCAATTCTTAGAAAAGTATTTATTTTTCTGATGGTTGTGATAAAAAATGAATGATTGACACGTCTTGTGACAATGTGCTGAAGCACCTGAAATGGTCGGAATCATGTGGCATGCATGACTCACAGTGTCTACACTTCCATACACACTGTCATATTTATCATAATTATTGTAATCAAGCTATTCAGTGAAAGGCTTAAAACGATAAATCCTATTGCCTGTTTATATTATGTAAATTTATGCTCTAGAATACACAATTTTTATTAATACACACAATTTTAGGAATTAATTTCTTTCACCAAGTGAGGGATTGGTGTAGGGAACTTTCATCCATTCCCGGAGGTAACTCGGGTGTGGGGTTAAGTCTTAGTGCCAAAGTATACACAGTTTGCTGTTTTCCATCAGGTCTGCAGCGTGGTTACTCAGAGGATGCTGCAGAAGCTGATGAGATAATGATGAGAACATCTCCCGAGTCACCCCAGTCTCCATCCAAACTGAAGCACAAGCCATCCCGGCCACCGAGGAAAGGCTCCCTCTCACGGAATGCCACTTTTGACCGCCTGGAGAATGCACAGCTTAACGGACCCATGGATGGAGGTAAAGTTACCTGTGGAAGTAGACTGTTTTTAAATACGTCATATTTTTTTTTTTTTATCTGTAGTAAGTTGAAGAGTAAAAGTGGTACACGCATACTGTAATTCATAAGCTAAACAAATAGTTCTCAAAACATTTTTGTAGTAAATTGCTTGAAGTTTTCAGTTAATATTTTTTTTTTTACTAGGTAGCAACAGTTACATGTTTTACTCTTAAAAAATATATGTTTATGAATGTCGACCAGAATTGTCAATAGATCTGTGAAATGCGGTCAGAGAAATCCATGAAGAAAGGACATTGTTTCTTTGCTTTTGTTATGTACAGAACCCAGATGCCATCATGTCAACACTGACAGCCGCCAACCTTGACACCACAAATACTCAATACTATACTTCCCCTCCTAAATTTACGGCCACATCTAAGTGGTCTAGTGACTAATTTTTTTTCTGTGTGTACCACTCCCACCGTGTTGGAGGATACCTCATCCTTTCACTCCGCTTAAGAGATCCCTCTCCCCGAGGAGCTGTAGTTTCCACATCAAAACCGCAAAAACCCTTTTCCCCTTCACTTGACACACCATGACTGACGTCATTCTCTCATCTAACCTCTTCACAGCTGCAGCCCCTCCTAAGAAGAGCAGTTACACTGTACATGCCACAGCACGTCTTGAAACCCAGGGTTGGTTTGCCCAGCTGTTGCCGCCAGCTGCACCGCAACCCGCTTCACATCATGTCGCCGCTCTCTTACCCCTCCAGCCTTTGGCCGCGAGAGGGGTACTTGCCGCCAGCTTCGACCGCGAGAGAGGTACTTGCCGCCAGCTTCGGCCGCGAGAGGGGTACTTGCCGCCAGCTTCGGCCGCCTTTGGCCATCTCCGCTAGCTCACAGCTGCTGCTCTTTCTATGTCTCTTTTCTGCATTTTCTCTCTCATCACACCCCGTAACCTCCGCACTGGCCATGTGCACCGTGTATAAATAGGACTCACAGTCCTCAGTTTGAGGCTGCCTCATGCCAGTCTATTTGCAGAATGTCATGCTGCCCGAGAGGCCACTGACACTGTATCTACCTTCGCTGAACGTCACTCTACCCAAGAGTTAACCGATTTCTTCAAGTTCTCACTGCTATTCGTAGCACTGTCGAGAGTCTTACTCTGCAAAACTCTGCCTCGCTGCCCACCAGCACGCCAAAGCCTGTCGCTCTTCCAGTTACCTCGTAGCTCACCCGCAGTTGACTCATGTTCGAGTACCGCTGATTTGGGGTCATCCTTACCCCCCTGCTGCCACATCTTCTGAGACTAGGTCATTCACCGTTTGGCAACCTGGGATCGGCCCTTCAGAGTCCTCGTCAGGGTACAGGTTGGTTCATGGGTGTTTACTGAGCTTTCAATAAACAGACATAAATCTGATTTGGTTGAATTGTTTCTTCCAGATCTCCATCCTTTCTTCACCTTGCTCCCGTTATCCCCTGTTTTGTCACCGACACTAGTAATATTCTTGCAGGGATAGTCACGAGCCTTAACATCATTCCCTACCTCACCCTTTGGGACCTGTCTCAAAGTGGAGCTTGGGAAACCCGTCTTCCTGGGCAACACCAGAGCAGTTGTCACTTTGCACTATTACCCCTCCAGTGTATGCCTGGGTTCGTCAGCGACGTCTCGCTCACCAGGTTACTTGCTGGAAACAATGGGCCCAACCTCGGAAAGGAGCCCTATTTCTACGTGATGTTTAGGTCCGCCAGCGACGTCCCACACGCTAAATAGCCACGAGAATGGACGTTCTTAAACCTTGTACTGTAACCTTCAGTTGGGTACTTGAGTCTGCCAGGGACGTCCCACTCGCCAAGCCACTAGACTGAATGCCAGTAGTCCAGGCTACCTATGGGGTAAAGCAGCCAAGCAGGGGCTCTCTCTGGCTGGAGTCCTGGAGAGAAGTGGTTCAGGTGTCAAGCAAGTATATACCTGGAAGAAGGATGAGACTGCTTGCCCGAGAGGGTCCTTATCCAGCATGTCTAGCGCAAACTCGATCTTCATCTGGCACGTGCCACATGCAGTTTCTCCGCTGCCTCCTACACCACCGAAGAAGATGTCTACCTTCACTCGGCCCACTTACGTCACTAGGGTGGTCAGACTACTTAACATCGCACCTATTTATACCCTACCAGGATCCCTACTCGCCCTACACTCGCACAAAACTCTATAATAGAAGTGGCCAAACCCAGTAATGTAGGCCCCAAGATAAACTCCGTATGATTGGAGACCACTGCTTCACTGTCGTCTGGGTGGGAGGGGGAGGGGAGAGCCAAAAAGCCTTGGCACCACCCTCCAGGCACCAAACCCACTATGGGTGCACGTCTCACTGTTGTCTCCTCTATGCCCGATGCTGCTTGTAACCCTTTCACTTCCTGGTGCTCCATTATGTCCATAGCTGGCTGCTCTGGTATGGATGTTGATCTGACTCTAGAATCTGTACCTGTCACCAGCTGCTCTGGTGCAGATGCTGTTCTGGCTCTTGACTCTGCTTCTGTCTCTGTCGCTGGTGCCTCTAGTGTTGATGTTGATCTAACTCTTCACCTTACTCCAATTGCTGGCCGCTGTGCTGCCAATGCTGCTCTGATCATAGATTCGGCTCCTATCATAGGACACACTGGTGTTGAAGCTGCTCTGACTCTTGATTTTCCTCCTGTCTCCCTTGAAGACACATGGCTCTACCCTGCCTCTCGTCTAGGTACAGTACGAAGTAAGTTCCTCTGTTCACCCAAGGACACCCCCTCTTGCAAGTGACTCTTGCATAAGTGATCTAGATGACAAAATCTTATGATGTCCCCAACCCTAACCTTGTACGTCACTGGGCTCACCACTTCTACAATACACCGTGGTAGCCATCTTGCCTGTTCGCTATGGACACACTTCATCAATACTGGATTCCTCACATTGAATCGTACTTCTTGACTACCTTTAAGTTTGCTTGCCTTTTCATTGTATTCAGATAGGTTTGGCTTTATTAACAGCAGTCTCGTATGTGGTTTCATCTTTAAAAACATTTGTTCTTGGGTTTTCCCAGTCACCTTGTGTGGAGTATTTTGGTATGCAAACAACCATTTACCGATAGTATGTTGTGGGGATGGTTCCCCCCCCCCCCCCCCCCCCTGTTAGACCACTTTCCATCCGCTGCATGCTTCAATAGTACAGTCTTCACTGACTGCACCGTTCTCTCTGCTGCTCCATTGGATTGTGGGTGGAAAGGCAGAGTCAGCTGCAGTGTGAGTGCGTTTATCTCACAATACTGCTCAAATTCTTCTGACCGAAACTGTGGTCCATTACCAGCCACCAGCCTTTCGAGCAACCCGTATGCCGCAAAGGCTGTTTGCAGCTTGAGAATGTGGTAACCTCGACAGCGCATCAGAATTACCCTTTTCGTGCCCTTTTCTGTGCTCAATGGAATAGTCATATGTTGAAAGGAGCAAATCCCACCACTGCAATTGTGCCGCTGTTAGAGACAGAATCACTATCTTAGGTCCAAAGATGATGGTCAAGGGACAATGATCTGTATAGAGTGTAAAATGATTACCATATGGGTATTTGTGGAACTTCTGCACAGCAAAGACAATGCTCAAGGCCTCCCTCTGTAATTGACAATATTCCTGCTCTGCTTTGGACAACGGTTTCAATTCAAAGCAAATGGGTCACTCTGAGCCATCTGGTGTACTGTGCGACAAAACCGCTCCCACTTCAACTGTGAGGCATCACTTACTACTATAAGTGGTTTCCGTGGTTCAAAAGCCAGTAGCACTAGAGCCTGGAGTGTCCATTCATTACTTTCATCAAATACGTGCTGACACTGTGTGTCCCATATCAATGGAGCTCCTTGTGCAAACAAATGAGTGAAAACCTGTTAAGAAGTTCTCACCTAAGAAGCTTTCCTGCCTAATAAGTTGAATAATTGTGCACATTGTCTATCTGCACATGTGTAATTTGACCCTTTTAAGAAGTTTTCCTGTTTAATAAGCATAATTTTTTCAGTCCCTTCCGATACGTCTTAACAGAGTTTTATTGTATATAGAGGTTTCAACTTGCCTGATATACCTGAAATGAATCTGGCATAGAAATTTATCAATCCCAAGTAAACTTTTAACTGTGTCACCATAGTTGGTGCTGGAGCCTCCTTCATTGCCTCTAGTAGGTCTTTGGCAGGCCTAATGCCCTCGCTACTGATGACATACGGTACCCCAAAAAATTTACCTCTCTTTCTAGGACATGGCACGTCTCTTTTCTGGCTCTCACCCCATGTTCCTGCAACCTCTCCAGCACTGAGTCCAATTTCCTTGCACATTACTGTACTGAATACCCGGTAATGAGGATATCATCCAAGTAAGACATTACTCCCGAAATCCCGTGTTCTGTTAAATCACTGTTTGAAATATACCCGGAACACTCAACAACCCAAAAGGCATTCTCCGATATCGGTACAGACCCCTGTGGGTATTTACTGTCACCAACTCTTGTGACTCTTTCCCCACTACCAGCTGCTGATAAGCATTTGACAAGTCCAACTCACAAAACCCCTTACCATTCCCCAAAGATGCAAAAATATCATCTATACATGGAAGAAGGGGCTGAAATGCTAGATCTAGGGTTTACAGTAGCCTTAAAATCAGCACACAACCTTACCTCCCTATTCGCCGTAGATACTACTACCAGGGTGCATGCCCAATTACTGTTGGTAAACTTTTCCAGGACATGTTGCTGTTCCAAGTACTGAAGCTCCTGTTCCACTTTTTCTTTGAGTGCGTAAGGTACAGTCCTTGCCTTGAGGAAGACTGGTGAAACCCCTTCCTTGGGCAGAAAGTTGGCCACAAACTGTTTGATTTCCCCAAAGGTCCCATTAATTATATCTGCATACTTACACAGTAGCCTTTTTAGCATTCTCTCCTTTATCCCCTCCTCTTCTGTATCTGCTCCATTCAGCCCCTGGTCCACTGACACCATACTTATACTGTTCCAATCCAGGTGGATGTGTCCAAGCCAATCCCTTCCTAGTAATGAAGGAAGTTGCTGTTGGCCAGAGAGTCCACCACCAATAGTAGCAGTTGGTCTTCTGTTCCTTATACAACACCTCCATGTTCATTCCCCCCTTCACTGGCAAGTAGTCCTCAAAATATGTTCGCAGCTTGGTGTCAGATTTTTGTAATTGTCGGTTAGGCCAATTTGCTTGATATGTTTTGTTTGACTCCAAAGTAACTGCAGATCCCATATCCATTTGCATTGTCAGTGGTCTGCCGTCTACCATCACCGATACATGGTAAGCCACGGTAGCCACCATCTGCTGCTGCTTGATAAACAAATCAAGAATGTCATTTCGGTCGTTATTACTCGCCTTGTACCCCACTCCCAGCTCCTCGGTTTCGCATTCCTTGCCTCCACATACAGTAGCCGACTTCTGCATCCAAGATTTCCTGGCCAAGTGCTCCACTTTAGACCTTTTATGACACTTATATTGTGAGTAAGGCCATGTTGCTGCCATGTGCTCCTTACTGCCGCAACTATACCATTCTCTCTCACCAAAACTACTGCGTGATGTCCCGACTCCTGGAGGCTGTTTCTTTTGCACCTGTACTTTGCACACTTCCTCCAGTACCAGCTGAGGAGCCTGGATCAATTTATAGTGTTTTCTGCTTGCTCCTACATCATTGCCAATGCATATACTTGCACCAATGTATACTCAGCTTCAGTGAGCGTTAGCTGAATGTGTTGACTCCATAGACGATTAACCAAATGACCTCGCAATGCCTGTGGCAAAAATGCACCATAATTGCATGTTTGCACCAAATGCTTAATGGCCACTGAAAACTCGGCAATGGACTCGTTTTCTTTTTGCACTCGCCTGTAAAATTTAAATTGTTCCACAATCGCCAGTGTCTTTGGACTATAGTGCATTTTCAGGACTACTTCCAATTCCGTGAATGACTTCCCCCCAGCTCATCTGGAGGCACCAAATTGTACAACACGCCAAAGGTATGTTTACCTATAACTGACAACAACATCGAGACCTATTTTGTTTCTGGTACCGTATTTGCATTTATGTAATGTCGCAATTGCTTCAAATACAACACAGTATTATCCAAATGTTCTTCGAACTCGTCCTTCCTGTCAAAGGATGTCATTTCAACCCCAAACACGTGCACTTTATTTTAAAAACCTCATTGCCAATGTTATGTATCGAACCCAGAAGCCATCATGTAACACTGACGGCCACCAACCTTGGCACCACAAATACTCCATACTACAATTTTTTTTAATAGTAAAAACACCACTTTTATATTTTCAATAATATAAGCTTATCTTGAAAGCTTCGAATTAGTTGTTCAAACAATTTTTGTAACTTTTGATACAAAATGAGTATAGAAGCAATGAAAAATTGAGGTGAATTGTCATTAGATATTTAAAAATACAGGTTTCCTAGTTCATTATCTAACTGCAGGGAGGAAAAAGGAGTGAAGCAGTGACTACATATGTGCATATTTTCAGCACATTTGTGGAAGTACAGTAATTAGAGAGCCAGTATTTACGTCTTGTTGCATTAATACTGTAATTTATTTTTTGTCAATTAAATTTTTTTTAGTTATTTTATTGTCTATTTTGTTTCCTCTCTACTAGAGATGTGATTTAATGTTCTTTTTTTTTATTTTCTCGATGCTTTATTAATTTGATGTGCAATTACATTTTAGTTTTTTATATTCATCTTAGTTTAATCAGCACTAGTAAGTTTTAAAACAACTTACCTATATAAAATTTATTCTTTTCACTAGCTTATTTATTTTCAGGTAAAATGCATCGTTCAACCAGTGAACTGGACTTGAATGCTTATGATGGAATGGTTAACAACATTGACCTGAAAGATGACAAAAAGAAGAGGGGAAGATCTCCTTTCAGGTACGTACTTCTTTTAGTTGCAAGTATCGTCAAAGTGCACATGTGTTTGGATGGCCATACTGTTACTTCTTGGAAAATGTTCCAACTGTTTGCAAAATGTGGCCAAAGTAAATCTTGTGATGTCTCGTGTTTACAATTTAGATGCCATCAGTTGCATTGAATGGGGCATTTCAGTTATGATTGTATTTGCAAACTGCACAGCCATAGAATTTTAAAACAGAGACAGTCTTGTACGTTTATATTGTTATAGTTGTTGGGTGCGAGGTAAGGTGTGCTGCTTCTCTGTGCTTCAGGTTCTTTTCGCGCAAGAAGGATGCAGGTGCAGACCAGATGAAGAAGGCCAAGACCCCGGAACCGTTCTTTGGAGACCTGCCCCCAGAGAGGAACAAGCCACTGGGGATGGGCAGGACCAGCACCCTGCAAGTCCGGGGTCAGCCCCAGATCCGTCTGTCACAGGTACGTCCACCATTGTCGTTCCTGCCCCACTCAGGACTCACATCCCCGTGGGCCAGAGTCTTTTTTACATTTGCACTGCCATACTTTTTTCTGATCTTTTGAAGATTGTAAAATAGGCATTTCAGCATAGTAGCATTTACAAAGGTGTCAATGGTTACGCAATTTGCATGCCAACGTCCCTCTTTAGCAGTCTGGTTTTAATTCCCTAATATGAGTCCAAATTCTTTTGCATTAAGTTAAAGTGGTAGATGTTGCCAGTGGTTGTAAGGTAGGTACTCAGGTAGGATATTGCTTATTCCATTTTGACCCTGCCCTGAAAAAATTATGCAGATATTTTTCCTAGTGTTAGAATGATAAATATTAATTATACCATAATTTTTTAGGTTGTAAAATTCAGAAACAGGAACATTACTTGCCACTTTTAGACTGTCAGTCTCTTCTGTTGAAACTGTTTAAGTTATTAACAAGTATAAAATTTCGACTCCTTTGTTTTTATAATTATCATACTGTTTTTTTTTTACACAAATCATACTTGAAAACATATGCAACAATTCGGGGAGAAAATATGAAGTGGGTAAATCAGTGCGGCCCTATATGCTTGCTGTTACTCATGATTGGGGATGCAAAGGGACACAGATTTTGTGTGAAATCACAGTTATGTAGCTATATTTTGGGATGAGAATAGAGCGGGGAAAATTAAAAAAACCACATAATGCATCTGTTTCAATGGTTAATGATTTTTGACTCGACATAATTATAATTTTTTATTACTTTACTACCTACTGAATAGAAACTTTAAAAAAAAAAGCTTTTTTATTAGAAAAATATCGAAATGGAAAAAAGAAAGTGCAACTTCCTTAAGTTTTAAAAAATGAATTTGAGGTGTACGACAGTAGGTCAATATCATATATTGTTAGATGTAAAGAATTTGGCGATGTTAAAAACTTTTATTCAAGTGCCACTATAACAAATATTGTAAATTAAATGCTTAAATCATTTGTGAAAGAATAAATTTTATCTGCGGAAAAAAGTAAAAACGTCGGTAGTTGCCTTATTTTCAAGGTGATTCTCTATTTAGGTAAATGAGGAACATTTCGCAGAGAGCAAAAGCATGACAAATGAAATTGAAATTAAGAATTGCAGTCTATTACGTAATTGAATTGATGATATTAAAAAGCAAAAGATTCTACATCATCCAGTTTTCGGAAATACAATTAAATCTTTTTGCCACCAAACTGTAATTACACATATTTTTATTAGTATTTAAGGAAACGTAATAGAAAACAAACACATTACCCTAATACCTATTATGCATTGGAAGTTTTATGCAATGAAAGTTGGAGGAAAGTTTTCCTTTTTAATTTCAATGAGTTGAGGAACTTTGAAACTAGATTAAACAATAATTTACAACCAAAAAACAGTTTATTCATAACACAAGTGCTACTAATTCCAGATCTTAGTAATATGTTTTATTTCATTATGTCTACATTTTCCCAAACACGTCAAGTGGGTCTTCAATTTTCATTCTTTTAATTTTCATTCTATTGCCATTGTAGGCTCTTAAGCAAGGAAGTCCCAGTCTTTAACGGTTTGAATGTATATATGGGGCACCAATCCGTCAATAAACTCATAAGCTGTTACACATCCCCTCTTTTGTTTGAAAATTAAAAGCTTGTATTGACTCAATTTAAATGAATGGTTTGTCCCTGGTGCCAAGCTCTTGGAAGTATTTTTAAAATAAGCAGACCACTAAGTTTTGTAGTCCTTGATTTCTTCAGTCGTCACACTTACAGAATAAATCTCAAACAAACAAAATTATTTTTTGGCCTTTTTATTATTTCATTATATGTTTTAGGAGACGTAATTCTGGCATATTGTCAAACTACTCTTTTTATGACTCCTAAGTCACTATCGCAGGGCAAAAAGCTGTGCATTGTTAAATCTACATTTATCACGCTAAATCGTTTAGTAATAGTGAGACACAAAGTAAACCTTATCTATCTGTATTCTTGTTTTGTCCAGGACAAGAATTACAAAACATGTGACTTCAGGTGAAATACAGGTATTAATGTAGTGGTTCAACATTGTGCTAACCTTGTCAGGGTCCTTTATTGTCACCCTCTCATTGCATGTGTAAAATAGTACTTTTTTGGCACCTACATTGTGTATACAAGGCACATAATGCCACAACTTCTGTAAGTAGAACATCTCTTGGACTGGGATGGCTTGTAACGGAAGGTTTTCATGTAATCAAAAACTTTTCCAACTACATCATATCTGTTACTGCACATCTGTAATTAGTAGAATTTTTTTATAAAATTTACACACCCTTCTTTTATGAACTATTAAATCAGCTGCTGCAGTATGTTTTGCTCTGTCATTTTGTGTTTATGATTTAATTTTTGTGTTCAAGTCATCACAAGTTGAACAAACATCGACCTCTGGTCGACCAAATTGATACCCATAGTTTTCTTTGTAATAGTTCTCGAAATACTCATATTTAATGATGGTCTGTAGTTTAGGATGCTTTTCAATCAGCATACAGTATCATGCATTGTTTTGCAAGTCAGATTGGTTTTTAGATGGGTCACAGGAATGGGAGAATAATGGGAGGTTTTCTTTGGGAAAGACTGAAAGTGATCATTAAGTTTTATTAAAGCCTTTATGGTTATTTTATAGTGGTTACCATGTTTACCTTGCATGTCAATTGTGTGAGCACCTTTTGCTAATAGTGTAGGTGGTATAAAAGCAGCTTTACTGGATATTGCATGTGAGCTGAGGAAAGCATTGCGACAAACCTCGGCCTCCTTTATTGCAAAGTACTTAAAGGTGAATTGAAATTGTGTGTATTCCTGAGTAGTAGGCCCATGACGTTGGACATCGTGACATTTGAGAAAACCCATTAAATATCTATCTTGTTCATTTTTAGGCCTACCACTGTATAGTGTACAAATAATATGTTCTTTTATGTTCATTGTCAAATATCATGGTACATATTTTTTTATAGTTACAGTCAGGTCCAGTCTTTTTTTGTTCTACTAACCTGCCTTTGGTTATAAACTTCTCTCCTCACAGTTTTGCTTCTTTCATTAGTTTAGTCATGCTTCTACACTCTGTCCTCTTTTTTACAGGCCTTTCGCTTTCGCTTTCACTTTCAGTTTTGTGTGCAGCAGACATTTGATATTTTTTATACAATACGCTGACATTTGACGCAAATACAATAGAATTACACAAACTAAACAGACAGATATAAAGTTATAACCATCAAACATCATGGGCTGTTTGTGAAGTTAAGAAGGGGAACACTCCGGGAATCATTTCCTTTCAGCTCGCTCCAAATTTCAAAGACCTAAATCCTTTACTTTCTGAAAAAAGAAGTTGAAATAAAACATTTGTTTATTTGGATGTATATTATATATTACAATTTCCCATTGCCTGGTATTTTTACATTTGTTCTAACATGAAACCTCAAGCATAATGTCCTACAACTCACCGCTTGATGAAACTGGCTTAGCCAGCGAAACATCATGATCGCGCAGCTGCGTGGAAAATGTGTTGACCTTCTTTGTGTGTGTGGACCTGTTGACAAGTACTACACTGTGAATACTTAAATTCCTATCCTTTTATATAATGTTATACAAGTTACCAAATCATATTGTACAGAGAGTCAGTAAATCTATTTTATCATTTGGTCACTGTCCATGGGAAATTTGAGATGGGATACAAGGGCACTAGGGAGCAGTCTCTTGGCTGGAACAGATTCATTCGCTGGTATTTACATCTACATTGACTCCCTGTTTATAACAAACTGTGGTTGGAGAGCCCCAGACAGGATCACCTTGGTTATCAGTAGGGTTGTGCAGATATAACTTTATTGTGATACAATAAACAAAAAAAAAAATGTTAAGAACTTCCGTGATACTGAAATTAAATTATAAACAATTTCATAAGCTCTCAGTTTTAACGAACGTTCAAGTTACAAAATAATGAAAACAAACAAGATCTTTTGTGGGCAAAAATTTTCTTTCCTGATGCACCAAGTGAACTTTCATTAAACACCCAAATATTGATCAAAATTAAGGATTTTTGTTTTGTTACAACTTTTGGCAACTAAATTTATTATTGAAAACCAAATGAAAGTTGCTATTTTTTTATTGTTAGTATACAGAATATTTGCACAATCCTAGTTATCAGGATGTAGGGAGATTGCATGATCGTCTAGGTTGGTGAGGGACAGTTTGAAATAAAGTGCTTAATGGCAGTAGAGAGACTTCACCCCTAAAAGTTGTAGATCCTGGCTAGCTGAGCATGTGACATAATATCTTTACTCTATGAAAAACATACAGTTCCTAATAAGTCCATATTGCACTCAACTTACATAAGATGTTACTGTTTATAAAATTTTATTTGTAATGGTATGGTTGAAGTGTATCAATAATTTAATTGGACTGTAGACAATGGAGTTTCATTAAATTCCAAATACATGATGTTACTACACCTGAAGTGCCCCACAAATGTTAATAAATATAATCTGTGCTGATTGCCTCATTTTGATAAACAAAAATAACTTGCCTGTATTTCGGCATGTATAGGCCACACAAACAATGACCCAAAAAGTGGGGTGCGGCTTATATAAGAGATATTGGCATTAAACATTTTTTTCCACAAAACATGTTTATAAACTTGTCAACATACAGAACAATTTAATGTTTTAACTTGAAGGAAGAATGGAAGGGGAGGGAAAGGAAAAAGATGATGAGGGGAGGAACAAAAACTTTTTCACTCATGCAATTATTTGTTCACTCACATTCATAAACAAAATAATCATCTCGCACGTGTAAAATGTAAACAGTTAGTCACATTACCATCTGTGGAATAGTAATCGCACAACGTATATTTGTAAACATTGCAACATAATGCAAATTTTCTGTCACAAATGTTTTGTAGGGGAGAAATTTAGTTGGAATTTATGTTTGTACGGAATTGTGACCTAACAGTATTTATAAGAATACAAAACTTCAGTGCGGCCTATACTGGAAATATTAATTATCCCTAATTTTTCATGAAAAACTTCATGTGCGGCTTATACACACGTACATACTTGGTTATGCCCATGGATGGCACACACATATGCACACAAATACACACATATAATTTTTCATGTGAAGACATATTACAGGTGTCTTGTTTCTGTGGTTTGGTTGCTTCCACGGAGTATAACTTCGTAAATACCTATGGATCTGTCGAGAATCAGATAGAGTAGGTAGGTGTACTGTTAACATCACAACTGCTGGTGGGGGAATTTACAGGGAGCAAATTGCATCCGGCGGGGAAGAGGTACATCTACGCTTATGCTGCTGTAGCCTGATGCCATGCTAAAACATTAGTCACCGTATAATCAGCTGCCTGTTTGCAGACAAGCACCAAATATTTTTGTAACAGTTTGTACACAACCGAACCATTACTAATATCAGCTGCTGCCAGCCGGACTGTCACTAATATCAGCTGCCCCCAGCTGGGCCATCGCCAATATCAGCTGTTGCCAGCTAAGTTGTCGCTAATATCAGCTATCGCCATGTGGTCCGTGCTGGCAGCAGAAGTGCAGCAACCTAGGGAGGTGAATCACCAAAACTTGTGATGATTACAGTAGTGGCACTTAGTTTATGTAGTTCGTCAAACTGCATTCAAACAGTGGACATTTATGTGCAACTTCTCCCTCCTTCAATATGTATGATGCGAACAGCTCTTCTTAAGTTCTACTAAAGATGTTATGTTCCATACTTATTTAAACATATTTGCACATAATTCTTAATACTAAAATTTTATTTGAATTTTCAATTGATAGACATATTAGACCGCTTACTGGATTAAATTTTACTTTTATTAAAACATATAAATAGGTACCAAACATATTTTATAGCATTATACTGTCAGGAACATAACAGTAGTGTTGAAACAGGACTTACTTTATTGCAGGGCTGCCACCAGCCCTGAAGCTGAAATCCTGGTTCCTGTACATAAAAATCCTGGAATCATTGGGGAAAATCCTGTAAAATCCTTGGAATTAAAAATATTGCAAATTACAGAAGAAAAAAAATGTGGATATGAAAGACGTTTACATATTTAATGTATGCAGTTGTTTTTGTTTGGAATGTACAAGCCATGTGAATTCTTTTCTCCACGCACACTTATACGTTCTTTTATACAACGACTGTATCAGCGATAATGTACGTTTCATCACTATTGTGATATCATTGCCGAACGCAAAACACAGTAGTCAAATTCGGATTGCATGTGTAAAAATGGCAATTTGCGCAAAGGTTCTTCTCAATAATGGCCTTGGCCGTTGCATGTGATCATACAGCCAGGATCAGAAATATGTATATAACTGTATACCTGCGCCAGTGAATAACCAAGCAAAATATTTGGGACATACAGTATTGAAGCAATGGCGTATGTCAAAATATTTAGCTTAAATATCCACCGCCATTATAAGAACCTTTCAAATAAATGCATCATTTGGGTTTGGATTTTTGGAGATTGTTGAAAATCTGTAAAAATGGATCAGATCCATTAAAATGGCAGGCCTGCTTTATTGTCATTGAAAATCATTACTTATATTACTGAAAATTATTTTCAGATTATGTAATATACAGGGATATTTTAACACTCATGTGAATGGCAAATTCCTAAATACTGCATACATTTTTTTGCTTTTCTGTTTTCACAGGCTGATTTGAAGATTGTACCACCAACTGTCCCAGACAGAGGACCAAAAATAATGTCAGTGCCAACAGACACTGGCATAGAGTCAATAGGCAATGAGATGTTTGACGCAGAGTGTCTGAAGCTGATTAACGAGTACTTCTATGGGGTGCGAATATTCCCCGGGCAGGACCCCACTCATGTGTATGTGGGCTGGGTCACGACACAGTACCATCTGCACAGCAAAGACTTCAACCAGAGCCGCGTCCGGAAGGTTTCCGTCGTCATCACTGACAACTACAACCGTGTCATGGAGAGGTAGGCTCTGCCACCTTGCTTACTTGATCTCAGTCTCAGCAAATCTAGTAGATTGAATTATGTGTTTTAGAAATGCTAAGTGTTTTAAAACATGTTGGTATTTGAATGCATTGTTTTAGTAAAGCAGGCAGTACTGTATTTTATTTAGTTGGTAGTGTACCAGATTATATGAAAACCTAGGCATGTAGAAAAAGTTATCATTATGGGCAAAGTGCCAGAAAAAGTAAAACTCTTAGAAAAGATTTTTATAAAAATATGTAATAATCCAGGTGATAGAGCAACCATGCCTTGAAACTAGAAATTGCTTACAGTGATTACTGAAGTTACAAATCTAGTGGATACGGGATGTGAGGATTCAGCTCTTATTACTGACAGAGATATTGACGCATTGCCAAACTGTCTCATTAAACATTTGCATTTAGGAAACTGTAATGTATGCTGGTTGCTGTAGTAGTAATGTGTAGTATGACTTGAAACTGCTTGACAAGTTTCTTGAATTCAATGGTTTTGATAAGTAAATGTTAACAATGAGCACTCATGGGGTGAGGTCGCTGCTATCAAAGTGATGACCTTTGGAATTAATGATGTGATGTTCACAGTGGACAGTTGATGAGAGTATTCATAGTTCACAGTGGAGTAGTTATGCCAGTACCTATAGTTTACAGTGAAGAATTGAGGCTAGTACCCATCCTTCACAGTCGAGAAGTGATGGAAGTGCGCAGAGAAAACCCAATAGGCATTAGAAATGTTGTCTATGTTTCACATATCTCATAATTCTCTAGGATCGCTTAACTCCAGGTTGCAGCATTGAGAAATTTGTGAACTAGGTGGATGGTTACTATGATCTCTGATTTTACATTTCTCAAGCTTAATTTTGGCATTGACACCATTTCTGAACTGGAGTCTCTGTTATACAGTAGAGAGGAGGCATCATCATCACTCTCTTAAGGGATGTGTTGCTTGTTGCAGCACGGAACGACAGAGCTGCTACATGGTGCGAGCAGACGAGCTCTACAACGAGGTGACCCATGATGCCTCTGGAAAGGGCGCCTCCCAAGGCATGTTCATCGGCTGCTTTGTGGATGCTGCCACTGGCTATATCACCTTCACCTGTGAGGGCAAGGAGACCAGCCACAAGTACCGGGTATGTCCTTTAGCCAAGGTTGGCCCTTCGTAACTCTGAACATTATTCCTGCCGAGGATCCAATACCTGCCAAGTGTATGAGACAATACCTACTCAGAGTATTTTCCCAACAGGGAGCTTCCCCCACTCCTTCTAAGGTGCTGCATTTGCTTAAGCCTGATGCTACTCAAAATTCTTGACCTGACTATACCTAACCAAAGTTTGTTGTACTCAGGTTGAGAAGCTCAATGCTTTTAGTTTAACAACTAAAATTTTTTGCCACTAGGTAAATGCTAGTGGCTCATGTGTAACAGATTTTCCTTATTTCGTATGTAAAAAAAAATTGTAATAATAATAAATCAGATATAAAATTAATACATAACTAAGAAAAATTTTTCTCTTATTATTCATGTAGCTTAAATTTTAATTAGAAGTGACCTCTTTGGAACACTGCGCACCTGGCAGCAGAAATTTGCCCTATGTCAAACTCTCCGATCAGAAAACTCGTTTTGTTCCTAACCTGAGTAGAATTAACCTTAAACTAAGTACACAATTCAGTCACAATGGAATTTTAGTCTCAGAATTCTTTGGCAAAACTGTGACCTTGCATACGCAGTCATTACTATATACTCAGAATAAACACCCACATTTTTGATAAAAATTGCTACTTTGGAAATATGGTGGGTATTATATTTGTGACCATTTTGTCTCCTGGTGAATGCGCTGCTGCTTGCTCTGCAATGGGTAACGTGAGTGGAAGCTATCAAGGTTAATCAATACAGTCTGAGCATGACACTAATACAAATTACCAGATATTTAAAGACAAAATATGACTTACCTCATGGCACAGCACACTTTCAGCACAAATATGGTGAACTTGTCATCATTTTGCTAATCTATTAATAGCTTAAAAAGCTTGTTGTCTACAAAACGAACAATTCCATCAGAACTTTGAACTTTGACTGCTCACATGCGCCCACCTCTGCCTTCCCTTGACCATGTGCTAGTGAACCAGTCTCAAAGCCACTCTTCCATTCCATCCCTGTGATAGTGATTTGCTTTGTTTCCATCAAGGGCACTTAGCTGACGTCACCATCCCAGCCATAGCCATTGCTAGTCTGTACAAGGGAAATGGAAACACTGTGTAAACAGTTAACAAGGCAAGGGACTGTTATTACCAGCAGAAACTGTTCCCAAATCATTTTCCGGTAAACAAAGGCAAAAAACAGGATCCGACTTTAAACTGTGCAAATATGATACTATTTATTTACCCCTGTAACTTTTCTTGGAGAAATTATAAAACTGTATGTATGACGTTGGCTGCTATGTACAAAAATAATATTGAAACTGTTAAAAATTACCAGATTTTCCGAAAGAAAAACTTTTATTGCATATTATTAGTGCGGATTTATGCTTTACAACCATCAAACAGTTTCTTGTCTGTCACAAAATATAAGCAATTAAGATTATATTTCATTTTTATGGAGTAGTTTGCAGTGTTGTTAGTAAACTGTACTTGCTCAAGTGGAGAAGCTGTGACGAGTAAATATGACTGGTTCTGTTTGTTAAATTTCAGTTGCCATTCACGTGCTCATAGTGCTATTTACTTGTGTAGGTTACAATGTGGAATGATTTTGAATACCCTTTGTAACGTGTACTGGACTTGGTTTTTGTGATGAGAATGTGGGGAAATGGTGCATTCAGAGAAGTTGTGTGTTCTTAGTTCTCTCCATTATTGCTTCACTTTCTTATGTTAGTCAAAATGACAGTGCCTGATGTGACCAATTGAAGTGGTACGCTCGGTGTGCATAAGGCACGAAAGGAGAAGTTGAGGAGGAAACTTATGTAGTATTTACCCCGTAACACTCGCACATTTTTTTCTCACAATTGATGAGCTGTCTACATTTGAAGATTTTGTTTTAAGCTTTATATGCTTTCATAAACCAAGTATCTCTTCAAACAGTAACTACATTATAAAAAGTAACTACAAGTTGTTTACTTATATATGCATATTGATGCTGAAACTGTGATGCACCATTGCTTTTTTTTAATGTGGGTGTTTATTTTGAGGGAGGGTGGCGGTGTGCTTGCAGATGGAACCTGACACAAAGTTGTTCCCTGCCATCTTCGTGGAGGCGACCAGCAAGGAGATCCTGCAGATAGAGCTGGGCCGGACGTCTACGACGTTACCACTTTCTGCTGCCGTCCTGCAGAACTCAGAGCGGCACGTCATCCCCCAGGTGAGCTGCCAACCCCCTCCATCCTGTTGTGTTATTGCTCGCTGGGAAACACTGCTGGCTCCCCAAGTCACGCCCATTGTATGACACTTAGGAAAATGGGGAGATGTGTTTGTGCAGTTTATAAAGAAATTGTGCAGCTGCTGTTTGTCTCATACCATTGACGCGTAATGGCCAGAAAGCTTCGCGTGTCACCTAGTCTACGGGGGGGGTTCTTTTATGTGGGTTCAGACCAAGAACCTGGGGAGGCCTTATGGGCTGATTATTGTTGGTGCCCCTTAGCTTAGAGGGAGCCGCTGTACAGTGTCGGCCTGGTTGGGGGGTCACAGGCTGTGTAAGTGTTACCTAAGGCAGCGCGAGTGGCCGTGTATGCTGGTTTACCACCTGTAGACTGGCACTGTAGCTGACTACTGGCAGGCTGTGGCGGACGACTCTCTGTGCCTCGTCCAAGGATGGCTGGTGTACGGCTGGCAGTGGCTGGTCCAGGGGCTGCTGGGTTCCGGGCAGCAGCAGTGGGTGGTGCTGGTGTCCGGTAGCTGGTGCTGGTGAGGCCCAATCCCACAGGCAGTTTGAGCCGCAGATGAATGACGACGAGATGCGATGTGCCGGCAATCTTACAGGGTGGCTTGAACAAGTTGCTAGGAAGGGCTGAGGAGTGAGGCTCCTGCAGTCGGCAGATGGCTTGTGCCCGATCCTAGTGGAGGAAAGGCCGAAGGCTGACTGGGATGGGTTACCTGGTAATGGGTTGACTGTAGGAGCCATAAATGCCTTCTTATGGGCACACTTAGTCCCTCCGCATCGAGTGAATCTCATTAGGTTAGGTACCAAGAGTCGTCGCAGCAAGCAAGGGGCAAGTGACAGTAATTTTCTAGCTAAGAGTACCCAGATGCGATAACATCACACCTCGTCAGGCCTGGTGCTCCAACCGGCGAATTGCACGCGGTGGATGGAACAGGTTAGCTGACTTGGGGTGGTGCTAAGGCCTCATCTTGTACCACTCAGAAGCTACTGGATCACACAGTGTCAGGCCTGTCACTCCAACCAGCGAATTGCACATGGTGGATGGAGTGGGTTAGCTGACTCGGGTGATCCAGTTGCTTCCTCCTGCAGTTTACCTATTAGAGGGCTCTACCATACATGAGTGCCAACTGGCTTTGCACACTGGGCCTACAGTATGGGTGGCCGGCGAATAGTTTGGTGTTTCGCGATGTACGAACTACCCAGTTAAGGGAGCCTGCAGCCATACCCTAATATCTGCAAAGGTTTGGCAAGTCCTGGTCACTTGCCGCTCCTTTGGGTGACGACGTTTACAAGGGAGTTGAGTGGTAGAAATCAGTCTGGGAATTAGAATGCAGTGTGTCGAATTGAATGTTTTTATTCTGGGGGGAATAAACACGCTGACCAGTACTTACTCTTAGGCTTTCGTAGTTACCTAGCAACTGGCAGAATTAACATCACGAACAGGTGAAGGGGACCTTTTAAAGTAATAACTAACTTAGAGCACCAAATAAAGTACTGTATTTCGGCGTGTATAGGCCGCACATTTTTACAAAAAAATGACAACACAAAGTGGGATGTGGCATATATACAAGATATTAGCATAAAAAAAATTTTTTCAAAACACGTTTAGAATTTTGTCAACATACAGTACATTTTAATGTTTTAACTCTTAAAGGAAGGAAGGGAATCGGAAGGGGAGGAATAAAAGAAAACTATTGCAGTTAAAATTTTCTGCCACAAATGTTTTGTAGGGGAGAAATTAACTCGGAATTTAATATGCTTGTATGGAATTGTGACTGAACAGTATTTACAGAAATACAAAAAAATTCAATACGGCCTATACTTGAAATACTAATTAATCCTAATTTCCATCAAAAACTTCAGGTGCGGCCTTTACACGCCAAAATACGGTAAGTCGGAATTTAATGTTTGTGTGGAATCTTAACTTAACAATATTTACAGGAATACAAAAATTCAGTGCAGCATATACTCGAATTATTAATTATCCCTAATTTTTCATCAAAACTTAAGGTGCGGCCTATACACGCATGCGACCTATACATGTATGCGGCCTATACATGCCAAAATATGGTAGTCATGAGAATGACTAAAATTCTACTGTCGCCTAGTGTGGTCCTGAAAGGGCAGGGTTTGACACTCCCAAGTGGAATGTGTGTCTCGGGGGTTGGAGCAAGCTTCGCTGCTAGTACTTCGGTTATGTCACAGAGCCATAGCACGGCAATGGTAGGGCAAGCTGCTGAGTTGCCAAGGCAGAGGAAGCCAATGCGATGACAACTCAATGTTAACTGGTATTTTAGGGGCTTGTCCAGCCGTAAATACAGACTGGTATCCTCCTTCGGCTTCCTTCAGGCGTCTTTGGCCGGCCGGCTCCTCCCTGTGTGGGTGGCTTCATCCCTTGCTGTACTGTCTTGGCGAGGGCTGGATGTAGGGTAACTCTGTGTTGCAGGGAGTATCACTGCATTCGCTTAGGGGCAGCCTGGCTCTGTTCAGGTGGCGAGGCAGGTGCGTATGACTGACGTGCGTATTTTATTGCTACTGGCAACGGTGGGTAGTATTCATCTCTCGGGTGTAGCAGTCCGGGTTCGTCCTCTGATGAGTATGTCGTGGCTTCCCACAGCTGAGTTGAAGTCGTACTTGCTTTCATATTGCTTTGCCAGCTACACGTCATGTGTCCCCATTATGTAATAAACATGTTATCTGATCCAGTTCAATTTGTGATATTTAATTACAAGAGAGAGTTGGTACGGTGGATATTAGTATAACTTGAATAACTCCAAAACGCATTTAATTACACCATTTAACCCCAAAACTATGTATGTAACATTAACAACTTTTTCAAAATTTGTGATTAGTGTATCATTAAAAATAATGTATGTTTTTGACCTAGTGCTTTCCCTGATGTACTGATGTACTGGAAGTTGGGAAGACAGAAACATAAAGAAATATAAAGTTTTTAATATCCAGACTGAGAGATTGAGACAGATTAACATAAGATACTGAGCAGATGGATTAAAAATAATGTATTTAATGAAAATAGTTAAATTGCAAAATCCAAAATTATTTAGTTTCAATAGTAGAATTATTTTTCTACAAAATTAAAATTATATTAAATTTTTATCTTAAAATAGTGAGTAAAATATAATCCATGTTTCCTGGAAACATCAACATCTGTAACAAAAAAAAGTTAGATTTTCAAAACATATTTTTTTAGTTTTGTTTTAAATGTTTACTGCCTGGCTTTTTTAGTGTTATAAATATCAAGTATATACCGTATTTTGGTATGTATAGGCCGCATGTGTGTATAGGCTGTGTGTGTGTATAGGTCATATTTCAAGTTTTTGATGAAAAATTAGGGATAATTTATAATTCAAAAATAGGCCACACTGAATTTTTGTATTCCTGTAAATATTGTTAAGTCACATTTCCGTACAATCATAATGAATTCCGACTTAATTTCTCCCCTACAAAACATTTGTGGCAGAAAATCTTAAGACTGCACAATTTTTTTTTTAAAGATTCCTTCCTTTCCGATTCCCTTCCTTCCTGTAAGAGTTAAAACATAAAAATATACTGTATGTTGACAAATTTCTAAACATAATTCGGAAAAAAAATTCTTTGTATATAAGCTGCACCCCACTTTTGTAGTAATTTTTTTTTTGTAAAATTGTGTGGCCTATACAGGCCAAAATACGGTATTAACATTTTTACATGAATAACGAAATTTAATGTGTATTTGTAAAAATAAAATCAATAACACATAGAGTTCCAATTTGTAAAATAAAATTGAGCAAAAAGTAAGCAATGACTTTAATTACCTACATATGATAAACCAGGTATAGTGATGACTAGTATAAATATAAGTGAGAACCATTCAGCATGTTACGGTTGTGCGAATATTCTGTATAATGAAACGAAAATGAAAAATTGCAATTTTCATTTTTGATTTAGTAAGAAATTTGATTACCAAAACTTGTAATAAAATTAAAATCCTTGATTTCAATGAATATTTGGGTGTTTAATGAATGTTCATGTCGTGCACCAGCAAAGAAAACTTTTGTTGGTAAATCATCATCTTTGTTTTCATTATTTTACAACTAAAATAACCCATAAAATTGAAATATAAATGTAGGTAAGTATCCCTGTGGTAAATACTCAATATCCCACATTTTTTTTGGCTTGGTTTTGCAATGAATTTGTTGCAATAAATAACTTGCTAAAATGTTATGAAATTTGTTAAACTTATGTTAAGACTGATCTCCAGAGGTAGCTGAAGAATGGTAACAGCCATTCCATCTCTCCACTATGCCAAGTGGTTATTAGAATTTCAAGTGCTGGGGCCTCCTTGGCTGTTCTATCCACAGAACCCAGTTGCATGGTTATTATGTTGTATGGTAGGTTAGGTAGACGTTAATGTAATACACGTAACTTTTTCTTATGCCTCTGGTTGCTGTCTTTGTAAGAACCCACTTCTTATATGGATGTGTCACTAGAAGTATAAATTATTCTAGTACTGAACTCATGTGATTTTGTTACAGAGAAATGAGAAACAAAAAAAAATCCAGTCATACACTCGCATAAGGGTACAGTGCATTAAAATATGTGCTTCTAAATTAATTTTGTCTTAAAACAGTTCGAAATAATACTGTATGAAACAAGCATGCTTCTTAGGCAAATACGTATACAAAACTTAATTACACAAAGACGATGACAGAAAACAAAAAAGCTAATACACAAAGTGAAGTAAAGCATTTAAAATAAGAACTTAACCAAGATGCAGTAAATAAAAATTTTACAGACATAATACGGTGATATAATAGTGGTTAATAAGTTAACATCAAAAACAATTGATACCAGTTGAAATGTTTGCTGCCACAATTTGTTGTTATTTTGTGTTATGGTCATTTAGTATAAGAATTTGTCTGCTATGACAAATTAACAGGATGTGTATGTGCATGTGTGATAGTTCCCACCAAGACTGAAGGTGCAGTGCCTGAAGCCACATCAGTGGGCACGTGTCCCCAACCAGTCACTCCAGGTGCACGCCCTGAAGCTGTCTGACATCCGTGGCTGGAGCATGCTGTGCGAGGACCCCGTCTCCATGCTGGCGCTGCACGTCCCTGAGGAGGACCGCTGCATCGACATCCTCGAGCTCATAGAGATGGAGCGTCTCCTCAGGTTTGCTGACCCACTTTTTTAATTCTCACTTATGTTTCCACATCCTGTAGTCAGCACTGTAGTTGGCATTTTATGGGTGCCAGACAAGAAAAATATCATTATTGTATATGTAAACTAGTCATTGCTCAACTTTTAGATGTTAGACTTAATCTCATTTTTTTTTAAATTAAAAATAATATATAGTAATTTTTACGTAGTGAGATACCAAAATCACAGTTTTGCTGTCTTCTCCAAAAATATTTATGCAAACACACATTTTTTTCTTCTAATTTTTTATTGTAGAATAATACAATTTTGTTTTGGAAGATTTTCATTTGTTGTGGTTTTTGAAGTTTTGTAAATTAAATTTTTCTTACTGTATGAAAAAATTAATTTAAACAATACCTTTTAGCTTGTAATGTTCCATATGTGCAAGGTGGCATCAGTCAGACCGTCAGCTCTTAGCTGAAGATTCAAGTTCATAGATAAAGGCACCCATATAAAGATGAAACGAGCTGGAAAGACAGTTCAACTGAGTTTTATTATTGAATATGCAGTTTAATTTATAGTTTACAGCAGCAGCAGCAGCACAAAACACTTTACATCACAACTATCAGGACAAAAAGTGAGAACAGAATTGCAGTATCCATTAGAGTCAGATCGAAAACACTCGCATCACAAAGGAATCAATGAAGATGGAAGAGTTAATTAAATCTCGTCCAGAGCCCTGAATGACCATTCACACTGGCTGAAAACATGGAGTAGTTTCAAGGTTTTGACCTTAATACAAATCAAAAAGAAAGATAGGTCATGGGTGCAGTTAGTTGGTGTCAGTTACAATTGCATCTCGTGCATTACTTCTGTACTCAATGAAAGTTTGTACATGTCTGTTAACTGGTTAAGGCAGTGTCCACCCTAAGTATCTACAACAAGTTGCATTGCACCACCAAAAACTGCCCAATTGAGGCATCGTGTGATGACGGTCACGGCTAATTATAGTACAATACGGTACTCGCAAGCATGAACTCCATCACGTCGGTGCAGTATGACCCTTTCCAGAGCTGCATTCTTTCTTGTTATATCAACTACATTGCACAAGATTGCAACAGCTAACTGTGTGCGCATAGTTTACTAAGAGAGGAAAAATATACTACACCACATCACAATTGTTATCATTGTCAAACAATTGAAATAAAATTAACAATTTTGAAGGGGAAAAAGTGCATAAAATATACACAAATATTACTGTAACAAATTTCCAAACACTGAATAAATTATATCCGTTCCCAAAATCATTGAAAAATAAATAGTTCTCCTGACTTACCAATTACTATTGCCTGCATCTTTACAAGCTTCGCTTTTTCATTTTTTTTTTTGTAAATGGTTGGCTTATAATTATTTGCCTTTTTCAAAACCAGTGAAACTGTAATGCCACGTAATTTGCTAATTATGTACAAGTATGAAATCAAAATTAGTTTTGAACGAGGAAAATTACATCAGATATAAAGTCTCACGAGTTAAAAACTATTTGATTCTATGAAATATTTTGATGTGCAGTTTCCTTATCACTTGTCCAGTTTCTTTGCAATATGAGCAACTTAGCAATCATGGTTGTCATGATTCTTCCTACTGTTCATGCAGACTTCTTTGACTGACATAAGTCATGTTTTATGTTCAGACGACATAGTTTTTGATTTTGAATTCAGCTTATTTGTACAAACTGAGCAGTGGCACTGGTGTTAATATTTACATCTATTTTTCTAACAGACCAGTATTTTTCTATAAAAAAAAATGTTTTTGCAGCAGTTGTATTGAAACTTTGTTAAAGACCTGTACTAAAATTTGAAGGCTATCATCAGTTAAGCCTAGTGGTTTTTGACAGTGCTAGTTATAAAAAACACAAATGAGTGTTTTGACTGTAATACTGGTTACAGTGCGTTTGACATGCATGCTGTACCCCACTACATTCCAACATGCAAATTTCTTCTAGCCTGTGCTTGTTGATGGGAAGGAGGTTAGTGTAGTTCGGAGCTGGAGTGAGTGTTTCCTGTTGCAGCTTCCACTCTCACACCCTGACGTTGTACGCGGCACTGTGCTACCAGTCCAACTTCAGGGCGGCCCACGCGCTATGCCATCATGTCGACCAGAAGCAGCTGCTGTATGCCATCCGCTCGGAGTACATGTCCGGACCGCTGCGCCAGGGCTTCTACGATCTGTTGATCGCCTTGCACATAGAGTCCCATGCTACCACCATGTGAGTGCGCAAACCCTCCCACCATCATATTCCTGTAATTTCTTCACATATTACTTACTTTCTGTTTCCAAGTCAAGCAGTATATGGAGTTTCACTTTGTGGTAGAATGATTAGCTTCTGTTACTTGATGTTACCACTTACCAGGGCATAGTGGCGGATCCAAGGGGCAGTTAAGGGATTTAGAGCCCCAGCCTTTCCCCTTGCAGCTTTATTTTACATTTAAAAATGAGATTATTCGTAAAATCAAGTACACTATAAATAAAGCAGTATTAAAACATACATGTAGCGTGGTAATAGGAAAATGTGAAAAGTTTTCAATTAGTCTATCCATTAAGTATAAATATTTATATGTGATATTAAAACAAAACGCTTACTGGTTAGCTTGTGGTTTGAACGTTATGCACAGTGCCCCATCCCTCAAGTTGTTCCCTCCATAATGGGTCTACAGATCCGCCACTGTCAGGGTGCACCAAGAATAAGAACATGTTTTATCTGAAAAAAATGTAAATTTTGTTCATTGTATACTTTATTAATCATAAGTCTTTTGGATATCTCTTTATAGTATTATTTTTAAAAAAAGTTATTAAAACTTTTCTTTCAGGACACTTATTATGGGCTATTTGGTCACTATGGGCTATTTGGTCACTGCCTATTCAGTAATGGGTCTTTTAGTGTATTTTACTGGTCCTAATTCCAAACATGATCATATCATTGCACTTGTAGAGTCTGTATTCAATCCGCAATCATATTTTATTTGTGCTGACAGTAACTAAACGTTATTAAATAGTGTATATTTTATTTAGGAAACGATAAAAACACATATTTACCATATATACTTGTGTTCCACATGCACTTTTTTCTCAGTAATGAATCTGAAAAGTAGGGGTGCTGGTTTAGGGTTTTGGAGAAAAATGCAGGACTGAAAATATTCAGGTTCATCATAAAGTAAAACTGCTTTTCCTTCCCGCTGTTGAGCACATGGTTGCAGCAAGAATGGCGTCAGCCATGTGGTGTTAGAAACAAAGGGATGTGGAGTGGGTGCATGGCTTTCACGCTGGTCCCCCAAGCATGCAGCTGGCCTGGCTGACAAGCAATCCACATTTGAATTTTTTAATAAAGTTCATGTTTTCTGTGTAGAGAAGTAACTTTTTAAGTGCCTATCACAGTGGAAAAAAATGGTATGTTTACCATATTTATGCCTATTTATACTGAAGGTGCTACTTGACACGAGATAAGCCTCTAGTGTTTATAAATATCTCGTCTGTTTGTGTTGCACTCAAACTGTACCTATTGAGTGACAGCTTCCGCTCATGTTATCGATTGCTCAGCCAGCAGCAGTGCACATTTATGGGTGGCAAAATGGCCTAATTTATGACTATAATGCCCACCCTATTTTGAATTGTAATTTTTATCCAAAAATTGGGGGCATTTATTTTGAGTAAATATGGTATAACTTATTCCACATTTAGTTTTGCAACATTTGTGTAGCTTGTGCAACATAGTTGTGCACTGTGAACACAAGTTTTCATAACTGAATATGTAAAAAAAAAAAAAAAAAATACAATAGTTTTCCTGGGAGGGTATTATAAATGTGGGGTGTGCATCTGACATGGGGGCTGGTGGTACAAGGATAAATATGGTAATTGGTGAAGGAACAGTTACATTTACAAGTATGTATTGAGATTTGAAAACCAGGAGCTAAAACATGAAAAATATTTTAAGCAGTAGGCATGTGAAGAAAATAGTCTTGAAGGATTATTATTACAGTGTAAAAAATATGAGTTTGTAATATATTTGCTGTAACAGATACAAGAAGAATCTGCTGGTACTGAAAATTATAGATATTAATAACTACTTTAAAATTACAATTCTGAACTCTCCAGTTATTTTTGTAAAACTATTTCTTTTAAGGACTTGAATAATTAGTGACACTCATCATCAAATAAGATTTTACCTTAACATTGTAATACTTGTAGTTAGACAGTACCACACTCTCAGAAGAACAAAGATTGGGATATATTTTATTCCTTAAAATTAGTGTCATGCAGCCTTTTTTTTTTTTTTTTTTTTTTTTTTATGAGTATAATATTTGTGCCAACAGGGAAGTGTGCAAGAATGAGTTCATCATACCCATCGGGCAGGAACTCAAAGAGCTCTATGAGAACCAAGAAATGGGACACAGCCTACGCTCACAGAAAACGGAATCTGTCCGTCCACAGATGAAGATGACAGACATTGCGTGAGTTTTAAATTGCCACATATATATATTTTTAAAAAGTTTCTTGTTTTCTGGTCATCTTATGTGTTAACGTCTAGCTGACAACACTGTACAATATTTAATGTGTTTCATTGTTTCTCATGCAAATGTTAACAAGAACATTTAATAAATATTATTATATAGTTAACCATACGTATTAATTTATTAGATCATGCACAGTAGTACAGAATATTTTTTCAAATGTTAATACCGTACTGAACATTTAGGCTGGAATTCATAGTCACTTTTGCGATGGAGGTGCAAGCCACATTCAGTACACATCTAATTTTGGTAGAAAATGAGGATATTAAACTATCACCTCAATGTTTGTGTGTTGGTTACAGTTGCAAGCACTCTCAAGGTTACAAGAGACCTTCACCTACCTTGAACAACTCGCATTCCTAGAAACTCCTTGCACTTGTAAAAATGGCACATGCCATCCAAAGCATACATTAAAATCTTTTGAGTCTACTAATCACGTGACCATCGAAGATATGTGCCAAAAATAACAAAATTTGTGTGTAAATAGCTTAATATTTTTCTATTACTTCTCATACTTTCCAAATGTTATCGTCTGTCATTAGTCTTTTCGTATATAAATGTGCTGTGTAAATCCCAACTTCAACTCTGTCTGAAGGTTGTGAGTCACTCCTGCTGCCGTATCCATTCTTACCTTGCAGATCTTAGTCCTATGACTTTTAGACAGGAACAGTGATACACAGGCTAGTGCCACAAATTATAAGTATAAGTATATCCTCTCAGAAGATACCAGTCCTGATGCTCTTTGACATTGATGTATGTGGTAAAAGGCTGTTCACAATTACGTGAGCACTTATGAAATAAATCTTTGAGAAATGCCAGTGCTCGTGCCTGCATATATTTTAACGGGTGCACGGGTGCATTGACTGGCATGCATCCAGCAAAGTTGGTAATGAAGGAGGGAAAGTAGTTCCATGGCTTAACGTTGAATGAAAAGTGTAAGGTAACCATTTGAGATAATAAAAATAATTAATTTCATTTTCTGTTTTCTTTAAATTTATATATAAGTGTAAAAATTAGCAGATTTGTAAAATATTTACTTTTCCAATAATGTCACAGTTTCACAGGACCAATGTATGAATAAAGTAATGAGGTACATGGCAGTGTTAATTTTACAAGAATATACAACGTGCATATAAGTTGATCTTAAGCAGGACCTTCAAAGTGCCCAGTTTTCCATGAACAGCCTATACTAATTTTATACTTGATGTATCACTTCTGTCTTATTGGTTTGCTAGTAGTTTTATCAATTTTATGAGAAGTGATTAAGTAATAATAAGTATACTGACTTTGAACCAAAGTAATCCGAATTCAATTACCAGTGTCTTGAGATGTTTTTCACGTGAGAGATTATGATGGTGATAGGGTTTCTCGGGATACTACTGTTTTCCTTACCAGTGCAATTCACTGCTTCTCCTTCCTACCTCGTTATACCTCAACCATTCTACAAGCGACTGGTGGACAGGTTTGTCTCTTGGATGGGACAACTACTAACTGCATTAATGAAAATAATCATTTGGTTTTGATATGGATTTAGATAATTTTCATTTTTAATCAAGATAACTTATTTTCAACCATAATGTGGATTTTTTTTCTCACAAATTCTGGTCTAATATTTTTTTGAATTGCTTTATTATCAGCATTGTCACATCCTTAATAAAACCCTTCTCTATCACTGACATTTATTCTAAGAAAAACGGTTAATACACCTTACAGTAGAGTAATGAAAGGTGTATAAAACATGAGAGCAACATGATGAAAGCGTGAGAAGTAATGGAAGAGAGCGACACCAGTAACTGTAGTGTTGTGCCTGATAGTGTCAAGCCATTCATGGTCCGCTGCCAAGGACAAGTAGGGATTTTCTGTATATAAAGAACCCTCTTAAAGATAGGAACTACTTGTGGAAATATTGTCATGAGTGACCACATAGTAACACTTATTTTCTTACTACAGTACTTTCATCTTTGTGATGGCCAAGTACTGAAGGGGATTGCTAACGTGGTACATATGTGCAGGGAGGTTGTGGACAATATCAGGAACTTGTACAGCCCACATTTCCCTGTGGACGTGGTGAAGAACTACATCATGACTGCGCTGGATGAGGCTGTTCAGATCAACCAAGTGCACAACCGTGACCCCATTGGTGGTAGCAACGAGAATCTCTTTTTGTGAGTATTTGTAACCCTCTCTTACTATCCTTCAACCTCTCGCTTCACTTGCTAGCATATGTATATGAGTATATGTGTCACTTTAATAGCCCATTTACCAACTTTGCATTTACTATTTTAATTACAAAGCAATTAAATAACTTCAACTGAGCAGTCCTTATAGGTGAAATCATATGCAAAGGATAATGTCTTGATTTGAATTGTCTATATAGCCAGTATAAAAAGTGCTGAAAGTGTTCAAATGTATTATTTTTTAAAAATAGTCTTTATATAGTGGTGCATGCCACACTGCTGCGCAGCGAACCTGCGCACCCTACGGGTGACTTCGCTCCACAAACGAGCTAGCAAGAGCTTGGGGTAAGTCACAAACAGTAGCAAAATTCTCTTCAAGTGCCTACTGAATTGCCTCCACGAGTTGGACAACTTCGGACACTGAAATGATTAACGCGTTTAATTATGAATTGTACTGCCCACCCAGATTCCAACATGCGGTCGCCACCCCGTTGACTCAAGATGGTTTTGCCCAACAAACCATTGCCCAAAGATAACTGAGAAGGAAGTTTCAAAATACACCACAGGATCGCAGCACATCTGCTGCTTCGTGACGTCACACCCGCCAAGCCTCAGGCAGAGGTGGTAAACTTGTTGCAGCCTCGAATAAAGGAGATAATAAATGTAGGGCGCCGCCACAACCCTATGATAACCAACTTCTGCAGAGAAAGGCTATCGGCCCCCGCACCGCCGGAAGATTGCTGATACAGAGATTTTCGATTATATAAGGAGGTCTGGATACCGCAGAGGTCACCGGGCTCGCCGGCCGCATAGGTACACAAGCTCTCTCCCTTGTCTGACCAAGACCTCCCTCCTCTCCTGCAGCGTGCGAAGGCTCAACCTCTCCTGCAGCTTGCAAAGTCTTGACCACTCCTGCGGCTTACAAAGCCTCAACCTCCGGCAGCTTGTGAAGGCTCGTCCACTCCTGCACCAGCCGACCGCAAGGCCAGCACATTTCTCCAGAGGTAAACCACGACATCCACTTCCTGCACCCTTTTACCCTAGTCACTCCTTTGACTCCGCGGTAACAGGTCGTCGCGACGTCCGATCTGGATTATCACCCCTTGGGAAGTATGCTGTAAATAGCGTAAATTGGGAGAGTTTTTATTTTGTTACTATAGACCGACCTTCGCCTGTGTCAGTTAATTCCGTAACTTATTTTAATTAAATTTTAGAGCAAAAATCCAACCAGGAATCCCCATTGTTTTTCTAAACATAATAGTAAAATATTAGGTCAAACTTGAAACTCGTTGACTAACTTTCATTATTATTGTAATTCTACATATTGTTGGTCTAAATGCCCTCTAGTAAAGGTGGGACTCAGAGCCGTATTCGGCGTAAGGAGCGACGGGCTTGGAGAGGCTAGCCAACACCCAAATTGAGATGAAAACCAAGCATGAGGACACACCCCCTTCTACGAGGCTGAAAACTAAACCCCGACCAATTTCACCTAGCATCCTACTTGACCACGTGTCCGAACTCGATGCCTACCTAGGTACCAATTGGCTGTTGCCAGATCCAGAATATATAAGCTACCGCCAACCGGAGACACCCCTACCATCCGCAAGCACAGCACCAACCAAACCAGACAAGAGGAGGAAAGGCATTCCAAATACATGTACAATCCATTTAGCTTCCCGGAAGATTATACGGGTTAGAATACCGCTGTAGGTTACTCCCAAATCCAGCGTAGCTTCTTCCCTCTTCAATTATATCCCTAGTCGCTGGCCGACATGACCACTAAGGGTAACTTCAACCCCTCCGTCGGGATCGACCACCCCCACTGTTGTTATTGATTAAACTGTAATCATAACACGTACCCCAGGACAGCTGGCTTCTCACATTTTGGCAACCTTTTCAGTGAGAAAGATTGTGCTGCCCGGACGGGAGACATTCATGGTTCAACTCACTCTGGGAATTGATTCCCCTCCCCTGAAACTGTATCCACCCACTGGGTGGCCCCCTATTGAACCTACCAGGACCCAACGGGCTAAATCAGTGGATAACATGCCTCGGTAGGATCACCAATTGAACTCGGGGAGGGCAGTTAGCGCTCTAACCACTTTAACTTGAGAGAGAGATGCACGTCAATTAAAACGTACTGTTTCATATATGACAAATGTACTATTTTATTTATGATATCTAATAGACGTTGATTTTGAAAGTGCTGCCAAACAGAATATGGCAGAACTTACAAGAGCTTGTACTTCAGTAGTGTAAATGCTTACACAGGGAAATGCCTATGCCATACACTTGCCATAATGTGGATAGCATGTTTTTGTTCAAAATACCTTGTTATGTGTCAAAGTCCATCGATCCATTGATTGAAAATAATGGCCCAAGCCTAAACCAAGAGACTTCCGTCTCAGAACATTACACTACTGCCATTGCGCACTAATGTATTATATTTACCAGTTTTTCAAGAGGGTATATCGCAACTTCCCTCTCGTATGTTTATTTGAAAATAAGTTACGAAATTGTGCCCTTTTTTTATTCCCTGTAGTTATTAAATAAACTATTTTTTGAAAATTTGTGCTCTGACCGTTGCTGTTGACATGGTTTTCTGATTCGTTGTGAGTGATTTATAAAACATGCAAGACACACTACAGGTTTTAATGATGCTGATTAATTAGTTTCTTGGGTGCACTATAGAAATGGTTAGAGCCAGTGCTTTCATGGTGTTTTCACACAATAACGACATTGCTAATAGTGAACAGTGGCTTTTGAGAAATCTTTGATGGAGTGCCCTAATTAATGCCCTCCGCATGTGTGCCCTTTTTGAATGCATCCTGTTCTCTCCATTGATCATTATTGCACAAACACATGCATGGTGTTAAAGTGTTTGAGGTGTCCGGTGACTTATCAACACAGTGTAACTCTCCAACCAAGACTGATGTCTTAACATGATAGTGAAAAGGTAACTCAAGTTTACTGTAACAGTTTTTCTCTAAGTGTTGTATGATCATCCTAGATATTTTTATAGTAATTTTTGTTCTCTGGTAATATGAGGAACAGACACCTGCATCTTAAATGCTGGGTCGTGGATTTGAATTGTGTGTGGGCATCTACATATGTGTTGTTTTTACGCGGTTTTAAATTTATCATCTGATAGCTATTAATTAAATGAGATTGGTGCTAATTAATTACTTAATTTTAAATCCTTCAGCTGAATGAGGGGTAGTCCGGCATACTATAGGCCGTTCACGGTAAAGTGAGCACTTTTTTAAGCTGTTTCATCAAACATAATAGCCAATAAACACATTTCATTGTGGCCTCGGACTTTTGATTTTGGGTATGGTGAATGTATACACTGTTTATTACTCACGCGACAGGGTTCACATTAACAAGTGGTGGAAGAAAAAAGTAACTAGGGCTTTAAAAGTGCTCACTTTACCGTGAACGGCCTATAAAGTACATATTCAAAATTGTACATGTATGTGTGCTTCACCAGCACACCTTGCTCAGTCTGAGGTCAAGAGCCTTATCACTGTAAAAATGGAGCATAGCCCATTGTATGTCAAGTGGTTAATAGCATTCAAATAAGTCATCTAGAGAAGTAAATAAGTAAATTAAGGCAGTTGTGTTCAGGACTGAGTTGCGTATCATGCCAGGTGACATGCTGTGTGTGTCTCGTACAGGCCTCTGCTCAAGTTGGTCGACCGCCTACTGCTGATTGGGTTGCTGAACGACGGAGATGTCGAGAAGCTGCTCATCATGATTGATCCCGAAACTTGGGACCCCACGTTTGAGAAAGGTCAGCTTCACTTCGACTAGAGCATTGGTCCACTCTCGTCTGTTGGAAGTTCAGTTGTGGTTGCAATTATTTTTTTAAAGCCCTACTCAACTTTTTTTGTTTTGACATGTAAAAGGAACCATTCTTATAGATCTAATGACGTGTAACTATCTATGGCTAGTGAGGTATGTGTAATTGCTGTAAAAATAAATTTACCATCAACCTGCATCTTATTAAAATACTGTATATAAAAGTTAAATACTATCGTTACTAACCAGTTAAAACATTACTCATTCAATATAATTTTTAGATATAGAATTACATATCCTATTTTACTGATGAAATTATGGTAAATATGCTAATAAGAAGGGATTTTTAAATAATATTGTAACTGCACCATAATGGAAATGGACTACAGGGACACGTTTTGCTATAGCTGTTGTTTTTAATGCACCATCATATCCCATATGAAATATGAGTCTGTAGGTTTACCTACCTTTTTGTAATCTTATTTGCTATTATCTTTATATACAAAATCCAGTGTGCGTGACTAAACCACATCATCATTAACAAACCGCTGGACCTATTGAGACCATATTCACACCATATGTTATTGAGATGGCGAATAAGGTTTTTAGTTATGCTTCATTCCGATAGGTGGCGCTGGAGTCTAACTTCTATATTTATGGGCCGATTTTGCTCATACTTGCAGGAAATGTTTGTTGATCTAAAATAAATTGTTTTATTATGCTTTGCATTCGTAGGTTAGGTTTAGAATTGTAAGGGAATCCCAAATATATAATTTACATATTCATTATATATAAAACAGAGGTGGAGCAATGTTTGCCGGGATAAGCTAGTAGTACTATAAATAACTTTTATAAGCTTAAATATGTGTAATTGTAGTAATTTTTGGTTTTTTAAACACTTTGTGTAAATAGAAAGGTCAGGAAATGCAAACAATTTTTACATGTTTTTCTACGTCACTCATACATATAAAGGCGAGGGATAGAAATGTATTGCTGATTTACCTCGCCTTCCAATATGGTTGGTACTGCGTGTTCCCACCATGCAGTGCATTTCACACTTAGAAGCTGTGTCATTAAAATGATTCAGGCAGCTGTGAAGTTTATTGCAGTTCATTTCCAATCTTCATTGTGTGCAATTAAAGGTGAATGATGGAAATGAAATTGTTTTTCCCAGTATGCAGTAGAACCCTCCTATAACATTTTCTTGCCTAGTAAGCGGCCTTCTCTTGGTCTACAAACATGTTTTTCAGTACAGAATTACCCTCTTATAAAGTTTTGCCTTATACAAGGCTGACATTTCTTGGGGCCCTTGAGAAATTCTTCTCTTATACTTGACCTCATCTCAGCCTATGGTGTGACTAGCTGTCTCCTGTTGCAGAGGTTATTGGGAAAATTTTCCAAATAATAATGCACTTGAAGTAATTTTAGGCTGTGTTGTACAGATTTCACACATACATTAATTACAGTGTTAATACAGTAAAACCATACTAAGGTTGTTTTGAAAGAACTGAAAAATGTAGGTTTATTTATAAGGAAAAATTTTTGAAACTGTGAAATTACAATATTTGTATGTTTATAAACAAGCTGAAAAATTATTCAAGCTATACTACCATTAAATTAATTTATAAATTATGTATACATGTATTTGGAGTTTTACACAGTCAGTGCAAGGTGTCATGACACTCATTACACTCCTCTGTGTATGCCATTAGTCTCATCTACTCTCCTGACTGGCAAGGAATAGTAAGTGTATTCCTCACGGCCATCTACAAAGTCTGTCTTCTTATCAATGCTGACTCTACCACAAATGTAGGACGGCAGTAACAACATACTGATGTTTAGTTCTTTGATGGTGAGGTATTGCTATTGCAGATGGCAAGGACGAACACAAGAAGGGGCTGCTACAGATGAAGATGGCAGAGGGAGCCAAGTTACAGATGTGCTACCTCCTGCACCACCTGTGCGACACCCAGATGCGGCACCGCGTCGAGTCCATCATCGCCTTCAGCCACGACTTCGTGGGAGACCTGCAGTCCGTGAGTGCTCTCTTCCGAACCTTGAGCCCAGCCCTTGCTCAGATTGTCTTCACTCCACCAGTTAATAATTAATAAAAATGTACAAATCTTAATTGTATGAATGGGTACACTCACAGGTTAAACTCCTCTTGATATTGGTTCTTTTCGGACAACTGTTGGGATAGTACTTTCATTGATATCCCTCTTGTTTTATACTGAACCCTGTAGCTGCTTTGTGTGCTTTGCTTTACCTGCCATACTCTTTGCACCTCTGCCTCAGCTCTTGCGTCTGTTTTGCCCAATCACTGTTTTAATTTTTTTTGCAACCTATCTTTGTTTTCCTAGTTACTGTCCCAATGGTTTTCAGATTTTCAGTTTTACTTGTAAGGAAACAAGTCTTGTTGGCTATTTACGTATAATGATTTAATTTTTCCACAATCATTTTGTACAGCTAAAAAAATTCTTTGTTTGATGTACTATCTCTTTGAACCATTACTGTGTTTTGTTCTAGGATCAGCTGAGGAGGTATGTTGACATCAAGCAGTCGGATCTGCCATCAGCCGTGGCAGCAAAGAAGACCAAAGAGTTCCGCTGCCCGCCTCGCGAACAGGTATACCCAAAACAATTGCGCCAATTGCTGCAGGTAGTATGCTCTGTAATGGCCAGGGTGTTTTTATACCTGAACCCCGCCTTATTAGAATTTAAATGGCTGGAACATATCTGGTTGTGTGATTGTACATTCAGGGTACATTCAGAGGTGAATCTTTGATTTCTCCAATATACATGCAAAGCTCATCACCATACTAAAATGTGCTCATCTAGTAGCTTATCTCTAATCATCCTCTCTTACATAAAAATTCTAACTGGACCAAGTATTAACACATACATTTTTATCATTAATTTTGGCAAATCTAGTATACTACTCTGTGAAAATTATATAGAAGGACAGGAATTCAAATACTCACAGTGTAGTACTCGTTGACAGGCACACACACACATTTTCCACATGGTTGTGTGATCGTGTGGAAAATGTGCCCTACTCTCTGTGTGTGTGTGTGTGTGTGTGTGTGTGTGTGTGTCGACAAGTACTACATTGTGAGTACTTGAATTCCTGTCCTTTTATATAATTTTGGTAGCCTGGCGGCCTACTTGCAATCCATACTACTCTGTGAGTTAAGGTTGCAAGTAGCCCACTCTGTTATCCAGGTTGTCTTTAGAATGAAACATGTACGAAAATGAGTGGAATTAATTGTTTAATTTTGGTTTTTGATATGGAATTGGCATTTGTCCACTCATTAGTTGGAATCCAGGCTCACTTGCTAGTTTAAGAAAACATTAAATAAAAACTATGCTTCGCTAATTGTTAATTGATATTACAAACTGGCAAACTGTTTGTAAACTTACTTGCGATTGCACATTTGTTAAACTGTAAAAGGCAAGTCATGTGGGTAAGTAGGGTACAGTTACCCAATTATGAAATACAGCACTCCCCCCCCCCCCCCCTGTTAATAATTTGATTTTGTTGCAGTAGGTAATGAAGAATGTGAGATGAGCATATTAATATAGGCTGTTTGCTCTTATTTAAGCACTCTTGAAATCAACCTTTGAAAAACGTCACTGCCTCCACCTGCGTACTGTATATTTATAGGGCACACAGAATGGCAAGCATCCAGTAAAGTTGGTAATGCTGGAGGGAAAGTAGTCCCTGTCTTAATGTTGAATAAACATTTCTAGGTGTGTATTAAAATAATTTATTTCACATTTTCTTTCTTAATGTATGAAGTATAAGATTAAGAAAATTTTTAATATATTTATTTTTCTAATAATTTCATGCTTTCACTTGAATGACAAATTAATAAAGTGATAGGCCGACAGCAATGATAATTTAGCATATGGTGTAAGAATACGTAGTGTACATATAAGTAGATCTTCAGCAGGACTTTCAATCAAAAGTGCTCAGTTTACCACGAACAGACTATAGCTGCACAATGCTCCTTGTGAAGTGGTGTGCTGTGTGAGCTGACTGTGTGTGGTAATGTGAACCACGTGTTCCCGACAGATGAATGCAATCCTGGGCTTCAAGAACCTAGAGGAAGAGGAGCGGGAGAACTGCCCATGTGGGGAAGATCTCTCGGAGCGCCTCAACGGCTTCCACGGACAGCTCATGAACCAGGTGTCGCTCACCGCGTTGCAGGAGCCTGTCGAGCTTGAGGTAACACCACTCGCGATGACAAACTAATGGCAGTGCAGCCAGGATTTGGTTGGTTTTAGCTGTACTCTGCTCCCTCGCAACTTGTGCATACAATGATATGACATTGCAGAAATTAGTTTTATGACTTTTATTAGTCTTACAAAAGCATATTATTAGTTCTCTCTTGACAAAGCTAAATTTTTTTCAAAAGAATCTGATAAAAATTTTAGATACTAGCAGGCATCAAACGTGTACATTATTTTTTGCTCAGACTAGATATTAGATGTGCCCAGCTTGGTTAGCAAACATTTTGTTTTTGAAAATTATAAGTTTCACTGTGTTAAATAAATACATAAATTTCATAATTAATTACGACTATGTACTTACAGAATCAAAACTTTGGTGAGCAGCATTAATTAATTATTAGGTGTTAATATCAGGGTAATTTTCGGTAGGAATTATTCAATAAAGTACGTGAATTACAACGAGAGGTGTTCAACCTAAAGGCCAATGAGGACCTGAGACGTCATAGTTTTGGATTATTCTGTTAGATTTACCTTTTTCTTCGTCATATTAGGCCCTACAAAGATCTGGTTGGTTCAGTTGCTAGTCAGTATGTAGCATTGCAGCTAGATATACATAATTGGTACATTCGGGAAGTATTTCAATTGTCTATATTTCAGTCAAGGATAGTAATTCATGTAATATTTGAAAGGTTGTGGCAATGACAACTTGTTTGTATTTCAGATATTTTCGTTTTTCCAAATTTGTTATTTTTCTTTCCTCATTTCATCAGTAGTAACAGACGTCAACAACAGACATCGTAGGATGATAGCACATCTTTTCCGTTTCACTGGGTTAGTAAACTAAAAACATCGCCACTGCAAGGCACAACATGGTGAAACGAGAAAAATAACAGAGGTCACCTTTAGCTGACGTGACCGACTGCTCAAAAACAATGTGTTTTCAATGAGGAAACTTTCTACCAATATATAGGGAAGCACGACTTTTCTTGGGTATCACAACAGTTCGTCGCAGCACGATCGTTTGTCAGCTGTCAGTCGGACAGCCTGCAACGTGTGATCACGTGACTTGCACCGACCAGCACCTGCGACTTTAACCTTCTTTTGTATTCCAGACATTTAAATTCAAATATCTATTTAACTTATTTTCCATCGGTGCGAGGAGTCAATAGGGTGCCGGGAGAGAAAAATAACGATTTTCTCTCGTCTTTGTAACTCTTGAAGTGAGAAGTTTTGTTTTACGAAGGATGCTATTCTGTCATGTTTTTTTTTTTTTTGTTCATGAGTTGCGAGTGTCAATAGTTTGTTTAGTCGAGATGACAATAAATCTCCAGTAAATATTTAACTTCTTCTGTTATATTGTCAATCCTGGTATCAACCAACTTTCATTATTACGTAGTCAAGTTTCCGACTCACGCTGAGTTAGTTTGTTGGTGTTTACTGAGAACTACAACGAGAGGACAGGACAGTAACCTGTTACAAGTAGTCTTCACATGCTTTGATCCTTGGTTCCCAGACTCTGGATGGCTGGGAATTTTTCACGAGAATTCTCACAAGGGTAAAGTGACAGATGCTACTCAACCTCCATGTCATTAGTTCGCCAAGCTACCTAGGGAAGAGAAGTGTGATCCTTATGTAGGGCAGGCAGTTCCATTTGATGCCTGTCTCCTATCACTGTGACCACATCATCCCTACTTTGAGTGGAAACGATATGTGGATGTTAAGTTTGCTAAAGTACAAATATGTTAAAAGTTCCAACAGGGACCAAAATATTTCTACTTTACCCCAGTGGAAACTTAATAACAAGGTGATACCGTGTTGAAAGGCTGGTTTGGGAACCAAGTGAAGGTAGCTTATTAACCAGGGAATTGTAATGAACAGAAGTAACAGGGATCTGCTTATATACCCTACACCTGTCTGTGAAAATGTCTAAAATGCAGTGGTGTGCTTATATTAAAGGCAGAGAGATTAGGCCCATGAACATGTTTTTGTGCTGTGTGATTCTCAGTGTGGTAGTCCTGAATCTGGAAGTGTGTTCATGAAAGTTGATGGGAACTGACAGCATGTGTTGCATCTTGTGACAGGAAAATGCTATTGAGGTAGCGAAGCCGGGAGCCGTGAAGCGACTCTACAACTTCATCAACGCCGTTAAGGAGTTGGAGGAGGAGCCCAAAGCCGCAGAAGAGCCGCAGAAGAAGACTCCAGAAGGTGAGCGTATGTTTGGACATTTTAACCCTTTTTCAGTGACGTGCATATGTTTTGGCATATCAAGTTGTGGTGTCCTGACTCCTATGACTGCACTAACAAACTCAGGATGGCAGATGGGAAACCCACAGGTGGCTCCATAAAAAGTTGGTGGAGTTGTGCATAAGTAGCACTGAGGCAAACCTTTGCTGGGGTCACTTGAGAAAGATTAAACTTCAGTCTGTGCTTCTTAATTTTATGTAGTACTGCTGTAGTATGTGAATGTGCACTTTTGTGTTAGCAGCATTGAAATTATGCATACAAGCATGAAAAGTATATGTTTGTATTATATATATGGGTTATTTAAAAAATGCATTACAGCCATTCTTACAAGAAATGTATAAATGAGAATCATTTGGGGGATCGTAATTTTAAGGCAATGAATAATAACTGATGCTACATTTTTTTTAATCTGATTTTTCTGAATAGTCTTGACAAGTCTGTCATAACATGAAGGTTTTCCTTTTGAACTTCTGAAGTATATTTACTGTAGAAAAATCTATGATTGTTGGAGGTGTGTGAAAAATAGCAGATTTATGTTCTAATAATAAGTGAATATTTTTGCTAAAAAATTTTTACAAAATGAAAACTTTTTTTGACAAAATGGTTAAATTTTAATGATGAAATTAGCTCATTTTGTTTACTGTGGGGCCGAAATATAGGCAATAATCCTTTGGTAAATAATTTTTTTTTTTTTGTTTGTTTTAACAAAGTTCATTAAGATATTTTTAATGTTAGTTTTGTAAAAAAAAAAAAAGTCTTATTTTGGATGCTGTTAAATTAATGCATGAATCATTTGTTCTATATTCATGTTAAAATCGAAAAATAATTTCACTGTGATTGTTAATTTTTTTTAACATTATATGCATAGTACATCAGCAGAATTGCTGTCTGCTGTATACATAATAAAACCTAGAATAGAGTAAAATTGAGGACTCCCATTAGGCTAAATTTTGACTGTGTTTTTGTATTCATTTCCGCAGAGGTGTTCAGGAAAGTGTTGATTAACACCATTGTGCGGTGGGCGGAAGAAACGCAGATTGAAACATCAAAACTTGTCAGAGAAATGTTCAGGTAATGTGTTTACACTGTGTACTGCTGACGGATAATGTTGTAAAATAGTGGTTTCATTATAGAGTTGTGCAAATATTTGGTATACTGAAATGAAAATTAAAAATTACAACATTTATTTTCGTTTTGGTAAGTAATTTAGTTGCTGAAAGCAAAGAAAATTAATTTTTATTAATATTTGTGTTTTAATGAACATTCATTTTGTGCACCAGCAAACAAAAATTTTTGTTGTGAATCATGTTTTTGGTTTTATTGTTTTGACACGTGATGCCATGTGGCGAGGGAGGCATGTCACAACGCCAAGGGTTTTTGGTGGGTGCTAGGTCAGATGTAACCAGGGGTTGAAGCTTAGGACTCTAGTCCTGGCATGGTACTGGAGCACGTCTAGTATATAACGCTGGCCGGGTGGCGTAGCAGCAAGGCACAAAGTCTGGTGTGGCAAGAACTACCTTGCGTTTTGGCAGGACCACTGTTGTGGGGATAGCTGGGAGATGCGTAACCTGTGGAGTCTGTCAGATCTGTGGTGACTCAATTGTGTTTGTGCTAGGGGGTTGGCTTGAGCTGGTAGTGGAGGCGTGCAGGTTCTCGTGGGTGTCGGCTATCGCTGGGGTCAGCTTGCTAACCTGGATTCTCCAAAAGTGTGGATTAGCGATCTCGAGGGATTGGTCCTGACCGCTCAGGTGTACAGCAAACACAGGGTGTGTATCTCTAGGTAGCTTGACAGGTGGTGTGAAGAGTTCCGGTGCTGCTTTTGTGGTATGCCTCTTCGGGCAGCGGATAGCTTGTTCCCTCTCCCGCGGTTCTGGATGCATGAGTATGGCGTGGAAGGGGCTAAGCTCCGACTGGTGCTAAGAGGCGGGGGCTGCCGTTCTGATCCGCTCTCAGATACCACTCCAAAGGGAGTAGGGCACGAGGACAGAATCACTACTATCAAAATCCGCGGAAGTGGATCAGGCAATGTGTGGTCCTCTATAGGTGTACAACCACATACTGTATCTGCCAGCCAAGTGCGGTATCCCTATCGCAGTACCCGGCGCAAGCAGCACGGATACTGAGAGTCAGGTCTCACTGGCGGGTAGTCCCAATACGGTACGTGGGTGAGTGCCTCTGGAGACAAAGTCTCTTCAGACTCGGAGAAGTACACCTTCTGGCGCAACCTGCATGGTGGGAAGAGCAATTTCCAAGCTGACATGCTAACCCCAAGAGGCAGAGTACCTAGAGTCGGGGCTCTAACTTTCTGTACACTGTGGTACACAGAAAGTGCTGCCTTACAGAGTGCTTGTGGGTACTCTACTGGTGTGTGGCAGTGCTAGCAAATCTCCCGGTCACCTGCTGTCCCTCTGACGGGCCTGATGTCTACAGGGCGATGTTCTGTGACTATGGTAAAGATACCCTAAAATAGATTAAAACTTGTTTATTCTGTCTAGGGAAATAAAAAAAGGTGGTGTCACACTATCACCTATCATCAACGGGAGCTTAATGAAAGCTGCTATGCATTGACAGGTGAAGGCAACCTGTTCCGAGGCTAGTGGGATAGGTAGACAAACTGCTATTAAAATAACTTAAACTTGGCTATGCTACGATGTTTGCCCTGAAGGGGCCGGAAATGTCTATGTGTTTCACAACGTAGACGATGGCAGGAGTCTTCGGCACCCGCTTGCGGTGAAGACAAGGTAGGTAGGAGATGATCTTTGGCACTGGGATGCGGTGAAGACCAGGAAGATGCTGGTTTCTTTTGCACCAGCGTACAGTGAAGGAACAGAACAGACTGGCATTCCAAGGGCAAGTCCTAGTATATATACTCTTCTTGGGCTCTCCCTTGGTCGTTTGTGGAGAGGGGTGGCAGTTGTGAACTGGCGCTTAATCCTCTGGGCGTGCAACGTTGCTGGCTGACGCTGGATCCAAGTTTCATGCAGTGATCATACTAGTGGTGCCATCCGGCGGTGCGCAAAAGTACTTGAAGGATCTCTATGCAGAGTCTCGGTGGCTCGGCCGGTGAACAGTACAAGTCTGGCGTGGAGTGTCCATCCTTTCCCTTGGGTAGACCGTACAATCTCGGTGTCATGTAGAGTGCAGGATCTAAGCAGAATCTATGCACATGAGTGGCAAAGTGATGCACAATGTTGAGTAGAAGTCGATTTAAAAATGATGAAAAGACATTATGCGTAGCACGTATCAAGCCGAAATGCTATGATGCTCGTTCATGGGCAGATTGATGCCTACTTGTATTTTTATTAATAAATAAACATTTCTAACCGAAAATGTTGGTGGTATGACGAAAGTAAATAGTACGCGCGTGTGTGTGTATATGGACACACACGCACACACACACACACACACACACACATATATATAACACAGATGAATTTTGATTTTGTGGAATGTAATAGTTATGCAGTAAACATCTGCATGATATTTGTAAAACTGGCGACTTTACTCATCTTCTGTGCTTCGAGGTTAGGTTCTTGATGACTTGCAAGTACAGCATTTGCAACTATGTATTGATTGAAGGTCGTGATTGTAGTTGGATACTTATGTCACAAAACTGGTTTTTGTTTTATTAACTGACCAAAATGCAAAACTGCGATGTAAACATTTAGTAGGTGGAAAAGACACGTGCTTAAACACTGCCATGCCATATACACAGTGATTTGGTGATAGTGGAGGGCATTAAAATTTAAAATACAACTGCACTGGAAGCAAATTTGTGTAGTTTTCAAATTACCAAGGAAACAAAAACAAACAGGTTTCTGCCGCTTCATTGTAAAAACATTTTTACTGTTTCTAAGAAGTATTTTTTAAAGTAATAATGAATGATATACTAGTATTTTGTTGTTAGGTTGTGGATTTATGTGAGTGATATAGAACTGAATGGGATTTAGTTAAAATATTCTTGTCTACAAATGTGCAAAACCTATATGTAAGTGATGTACAAATCTTGTAAAACTTGAATGCAAGTGAATGTTCGTGGGCAGTTTTAAATGTCTCGATAGAGTAAAATAGGTATTTATCACACAAAAATTTGTGTGATGTGACAATGTGTGTTACATGACAAGTGTGCTCTCGTAAGATTGCCCTTTCATATTTATCATTGCATATTTTTGAATGTTTTATACTTAAATATGTACTAATTATAAAAATGAATAACAAATTCCATTTAATTTGATTGAAATTACCACAAAAATAGCAGATTTATGTTCTAATAATAAGTGAATTTTTTTGCTAAAAAATTTGACAAAATAAAAACTTTTTTTGACGAAATGGTTAAATTTTAATGATGAAATTAGCTCATTCTTTTTTACTGTGGGGCCCCAAATATAGGCAATAATCCTTTGGTAAATACTCTATATAATTTATTTTTTTTGGTTTGTTTTAACAATGAATTTGTTATAATGAATAACTTTCTAGTATGTTATAAAATTTGTTAAACAGTTGTTAATACTAAGCTCTTATGAAATTATTTTTGTTTCACTTACACAAAAGTTCATTAAGATATTTTTAATTTTGGTTTTGTAAAAAAAAAGTCTTACAACCCTCTTTCGTTGTACATTTTCTAGTAGAACACTTCCATAAAACAATTTTCCTTTTGTAACAGAATTAAATGGTTTTACTAGAAATATTTTGTGCTGTATAAGCCAGGGCACACAGGGATAATTAATTACAAAACAAACCATTCAGAGAAGACTTGGGCTTTAATGACAGTAAAGATACAAAATTGCCTTAAGCCACATAAGTTCACTCGTGGCAAAACTTTTAACCAGCAGAAAATGCCATCAACAAAATTAAGCATGTGGAAATAAACATACTAAAATTACGCGGCAATCTTGGTTTAATTCAGAGAAGACATAATATTTATATTGCCACTTGATCATGCCAATATGGTCCACTAAAACAGTGTGGATTTTATCTCTCGATAGAAATATGCTATAAAGCTTAACATTCATGAAACAATTCAAGAAATATATACTGACAATTCATTTTAAAAAAGCATTATAAAACATATTCCCAAATGCAACATACGGCGACACAATCCAGCCGTTTATTTTCTGTTTCAGGATCGGATTACAAACCACTTAAAAAACACGTATTATTCCAAGATGACTTGGATTTTTAAATGTCTGGCAGCTGCATAAATCCCACTGCATAATATTACATTCAGGTACTTCAATATTTCCAATGACTATAGGAAAAATAAACTGCGCTCAAACATATCGAGCAATCCTTAAAAAAACCTTTTCCTAAAAATTCCTACTGTATTAAAAAATTGACATGCCTTTTCTTCAAACACATTTACAATCAAGTAAATCAAAATTACTCATTCCACAATATGAAATCAGAGGAAAATAATTCAATGTTACACAATCATTTCAGCAGCCCTCTGATTCACTTTCCAAAACATTTAAACAGAATCTGGTTAAAAAGGTTTAGCAATAATTGGTAAAGGCAATCATTTATATGGGACTCATTTGACCTCTAAAACTCCCATCTGTGTATACTCAAAACCAGTAGCGTCACGAAGACGACCAATGCATGCTAGGAAAGGCTTGCTAATTTCAGCACTGAGCCGTCTAACACCTTAAAGAAATCGTAGCCGCCTCAAGGGGCCAGTGAACCCCATTCCAGAAACACAAAAAACTTCCCTGCTCAAAGAAAATCTTACGTGATTAAGAATTACTAGGGCTACTGTAAGTTCCATAACATATGACTGATATCAACTAGAAATTGCAAAAGCTTCAACTTTACCAGAAAAAGGGAATACGTACTGAAAGTCGAGGTCAGAAGCCACGGGCGACATTAACTGCCCTATCATAGCCGCTAAACATCAGACCTAGATTTTTCATACTATAAAATAAATATCCCAAGGTTGGAGAAAACATAAGCGTTAATCTTACACTAAATTCACGTTTAATTAAATGGAATTCATGTAGTTCACTGACCACCCAAAAAAAGGCGGTGAGTCAGGGCACTTAATGGGGCACTATCGTCAATTGCAACTCCACAAAGTTTAACAACTTTCAAAACAATATGTTGCAATATGAAAGTCTAAATAAAGAATACTCTCACTAGAAAGCTTAACAGATCCAATCATCAATTCACGCAATTTCAATGCCCCAGATAAATTGTAAGTGTGTGATCAGAAAAACAGTTACTGAAAACTGACACCTGATCAACTGCCATGACACACCGGCTATTTCGTCGCTAAAATTCTTAGGCCTCATACACAAATGACCCAAGCTGCTGTCGTGGACACAATCACCCACAGTTAAAAGGATGTCAGCTGGACCCAATGCCTCTTGATAGAGACGTTCGCAGACACAACTCATTCATGGCAGGAGTAGCAGTAGCACCAAACACCAGTAACCAAATGAGAGCTTGCATAATTGCATAAACCGTTGATGAGGAACTTAACGAGGAGAGGTCCGGAGACAAGAAGGAGGGGAGGAGATGTGCAAGGCCTTATTAGAAACAAAAGTGTATGGGAAAACAAGGGGAATGGGAGGAGGGAGAGTAGGGGTAACGAGTTGGCCAAGTAGCATGCCAAATAGCCATAAAAGATGTACAAATACAAGTCCCGCGACAAGCCACTGTCGCAATTTTAACAAATTTTGATCATTAGTCCTTCACATTTGACATATTCATTTTCTATGCATAATTTTGTAAAGAGAGTTCAGGATACGTTTTTGTAATTTCATATGAACTTTAGAATGTTAATGGAGTCTTTCCTGGAGTTGTGAATGCAATGATTGGCTGGTGGCATGTGACCAATACAGGTTTGCTTGTGTTTTTGACAGCCTGCTTGTGCGGCAATACGACAGTGTTGGTGAGCTGATCCGCGCCCTGGAGAAGACCTACGTGATCAACAGCAAGACGAGAAATGATGTGGCAGAGATGTGGGTGGGTCTGAGTCAGATACGAGCCTTGCTACCTGTGCAGATGTCGCCAGAGGAGGAAGGACTCGTCCGTGAAAGGCTGTGGTGAGTACTAGACCTCCATCCCTTCCTCCATCCTGGGAAGACCACAAGAGGAAAACAAGATATGTACTTAAATTGTGTCAGTTCCCAAACTCATTAGGTGGTACGTGTTGGCCATTGTCAGTTATTACATTAAGAGTGGGATAGGAGTTCAGGAAAATTACACATAGAAAAGTGATGGAATACAAATGTCTTGTATTATGTATACATAGATTTTCCCATCTTTCTCCCTCCCCCCTCTCATTTGTTTTATAGGCAGTCTCTGTGTGTGTTTACTAACGTAGTGTTTCCTTGGCAGCAGTGTGTGACAAGTGCCAGATTTGCTAACAAGCAGCTGCAAGTCGCTGAGTACGAGGTGATTGTGTTGCAGGAAACTGGTCAACAACCACACGTTCTTCCAGCATCCTGACCTGATCCGCATCCTGCGCATCCACGAGAACGTGATGGCCATCATGATGAACACCCTGGGGCGGCGTGCCCAGGCACAGTCAGATGTGCAGGAGCAGGCCAAGGCACCAGAGGGCGAGGCCGCACCACCCAAGGAGAAGGTAATCACTCCTTCCCACACCTAGCTGCAACATGTGTCGATAGGGTTTTGGCCACCTCCTCTCCCCTCCCCCCTCTATCTAATGGAAGTTGTGTTCCTGTGGAACCATGACGACATTGAGTAGTTGAAATTTTGAAGTAAATTAGGAAAAATCTTGAAAAACCAGATGAAAGATGACTGATGCTGTAAAATTATACTTGCAAAACAGTTCAACGTAACAAATTTTTTTATACAGCCCAATATTCTCAACAACATGAAATGCCCTTGCTGCTGACAACTCCCAGGTTTACCGTTAATGGACTTCCCATCCTCTGCGTAAAGACAAGAGATGAACACTTGCACAAATATTCCTTAAAGACCAGGGATGGATCCCAAATACTGAGACAGACACTGCACGAGACAGTCACCGGTCGGCCATCTTTGTTGACTGACAAAAAAGTCAGCTAATGAAGTTTAAGCGCGCACTTGGTTTGTACACCTCTTCCACTGCGCCACGTCACAATATATTTTACACAGAGTACCTGAGCACTGAAAACTAAACACTCTGTGTTTTAGTTTGTTGGAAATCACTCTTTGGTGAGAGGGATTCTGGGTTAAAAGCTCAGTTATGTCTTAAATGAATGTACCATTTTTTAGTTGTAAGTTTAGGTTTAGTGTGTGTTAGCCCTCTCCTACAACTAGTGCCATGTAGGTATTAGTTATTACCATGTTTCATGAGGGATGCTAACATTTATTTTGCTGCTTTCATTTTATCACCTTGTCACTCCTGTTCCATCTTGTGAGTTTTTCATGCTAGCTCTACATAGTTAGTCGTTCTGATGGGTAAGGCAGCCATCTTCTACTTGTCATAGTCACAGTAACGTAGATTGGTATTGGAAAAGTTTGTGAACTTTCATATTCGTTGTTAATAACATGATATCCACAGGTTTTGATTTCTCAGCTCTTTACCACAATTCATATTTCATGTTGTTTTGCCAACATTCATAGTATGTTTGAGCACAAGGTTTAGCAGCTGTTAGAACTGAGCTGTCGTTATTGCTGTATACAGTATAAACCCCTCTATTACGACCCCATATATTATGACCACCTCTCTATTACGTCCCAATCCCGAGGAACCGTGAAAAGTTTGGGTCAAAAAAGTTGAAAATTTGAGGCACGTCTAAAAATAGATATAGTAATCCCTAGCCAACCGCTGTATCTTGAACCTTGAACCACGGTTTCACTTATGCCGGGATTCGTTTTTGTAGACCGCGGTACTAGTTTCTACTATCCAGGGTTTTCAGTCTATGGAAAACTAGCCCTTACTGATGTTAGTGGTCGCATTTCTCAAGCTACCATCATAGACTTTGAAATTTGTTGTCCCAGGCAGTGTGAAGCAATAAATTACTTAATGCCAGAAGGGGACACTGGTGTATTGTCCATGGAAGCACAGGATTGCGGGATGAGGGGAGTTGCAGGCCGGGTCACTAAGGATCCTTTGTCCTCGGCACATGCCACTGCCTCTGCCTTACCCTCCCTGTCTTTTTCGCTTCCACTATCCGTCCTCTTTTGCTGTAAAAACAGCGCACATTACACAGACTAGTTTCTTAATCAGTGTATGTATGACAACTTCAAATTTAATTCAATGCCCTTTTTTTAATTATTATTGTTAAGTTTATGTGCACCCATGCTTATGTAATATATTAGTTTTTTATGGTGGGCAATTGTTTTTTTTCTTGTGAAGTCAATTTTATGTGTAAAGTGAATAAAGGTAAGTGTGTACAAATAAAATGTGTTCTTATGTTACTGGTACCATATTATGGCGAGTGAGGCAGTGTGCGTGTATAAGTAACGTCAATAGTTTTTGATGAAAAATTTGGGATAATTAATATTTCAAGTGAACTGCACTAAATATTTATATTCCCATAAACATTGCCGGGCTTCATCATGCCAGTGCAGATGCCAACACGCCGCCTAGATTTCGTATAAATTCAACATATTGACGTGAATTGCATCCATCAGCATGTTTTCCCAATGCCGGGCCGCTGTTACGAAGTGAACTGGCCCTGTAACGACGGCAGTGGCGGCAGGCAGGCAGCCGCCACCCACCATCTTCTAACGACCGACCGACAGCTGCCCAGCCTGAGGATCTAGGGCCGAGCTTCAGCATCAAACCGCCACTCCCGTGCCCGGCCGTGCTGCAGAGGATATAGGCGCTTGCCCAGCTATGTACATGGCTAGACCATAGCAAGAGCACGGCGCGCACATGCATTGCACAACACCACCTAAACTTTTTGATTGCTATGTGCCTCATAGCAATGTATGGCCAACAAGACCTGCTTAGTAAATCTTTAATAAAAACTTTATATTTTAATAATACATAGTCTAATCTTTTCACACGCTTTCAATGGCCATGTCATACTGTGTTTAGGCCTTCTTTTTTTACGACAAGGGGTGGTCCAATATGCCTTTCTTGAGTATCAAATTAATCAGGAGACGTCCAGCTATTAAAATTTACATACAGTGTTTATGTTCAATTTAAAAAGTGGTTTTGTATGCACTAGAGATGATTGAACATGAACTTCATGCAAAAAATGGCAAGTTTGGAGACATAGGGGTTAGGGGCAGGTCAAATTGGCCGAAAATTTTCCAATTTTTTTATTACCACCCTATTCTCGGAAACCGTGAGGGGTCGTAATAGAGAGGTTCTAATTTGTAACAGATAAGAAAAAGTAATTCATACATTGCTAATGATGATGTTCGCAGAGGTACAGATAGTGAGAAAGGTAAATAATTGTCATTTGCAGGAATTGTTTTAAATTATGCACGATTTAGAAATAATCCATTAAATAACCATCTTTTTTTATTACTAATAAATAAACACAAGGTTGTTTTCTAGAGTTGTGCGAATGTTATTTTTTTCTCACGAAACGAAAACAATAGTTATGTTGTGAACTTTCATGAAACTGAAACGAAAGTAAATAATAATTTCATAACTCTTTAATCTTAACTGAAGTTTAACGAATTTCATAACATTTTTGCAAGTTATTCATTATAAAAAATTTGGTGCAAAAATCAAATAAGTAAATTTTGGATATGGATTACATTTACCGCAGGGGTTATTGCCTACATTTAAATTTCCGTCTCATGCAGTTGTTTTAGTTGTAAAATCATGAAAACAATCAAGATGTGATTAATTAGAGGCACAATTTTTCTTTACTGGTGCACTGTATGAGAACATTCATTAAACACCCGAATATTCAACAAAATCAAGAATTTTCATTTTGTTACAACTTTTGGCAACCAAATTTCTTACCAAAATGAATCTGAAAGTTGTCATTTTTAATTTTTGTTTCGGTGTACCGAATATGTGCCCAACCTTATTGTTTTCCTAATTATTTTAAGGCTAATGGGGCCTTTTTTTATAGTTTTAGTCCAATCATAATTTTTGAAGCTCTTAGTCAAGTTTGTTATTTGTGCATTTAATTGTTTCATATTTATGTTGGATGGTAGGGCAGGGAACAAGTTACACATTTAACTAACACATTGTAACAGAAAATTTAGAAATTACATTTATTCTTACATGCATAATGGTGTGTAGTCGAATTGGTGTGAAAGTGAACCTTAAATACTACAGTATTCATTTTACATGCTAAACAATTAGGCCAAGTAAATTTTCAGCTCTCCACACACTATTTTTCTAAGTGTAAGTACAGTGTTTACTGTAAATAAAATCCCTAATTTTTAAAAAATAATAAGCACCTTGGAAATAGGGTGGGCATTATTTTTTGCGAGTTAGACCATTTTGCCTTCCAGTGAAGCACTGCCACTAGTCAGCTGTGCTAGGGTTTAACATCATGAGGGAAAGCTATCAAGGTCAACAGGTAGAGTTTGGGCACACAAATATATACAAATAAATGAGATATTTAATGGTGAAAGCCACCTTTCTCATGGTAAGTCACACATTCAGCATAAATATGCCTAAGCATGGAGAACTGTTCATCATTTTTTGTTATGTAATTACTTTTTCAAAAAATATGTATCAATGAAAAACATGAACAACTTGAACAAAAACTGTTTGTTCACCCTCCTGGCAACATTCTAGCAAATCGGCTTGAAGGACACCCTCCCACTCCACCCCTATAATAGATACCTGCTTTGTTTCCATCAGTATCATGTTGCGGACATTACCATCTCTCCTAGCCATGTATTCGTTAGCGGCAGGGAAAACGAAGCTCTATGTATTTACCGGTATCCAGGCATGGGATTCTTGTTGCCGATAGAAACTGGTCCCAGAATTTTCCAGTAAATCATAATGAAATATGGGGAGGGAGTTATACAGGGGTGGGTGTTCTATCCAAGTAAAGACTGTTTTTAAAGTGAGACACACACTTATACACTATCTACCAAAAAGTAATTGGGCACCCATGAACATAGGTAATTCAATAAGTCAGTTGACTTGTGTTTCACGGTCTTCGGCATAGGAACACCGGTGTTTGTCTGTGGTAGCATGAACACAGAGGCCTATTGTAACATTCTGGATAGTGAAATGCTCCCAGCATTGTGACGTTTTTACGGAATGGGCCAGTGTTACTTCCAGAATGACAATGCCAGGTGCCATGTTTCAAGGGCTACTATGTAGTGGTATGCCGACAACAATGCTTGCAGATTGGACTGGCCCGCCCAGAGCCCCGACCTCAACCCTATAGAACATTGTTGGGAAAAATTGGATCGCTGGGTGAGGGCTCGTCAGGCGCGGCCAAAATCCATTGCTCAACTCATGGAATGGTTGCAAGAGGAATGGCGATGAATCCCAGTGGATGTCCTGCAAACACTCGTAGAGAGCATGCCAGGCAGGGTGGCTGCTGTTATAGCTGCAAGAGGAGGCCCTACGAGATTCTAACGGGGTGACAACCACCGAGCAAACATTGTGAACAGGTGCCCAATTACTTTTTGGTAGATAGTGTACTTGAAAAAAAATTATCCATATGGTCTACACGTGTACATGGCTGGTCTGTACTATGAACATTGCATTTTGTGATACATATGAAGTTCGTGAACGAGCTTCCGTCACAGGTCATGAGTCGCAGCTGAGGGTGTGTTTGTTTCTATGTTGTTTCTGGCAGGACACTTCTCACGAAATGGTGGTGGCATGTTGTCGCTTCCTTTGCTACTTCTGCCGCACGTCGCGCCAGAATCAGAAGGCCATGTTCGACCACTTCTCATTCCTGCTGGAGAACAGCAACATCCTGCTGTCACGGCCGTCACTGCGTGGCAGCACCCCGCTTGATGTCGCCTACTCCTCCCTCATGGAGAACACTGAGCTGGCTCTCGCCCTCAGGTAAACATTTTGTCCTTGGCCACAATTACCCTGTTCCCATGCCACCATTCTCACAGTTTGTGGTTACTTTACTGAAAGCCATGTTTAGTTTAGTCTTACAACCTGTGGTGTATTCTTTAACTACATGTTATTAGAGCAAAAAAAAAAAATTCTATTGACACTAATAGAAATGTTACACTTTTGATATATGCAAGTACTTCTCCAAATGCACTGCCAACATTAAAGAGAGACAATAGTGACGGAGTAGCTAAAGCCCTGGACTCACACTAAGGCATTCCAATATATGTAGTGTATTAAAATAACTTCAAATATTTAGGAAGGTACCCATGCTATATAATTTGGATTCTGTTGTGCATGTATCCAGCACATTTGATGTAAAGTGGTTGTTTTGCAGTGTGGCATGTTTGACGTGCCACAAGTGACATCATTCGCTCATTTATCCTCGCCACAGCTGTGGACCCCTCCTAAGAAAAGCCGTTATTCCGTACACACCACAGGGCGCCGTCCAAGTCAGGTGGTTTGCCTGGCCGTTGCCGCCTGCTGTACTGCAACCCGCTTTGCATCACATTGCCGCTTACCCCTCCAGCACCTGGCGCGTGAGAGGAAGTCACCACTGCTCTCAGTTACTCTCTTCTCTTCTTCGTGTCTCTCTCCCTTCACACCTCACAACCCTTGCACTGACCCTGTAAGCCGAGTATAAACAGGACCCGCAGTCCTCAATTCGAGACTGTCTCATGCCAGTCCACCTGTTCTGTGTTACTCTGCCCGAGAGCCACCAGACTTCACGTCTCGCCTCCGCAGAACGCCATGCTACCCTAAGGACTACCGACTTTTTCAAGTTGCAACAGTCTTATGCTGTTCAGTCAAGAACTGTGCTCTGCACGACACTGCTGTGCTGTCCATGAGCATACAGATGCCCCTGTTCTTCCAGCTACCTTGTAGCTTACTCTCAGCTATCACGAGTGCTAGTACCGCTGTCTTGCGGTTGCCCTCGCCCCGTCCCCCCCGCGGCTTTGTCTTCTGAGACATAGGTAACTATACTAGTTATCAACTTAGGACCGTCCCTTCAGGCCTCAGGGTGCAGACTGGTTTATGTGTGTTTTAATTGAAGAATCAATGAAACAGGCATAAATCAGACTTGGTCGAGTTGTCTCTCCAGCACTCTGTATTCCCTACTCCTTGTCCTTTCTCTTTCCGGTTCGTCACCTGTGCTATTAAAACTCTTCTAGTGTTAGCCACGACCTGACGCCTTGCTCCTTTTCTCTCCTATTGATAGCTGTCTCGAAGTGCAACTTAGGAAGCTTGCCTTCCTGGGCCTCATTAGAGAAGTTTTCTCTTCCCTGTGTTGTTCCACATGCCAAATATCTGGGTTGAAGACCAGTATTACCGGCCTCCCACGTCACCTGACCTCCGCATCCCTCATTCCATCAGGCTCTGTCTACCCATTACTGTCCACCCACTATAAACCTAATTGGTTACCCCCATCACATTATGCCTCATAGGGCTGGGTGGGGCAAAGCTGCCAAGCTTGGGTTAGCTCATGCTGGGGTACAAAAGGAAAGCGGCCCGGTTGACAACCAGGTATACTCCTGGAAGAAAGAGAAGGCTGCACATCAAAGAGGGTCAACCTCCAGCTCAGCAATTTCCACTTCTAACCCCATCTGGCACGTACCACGCACAGTATCTCTGCACCCACCGCCGCCGCCGAAGAAGATACCTACCTCTGTCCAGCCAGCTAATGTTACCAGGGTAGTCAGTGCCCTTAACATCACACCAGCTAACATTCCAACCAGGGCACCCACTTGCCCATCTCTCGCCTGCACGCTGCCCAAAGTTCAACGTACAATTATTGACGTGGCCGAAGCCAACAACTCGGGCACTAGGAAAAACTACGTTCAAGCAACAACCACTGCATTACCGTCATCCAGGGGGAATTGCCTCTGCCTTACCCATCAACGGCAAATCCCACTAAGAGTAAATGATGCGACATGTTCAAGTCAACATAAGGCAATTAATGTTGCTACAAGTCTGACATTATGCAGTGTGAACAAAGTGGTTTGGGAAAAAGTGAAATTATGGAATGATTAAATAAAATATACTGTGTTGTGTTTAATGGAAATTTGTCTGTAAAGAACAACTCACATGGCGAGAACCATTTGGGACTCTAAGCATGTTTAAAGCTTCATTACATGGCATCTTTACGTACAGTGTATGTTCCATCATCTTATAACTGTTTACAAATACTTTGTGGTGTTGTATAAGTTTGTAAGTGTGCATGCTGGTATTGTAATTCCCTGTAATGTATACATACACAGTTTTAAACAATTATTCATCTATTCTATAATTATTAAAAAAATACTATATATATTTTTTTTCTGTCATTATAACAATATGCTAGCATATATGCAGTTACTGTTTCATTTCATTCCATATTTACAAACACCATTTCATATAAATAGCTTTTTATCCCTTTGTCATAATTTATGTACCTACATTATATTGTTGTTTTTAGCTTGTTTATTGTGTTGATTCCTGTAGAGCAAGCTTTCGTCTTTATGAGAGGTTTTTTTATAAGTCTTGAAGGACTGAACTTCCGTTTTGTATGCAGTACACGCAAGGACTTTTTTTTTTTTTTTTCAAAAGTATAAGTTGAAAGTTTTCCAACAATTCGCAAACCAGCTGCTACTTACAATATGTTAAATACATGGCAGGCAGTGTAGCTGTGGAAGTTACGTCTGCATATGTGTGTTATCTGGGTGTGGCCATTGCAGGGAGCACTACCTGGAGAAGATAGCAATCTACTTGTCACGTTGTGGCCTGCAGTCCAACTCGGAGCTCATGGAGAAAGGCTATCCTGACCTGGGCTGGGATCCTGTGGAGGGTGAGAGGTACCTCGACTTCCTGCGCTTCTGCGTCTGGGTCAACGGTGAGTCTCTCCTTGAGCATGAAAGGTCTTGCAACTGGTTCCTGCAATTTTATTGGCTTCTTACATAGCACTGCTGGTTCTGGTTTCAGTTTTTGTGGCACTTGCATCAGAATTATATTAACAACAGCAACAGGAACAAATCACATAGTTGATGACCCTGACAGTACAGGGCTTATATTAAATAAAAATATTACAAGTAGGTGGTACAGGTAATATGAATGGAAAAATAGAGGTTGTCTTGAAAATGAAAGACATAAAATAAGTAAGGAGGAGACCCCAGGAGAGAGAATAGAAAAATTGTACAGCAAATTCAGTACAGGAAAGTGTAGATTATTGGGGCAAAATAAAGACAGAAATGTTGGAGCAACTTGAAAAGTTCACTCACCTAACTGCCACAGGCTAAAAATGTCATTAGATGATGCTCAGACATCAAGGTATACCATTTGGTGTAGTACATGAAGTGTGCAGCATTAACACTTTCAGTCAAAAATAAATATATAATTTTAGGCATTGCAACAAACAAATATTTTGTTTGGAACTGTACTGATATCCAGATGACGCTTTGTCATTCATTGGGACCAATAGAAATCTATCTATGGTTTATGTTACTGGCAGCAGTTTACGAGGCTGCAGAAAATAGTCTCATCAACGAATTATGTCTCCCATACGTTGGGAACCTTTCTCATTGGACAGTATGACCTGCTGTGTACAGTGCAGTCCGTTGAAGCCACTTCATATGCAACATCACTGTGACTGAAAGGGTTAATACTGTAGTTGCTGGCACAGTTGTTGGCTGTGTGTAGTAATACCTAATCATAAGGAACTCCATTAAAAAATTTTAGTGTCTTGACTTTTTGTGATGTCCTTTCATTTTATTGATGTTAAACCTCTTTGCCTGCAGGTGAAAGTGTTGAAGAGAATGCAAACCTGGTTATCCGACTGCTGATTCGCCGGCCAGAATGTTTGGGGCCAGCCCTCAGGGGAGAAGGCGAAGGCTTGCTCAGAGCCATTATCGATGCCAATAAGGTGAGATGATTTAATTGACAAGAAGCAAATTGAACAATTGTAGATTATTTAAAATTCAAATTTATGTCCAAGTAGGTATTTAAGTTTCTTACCTACTACTGTATGTAGTTTACTACTTTGGCTCTGATGGAAAGATATCTGAGAAATATGAGTTAGTCCTGATTAGTGATTACTATTAGGTTCAGGTTGGTAAAGCTTACTTAGCATTATAAAAATGAGCACCATTTTTTTCTAAGATATGTCAAGTACTCCGTTTTCACGTAAAATGATTGCTTATGGAGAAATAGTATATGAACTTTCCTTTTCTTTCAAAATACAATAAATCTCTCTTAAGAAGTCTCTAAAGGGACAAAAAATGTAGACTTATTAAGCAGGAAATCTTGTTAAGAGTGTCAAATTATGTTCATAATACTCTCATGTTGTTTATAGACCAGGTGCATAGTTATGTAAATTTATTAAGGAGGAAAAATTTCTAAACGGAACTTCTTAAATTGGCTTTACTGTACTGCATGATATGCAATAGGTGGCTTAAATTCAACTGAACCCCATTGTATGGAATTTTATTTTGTATCACTGCAGAGAAACACAACTGATCATGCCCTAAAATCATAATACCATATAATTTTCATAAAATTTCGTTGGGCATATGCATGTTTTCAAGGATAGAATGTTTACTGTTGTATTTTTAGTTTCATTTTGTTCTAATATAATCTTGTTGATACTATTTAAATTGAGAAATTGTTGTAATAGGCCACTAGGCTACCGATGATTAGGGTTATGTGAATATTCGGTATAATGAAATGAAAACGATGAAAAATGACAACTTTAATTTTTGTTTTAGTAAGAAATTTTGTTACTGAAAGTTTATAACGAAACAAAAATTCTAGAGTTTAATGAATTTTCGGGAATTTAATGAATGTACATTTAGTGCACCAGCAAAGAAAATTCTTACTTCTAAGTAATTTTGTTTTCATTATTTTATAACTCAAATAACTACATAGAACAATAATTTTAATGTAGGCAAGACCTTGTGTGGTAAATACGCCATACCCTACTTTTTTTTGTTTGCTTTTGCAACAAATTTGTTAATAATGAGTAACTTGCTAAAATGTTATGAAATTTGTTAATCTTTCATGAAGGCTGAGCTCTAATGAGATTATTTTTCATTTTCGTTTCAGTTTCCATAAGTTCATAACAAATCTTTTGTTTTTATTTCGTGAGAAAAAAGTCACATTCGTACAACCCTACCGATAACATTATCAAAATTAAGCAGAAGTCACAAGTATTCATAGAGTGGTACTCGTAGATAGACACATAAACAAAAGTCAGACAAACATATTTTTCATGTGCATCTGCGTGGAAAATGTGTTTGTCTGACATTTGTTTATTGCATGTCGTATCTACAAGTACAGCCCTGTGAGTACTTGTGCATTCTCTCCACTTTTTATAACGTAATCAAATGCTATTTAAAGTCTTTCAGAAATTTAAATCTGTGAGATAATTTTGTTTTAAAATATATAAAAGAACAGGAATTCAAGTACTCACAGTTTAGTACTCGTCGACAGGCACACACACACATGACGAAGGACGACACATTCCACGCGGTTGCACAATTACGAATTTTCGCTGGCTAAGCCAGCTTCATCAGGCGTGGAGTTGAATGGATATATCAATGTTGTTGACCTTGATTTGTGTTCCAGTATTTGAGATGGTTTGCTGAATCTGTTTGCGGACGAGGTGCCTGGGATAGCTCCTGTCGAGGAATGTTATGGCTATTTGTTCACACTGTTTGTTGAGATCACTGTTGGTGGAGCAGATTTGTTTAGCTCTTGTGGCAAGACTGTAAGGTAGGGATTTTTTGTCATGATATGGGTGGTAGCTCTCAAAGTGTAAGTACTGGGAATTGTTGGTGGGTTTGGTGTGTACAGCAGTTTGAATTGTGCCATTGTGGAAAGATATACCTCTGGTGGTCCCATATCATGAAGACCTAAGTAAACTCAGATACATTCTCCACATTCGATACAAAATTGTGGCTTCCCCACCCCATACACAAGACCTGCTCTCCAAACCGCCTAGGTTGGTCTTCAAAAGGCCACCTAACCTCCAAACAAACTAGTTCGTCCAAAGCTGCAGCCCACCACAAATGCCAACCAAACTATCACCCCCAAAGGACCCCACCCCTGCAATAGCTTACGCTGTGGCACCTGTGCCATCCACCAACCCTCCACTTCTTTCAATAGCAGACTCACTAGCCGTGCATACCTCATCCAAGGCAACTACAAATGTGCAACAGAAAATCTGATTTATCAGCTACAGTGCCAACAATGTAATGCAGAATACATCAGCCTCATCACCAACACACCCAGGCATAGAATGAATGGCCACAGAGCAGACACCAAATAAGCCATAGCTGGTAATATCAATAACCTACAGGACAAATTACTAGTTGCAGAACATGCAACATCACACAACAAAGATTTTGATTCCTGCTACAGCACCAGAGTTGTGAGAGCCCTACCACCTTCAAGCAATAGCTCAGAACTCAGACACTGACCTCACCAATTTATAACAGAATCCAGGCAGCCGCCAGGCCTCAACACAAAATAATTACAGCTCCTACCACACTCATCAGCTATACTGGCAAATTTTCAGTTTTCCAGCCCCACCCTGGTTTGTCATCTGGTCGCTAGGTTTACTACTAACAGCACCCTTCCACAATACTGTAGTATCCTTCAACTCCACAGCTGATGAAGCTGGCTTCGTCAGCAAAACGTTGTGATCGCGCAACTGCATGGAATATGTGTCATCCTTCATTGTGTGTGCCTGTTGACAAGTACTACATTGTGAGTACTTGAATTCCTGTCCATTTATATATTTTTGATAGCCTAGTGGCCTACTATTTGTTTTAAAATAGTTTTGCCAAAGTTTTTTTAAAATCCATTCAACAGTGCAGATAATGAACTACAGTGGAACACCTATTTTACACTTTTCAAGGTACTGGGAAAATATGTTGCAAAATGCAGGTAACTGTAAAATGAGAGAAACTTATGCTGTAAAAACAGACATTGGGACCAAAAAAAAGTGCATCTAAAATGGAGGAATGTGTAAAATCAGGCGGTGTAATACAGGGATTCCACTGTAATCATGTTCTGAGATGTCATTACCTCCCTCTACCTTGAAATGATGAGAGTGATAGCACAAGCCCACAAACTTGATTTCTGAATGGTTATTCTGCGTGATGCAGATGTCAGAGCGCATAGCAGACAGGAGAAAGGTGATGGTTGAAGCGGAAGGCACTGCAGCATTACAGTTTGAGCACCCCTTGCCAGAGAGCGATGAAGATGAAGACTACATTGACACTGGTGCTGCCATCCTCAACTTCTACTGCACACTCGTGGACTTGCTGGGACGATGTGCGCCCGACTACGCTGTAATAGCGCAGGTAACACTGGCTTTTGCAAGTGTGGCGATTCAGTTACAAGTACATAGCTGTACAAATGGTGTAAAACAAAAACATAATAAAAAGTTAAAATTAACGATTTTGCAATTATTTTGTAACTACTGAAATTTCTTAATTATAAATTTCAAAATAGTGTATTGCATATTTGTATCAAAATATTGGTAAGAAAAAATAATAAATGGTATTTAAAATGAAATTTTTTAGTGATATAATGAATGTATTATCTTTTGAGTTTGTGTAGCAATCCCTATAATAACTGATGTTTCTTGCTTTAAGCATGTTCAGAATAACTGCTGATCTGTCCAACTTGACGTACCACGATACTGTCGGATACATATCCAATCCTCAGCCTCTGGTGCTCCCCCTAGTGTACAATAGCAATGAACACCACTGCTCATATTGCCTCTCTAACCGTTTCTATTTACAAGTGACTCAACTCCTTGCCACCTGTGAGGCTGGCAATCTGCAGAACGCCATGCTCCAGTCTGAGTGGATCGATCCACCCCTTCGCTTGCCTTGCTCTGGATGGCTGGTACTGGACATGCATGCTTGTCTTGCATCAAGGGAGGTTTCTCCTTCCATGCGGCCTTCATAGACTTTTGGCACGATCATTCTCTTTCGCTTGAAGTGACACGAGCTATGTCATTCACTCATCTAGCCTCGCCACAGCCGCGGCACCATCTTAAGAAGAGGCATTATGCTGTACATGCCACAGGGCTCCTTCCAAGCCAGGGTTGTTTGCCCGGCTGTTGCCGCCTGCTATACTGCATTCTGTTTTACATCACGTTGCCACTTACCCCTCCAGCGCCTGGCGCTTGAGGGGAAGTATCTGCTGCTCTCAGTTATTCTCTTCTCTCATTCACCTCTCTCTCTCTCTACACCACACGACCCTTGCGCTAGCCCTGTGAGTCGAGTTTAAATAGGACCCGCGGTCCTCAGTTTGAGGTTGTCTTTCGCCAGTCCATTTGCCCAGTGCCACTGCCCGAGATCAGCACACCAACAGCTGTCTTGTGCCAGTCCAATTGCCCAAACTTCACATCTCGCATTCGCAGAACATCACGCTACCCGAAGTCGCTGCCCGTCAGCATACCAAAGCCCCCATGCTTCCAGCTACCTTGTAGCTTACTCTCAGCTATCACGAGTGCCAGTACCGCAGCCCACCGCGCTGCGAGAGTGAGTACCGCAGTCTTGGAGTTGCCCTCGCCCCCCACACGGCCGCATCTTCCGAGACATAGGTAACTATACCAGTTGGCAACTTAGGACCATCCCTTCAGGCATCAGTCAGAGTACACGCTGGTTTATGTGTGTTTTAACTGAAGAATCAATAAAACAGGCATAAATCAGACTTGGTCGAGTTGTTTCTCCAGCACTCTGTATTCCCTACTCCTTGTCCTTTCTCTTTCCAGTTCGTCACCTGTGCTATTAAAACTCTTCTAGGGTTAGCCACGAGCCAATGGCTTGCTCCTTTTCTCTCCTATTGATAGCTGTCTCAAAGTGCAGGTTAGGAAGCTTGCCTTTCTGGGCCTCATTAGAGCAGTTGTCTCTAGGACAATCTGCTTTTTACTAAGTGCTTGGGTCAGACTGCGATGTCTCACATGCCAGGTTTATTGTTTGGAAATGACAGCCCAACTGCCAACAGGAGTCCTGCTCTTCATGACACGTGGTTCATATTGCAACATTCCACGTGCGAGGCAGCCACTAAAGTGGACGCCCTTTGCCGTCTACTGTAACCTCCAGCTTGGAGTTTGGATCAGACCACGACCTTCCATGCGCCAAGTCTCTGGGGTGGAGACCAGTAGTATAGGCCTCCCACCTCTCCTGGCCTCCACATCCCTCATTCCATCAGGCTGTGTCTATCCCTTACTGTCCACCCACTATCAACCTAATTGGTTACCCTCACCACCTTATGCCTCATTATATGGCTAGGGGGAGGGCAAAGTTGCAAGCTAAGGTTAGCTCAGGTTGGGTTACGAAGGGAAAGTGGCCCAGTTGACAATCAGGTATACTCCTGGAAGAAAGAGGAGGCCGCACTTCAAAGAGGGTCAATCACCAGCTCAGCAAGCTCCACTTCTAACCTCCTCTGGCACATACGACGTGCAGTATCTCTACTGCTACCTATGCCACCGAAGAAGACACCTACCTTTGTCCGGCCAGCTAATGTTACCAGGGTAGTCAGAGCCCTTAACGTCACACCAGGTTACATTCCAACTAGGGCACCCACTTGCCCATCGCTCATCCACGCACCACCCAAAGCTCAATGCACAATTATTGATGGACCAAGCCACCAACTCAAGCACCAGGAAAAACCCTCTTCAAGCAACAACCGTATATTCACAGTCATCCAGGTAGAGGAGTACTTTGGCCTTAACATCCAACAGCAAATCCCACTAAGGGTAAGTGACGAGGCAACACACTTTATCCTTCCTTACCCGGTTTGCCTTCTGTATGCTTATCCATTTAACTACTTGGTGCACGAACGAACGCTGCGATAGAGATTCAAACCAAGTCCCCACTGAAGGATGCTCCTTCCTCTTGTCAATGTTTGGTGTTTAGTGCTGGCTGGTCATGCCGCCCTCTAGCGTCAATGTGGCAAGGGGAGAAAGAACCTTTCTCTGATGTTCCTGAGGTTTGAGGAGAACAAACACGTTAAGACATTGCGGCTCTCTGGCTACAAGCTGGTCACTCCGCGTACTGAGAGCCGTAGGGTCCTTACGTGTGGAACGCTGTGAACACAGAGGGGCAGTTGTGGCCTGTAGCTGGTGACACTGCTCACTCAACTTCTCACTGAGAGGAATCGGGGGGCCCTCTCCCCAAGTCACTATAAGTCTGAGAACCATCCACCGTGGAGCGTACTCTGTGGCTCCAATAGATCGATAGGACTCCGGCAGGGGTTTACCCCACGGCACCGGCTTCAGGAAGAGTAGATTCCTTCCTGGATGGACCACGCCAGAACCTGTCCTCCCCCTGTGCTGCTACATAATTTCAAACCCTATCTACGGTTGTGCCTGTGCCTTTAGGACACATACAAGATCCTCTAAATCATAATTCTCTATTCTTATTTTATTTTTATCCTCTGAACTTAACTTAACATCACTGACTGTGAATAGTTGTGTACTCTCAGCTATTCTTAAATCCCCGATCACCGGACAGGCCATAAAAGGTATAGCCTTGTCTTCAGTGCCTAGCTATGCGCTTCAGTGAGCCATGGGCCAGATATCCCCCCCCCCCCCAGGTTAGGGACCCGTTGACCCATACAGCCCCCTTAAAATATTTGTCAATGAGACTCCATGTCCCTAGTCTCTAGAGGGATATTAGGCCAGCTCACCTTCAGTCCACGTTGGCATAGCTGGCATCAAACTTAAAAGATAAGTTATTCAATCAAGCAACCACCACATGAACTTGCGTTCATTTTTATGAATGGAATATTTGTATAGATATACATATTTTTATTCAGTACAAAATTAGTTAGGTAGCCAACATGTTTGAAAATGTTTCCAATAAATATTGTCAGTTTAAAATTAAAATTTTCCGCTAATGATGGTTTTATTTTGACAAATATTTTGAGTTATTTTCAAATATTGTAATTTAGAACTTAAGTAGAAGGCCTCTATATAAGTATTTCTGTATAAATGTAATATTTCTGGATAACATCCTTGAAGAGTGGCGTATCATTGTCGACCACAGTGCTGGGGCAAGACAGGCATGCATTATAAGGATGGTGGCTGATGTGTGTGCAGGGCAAGAATGAGAGCTTGAGGGCGAGGGCTATCTTACGCTCGCTTGTGCCCCTGGAGGACCTGCAGGGCGTGCTGAGCCTGCGCTTCATGCTGCAGCATCCGGCAGCGGGTGAGGAGCGGCCCAAGAGTGACATGCCCTCCGGCCTGATCCCCGGCAACAAGCAGAGCATCGTGCTCTTCCTCGAGCGCGTCTATGGAATCGAGACCAAAGAACTTTTCTTCCGCTTGCTGGAGGAGGCCTTCCTGCCTGACCTGCGTGCCGCCACCATGCTGGACGGGGTTCGTCATTGCCATCCAGCGTTTGTGAACCACTTTCACTCACCTTATGATGTGCTCTCACCACCCATACTCCTTCAATTTCCCCTCACTCTACTCACTCACTATCACACTCCATAATTTACTTTCATTCCCTCACTGTTACCCCTCACTCACCTCTAATACCTTCAGTCATATTTTGCTCCACCCCCACCCCCTCATTCATATCATATTTCCTCTTACAGTATTTCCTCTCTCTCTCTCTCACCCAGTTTCATTCACTCATGCCACAATCCTTTTTCAGTCTCTCACTTTCACCTGTACAATAATTTCAGGTTTATTAATTTATATTGGGTTAGACAGACTTGCCCTTTTAAGACAGCAATGTCACCTCAGTTGATGGAACATTTAATGCAAAAATATTTATTTATTCTTACAAGAATGTGCTGTTTGATTCTAGACAGCTATTCATAGTTGCCAATGGAATTTTAAAAATATGAAGAATTGTGTCATGCTAATCCTTGGCTGGAAGAAAATGCAGTTTTTCTATTATTTATGTCTCCGAAATCTTTCTCCAATTTTATTTTAGTATTTGGCAGCTAACATAAATGAGGTGCAGATAATATTGTCAGAAATGCAAGGTAGTCGGGTGATGGTAACTAAGGGCTGTGTAATGCACAGAATGATGGGTATGAGTCGGACATGGCCCTGGCAATGAACCGCTACATCGGCAACTCGATCCTGCCACTGCTGATCAAGCACTCCATGTTCTACAATGAGGCGGACAATTATGCCAACTTGCTGGATGCGACACTCCACACCGTCTACCGCCTCTCCAAGAACAGAATGCTGACCAAGGGACAGCGAGAGGCAGTGTCTGACTTCCTTGTTGCTCTCACCAGGTGACTTACATACAAACAGTGTTTTAAACATGCTAATCATATTGATTTCAGAATGTTACTTTGTAATGTTGCAGCTATCAAAAACTGACAAGTGAAACTCACAGCTGGTTCATTCAGTCGGTAGAAACATGAGACGTAAATAAAGGCACCACAAAAAATGTTACAAAAATGATTGAATATTTTCCTCTGAGATTTATTGAAGTTTTTGCAGTTTACATACTTTGCACAGCAGAGACATGAAACATTTTGTGATACGAGCCAGACAGTTTATGAGAATAGTGTCACAGAGTTCATGAATTATTTACGTGACATATTCTATCACAGCAAATGCAGTCCTGCATGGTGGATGGGCAGCCAAACTGCCTAGTGCGAGGTTCAAGTGGCAAATCCAAAATGTAAAGTGGGAAGTGGTCACTCACTGTTGATGACTCTCCAGTGGTCCGCCCTAACCCTTCACATCACTATGCCATTAACACACCATCGCTCTCTGAAAAGGCATTGCGTGATACAAAGAGTCCCTTCAGACACTGGTGCGTACCCTGTCGGAACCACTTTCCCACGCAAGCCAAACTGGGCCAAAACAAACAACTGTATTCCCAGAATGTCTGTGAAAAGGACTATCAACAAACAGTTTAATGGCCCTTATCACTAATCCCTGACACAGCTTCAACCACCACTTTAGAAAAAACAAATTTGTGATATATACACATCATACTAACACAACCGAAATGTCTGAAATACTGAAAATCAAGTACATTCCCTTGCAAAATAAAGGGAAAATTAACTAAATATTACTATCAAATCAGTATTAACTGCACTGCTTCTAAAAGATGTTGAAAATTGTGGCATAAAAATAAATCCTTATTTAAGGTTTATGTGTACAGCGAATGCAGGTATATATACGTCAAACTTAAATAATACACCTCATATCATAAAATCATAGATAAAATGCAATCTGTTTTTCTGTAAAATTATCTCTCCCCTTCTCTGAATCTTGTAATGTGTCGAAGAGGTGTGGTTAGCTTCCCCATCCATCCCCTTAAATGCATACTTGAGTTATTTTAGCATTTGATGTATTTTGTAGATTCAAATAATGATGCTTATTGAAATACTGTCACTTTTTGTTAATGGTTTTGAGAAGTTATTTACATATCTCAGGTGGCAAATTATATGAAATTGCAGTAAAACTTTCTCAAGATGTTTGTGAAGGGACTGAAAAATTTATGCTTACTAAGCAGGAAAACTTCTTAAGAGGGTCAAATTACAGTATTTTGGTGTTTAAATTCCACTTGCAAAATTATGTTAACTTATTAAGCAGAAAAACTTATAACGGAGCTAAAGTGGCTCTTGTTATATATTTGTAAATTATGCCATTTCATGTCAGTTTGGCCTTTTGAAAATTTTATCCGGTTTTCCATGAGAACTTGTTTATTAAAATAATTTTTTTTTGTAATCTGCAGTTGTCAGTCATATTGCATAAGTACAGTTAGGTACACACATAGGGTGGATACAGTAAACGCTCGATTCCAAGTTTTTCCATTATTATGGGAATTTTTTTTCATTGTTCCCCAAAAAGGGTAGTTATTTCGAGAGGGTCGCTATTCCAGGGGTCTTAGAAACAACGATGTTGTTTGAGTCACTCCAATGTCAATTGACTTAATCGCTGTGTATGTGTGTGTTTCCAGCCAAATGCAACCAAGCATGCTGCTGAAATTGCTGAGGAAGCTGACCGTAGATGTGTCAAAACTGTCCGAGTACACCACTGTGGCGCTGAGGGTAAGCTTGCATATCATGTTATTGATAGAGAAGGATTACATATAAGAGATTATTAATGGCATATATAAAAGATTATTAACTGAAAAAAAAAAAACATAAAGCTTGACACAGACTATTTATGCCTAGCTGTTATTGTGGGAGCCACAACTTATGTGCTGTTATGAGTTAGTGTTTATAAACACCACACAAAGAGCGACAGCAGCACTGTAGTTGACTAAACATTTGTGCATAAGCATCATCACGTGAAACTTTAGTAGTTTAATCAAGTGCGATGGTAATGTGATAACCTTCATTGGGCTCACATTTGGGTAGTGGTTAGGTTCGATTCCTGGTCTGGTCATCCTAATTTTGATTTTCCAGGGTTTTCTGAAATCACTTCAGATATATTTGCTGGGATGGGCCCTCAGTAGAGGTGGGTCCAAGCCCCATTTTGCCGATCTACCTATACCGACACTTTGTGGCAGATCCTGCAGATAGTGCTGATACAAATCCTTTCATTTCTAATTTTTTATATTGTGCCTGAGTAATTTTAAAATGAACACAAAGTCTTCAGGATGTGGAAAAATATGTCAATAAATACAAAAAAGTTACGTACAACTTCTTACACAATATATACATTATAAATCACTGTGCATACAACACTGCAGTATTTAAGCACGTGTCTTTTCCCACCCACTCAATGTTTACAAATTGCAGTTTAGCACTTTGGTCAGTTTATAAAAAACTTCGCTTTATCAAACTCCGGGGCACTATCTAAAACAGTAACTATTTTTTGGCTTTCTTAACCAGTTTTGCGATGTAAGCACCCGGCTACAATCACCAACCTCGTCCAATAGTTGCAAATGCCGTATTTGTCAAGAACCTATTCACAAAACACATAATATGAGTAAAGACGGCAGTGTGTATAAATACAGCGTGCATGTTCAGTGCATAAATTACATTCATCTGCTTTATATTTATGTACTATTTACTTTCATCCTATTACCAACATTTTCGGTTAGAGATGTTCGTTTATAAATAAAATACACGTATGATTCTGCCCATCAGATTCGTACATAGAATGATAAACATTTGACCTTGCTACTAATTGTTTTATGAATCATGTCATGCTGCGAACAAAATATTAATATGCAATGTGGGAGCGATAGATCAATATACAGTTGACGTTTACATGATAGAAAATGTACAACAATGAATATTATAGCGCTGAAACTTTTTTTACAAATTAATTTTGGTTACCTCAAAAGCAGATAAGTGTAATTACATTTTATTTTACAAATTTCACCAGGTATGGCTTATGTAGAGTTAAATATGTAGCAACACCAAAGCCAGCCATATCTGTTTCTGTTTAATTTAAAATCACCTGTTACTAAAAGATATAAATAAAATAAAATAAAATTTTCGGTTGCGAAAATAAAATACTTTCTTTGTGAAAACATGTCCCGCAAGATAACCAAGTGTGATAATTTCCATGATTATTAAATCATTTGGGTTGATGAAATGATTTGGTTGGACCACGGCAGATTGTAACAGATGCCGATTTTGGGTTTATCTGCCAATGTATCAGTATCAGTATCGGTCCAGCCCTAGTCCTCAGTGCAGCCGCTGGCCGATCTTTCCCCTTTCCTGGTTGTCTAGTGCTCCGCTACTTGGGCCTTGTTGCCATTTGAAACACTCAAAACATATAATAAATATAAATAAAATCAAATAAAAATATTTGTTCATATTACAAACGTACACAGTAAGAGTTCAAAAATTTTTATAGAAATGACTGTACATTTAAATAACTATTTATGGTGCACATTTGGTTTGTTCAGATAACGCATTGATTGTGGAACCTGAATAAATAATAAGATAAGTGTTGCAGGCAGTTTAACTTTGATTTACAAGTAGCAATTATTTACTAGCCAAGCATCAAAACTTCCTTCCCTGTGCTGAAATATTATCATACTAAAATATTTTCATACGTCAAACAAAATGGAGTAGATAATTTAGTATTATGTTTTTGTAGTGTATATTTCAGGATTTTTAATTAATTATTTTCATATCAATGTCAGTAAAATGATTCAAAGTCATGGAACATTATGAAACAGTACTCCATTATTAACTCGATAAAGGCATAATAAAGACAAGGATTGAAGCGTAAATTTTTCTGAATGTATTACATTTTCATATGGCTGATATTGCTGGCTGTTCCAGTTGCTGATGTTGCACTACGAGAGGTGTGCCAAGTACTATGGCTCAACAACAGGCCAAGGGCCATACGGAGCGGCCAGCGACGAGGAGAAGAGACTCACCATGATGTTGTTCAGCAATATCTTCGACTCCCTCTCCAAGATGGTGAGTCTGCTGCCTTCTTACTTTGGAACTGTGACCACACAGCATAGATTTCTTGTTCTTTTTTATGGCTGGCTTAGTTACTGTGATACGTGTGGATGGCTTGATGCCTGGGAATATTGCAGCTAGAAAATTTGTTGTTTTAGTTTTTAATGGCCAGTCAATACTCTTGTGATATTGGTCAATTAACCTAGAAGTTATTGAATTTTGCTTTGATAGTTACTGTTTTATAGAGCTTTGAATGGGAGCTTTTTGTGTAGGAATGTGTGAATGTCTTCTTTAGAAAGTTAAGTTTACAAAATTATTCATATGTTTGGGGATATTTGTGACAAGGCTTCTTGAGCAGCAGCTGTTGATACAAGAGCTTTGTTTTTTAAAACTGTGCGAGGTATTTTTTACGTGTGCTAAGTCAGTTGCTATCAGCAACTGGGGAGGATTATCCTGATGAAATAAAAATAAATATGTGAGTCACTTCTGCTAATTATTTTGAAATTTCTCCTCGTAATTCTGGCACATAAAAAGTAACTCAGAAGTGCACATGCTTAAAAAACTAGTACATGAAATGAAATGCTGAAACTCTCAGTGGATTTAGTGTGATTAGTGAGAGCAATTAGAAAGCAGGAAGTACTCAAAACTCCTACACAATTTTTAAATATTTTAGTGATGGTCGAGTTTGATTTTTACAGCTTCGAGTCGAGTCAAGTTGTATGAATGTCGAGTCGAGTCAAGTTCAGCATACATTTTTTTTTAGTTAAAATCGAGTTTGCACTGTAAATGTAAATGTGTACTTGTGTACATGGGTATAATTCCCGCCCCTTATAACTTCATCCCCTTCTTATAGTCACAGTTTACCAAGAAAAAAGTTTGGGACTAGTTTCTACCAATAAGAATAATTCTTTGGCCAGGATGAGTGATTCACAGCACTACTTTTTTCCTTTCACCGACGAGTGAATGACTATGGTAGGAATGGTAATGTCAGCCACGTGATGCAGGTAGAAAAAATCAATTGTTAGAGGGGTGGAGTGGGAGAACGGTAGCTTTCTGGCTGGTGGGTCAGAATTGCCATGGTGAGCAGGCAAGCAGTCCACATTTAAAGTTCTCCTACTAAATAGTAGTTCTTCTTTTAAACATATGTTTTTAAAACAGTACATAATTTAATGAAAAAAGTAATGACAAGTGTTCCATTATGCATATTTCTGCTGAAAGTGTGTCGTGCCATGAGACAAAGGCTTTTTAGGTTTAAATACAGTGCGTCCTATGGTTGTACGTATTTTTGTAGTGCTGAGACTGTACCTGTCAACCTTGACCATGTTCCCTTATCTGATGTCGTCCTGTATGGTTGCAAAGAGGAAGTGCCTTGCTGGGAAGCAAAATGGCTCAAGTCACAAATATAAAACCCATCTGAATTTATCTCAGTCGATCATCACAAATGTCAAGGGAAGTGTCAAGGAATGTACCCAGCTATTGTTTTAATTTCGGCGCAACTTTAGCAGTTCAGTAACGTAAAATTTTTGATTCACGGAAATGAAAGGTAATTGTAAGGTGCAAATATTTACTGTTTCTAACCCAAAAGCACCATGACTTGACTTGCACTTTCAGGCTGTGTCTGAATTCGCCTGAAGTACATATTTGTGCATACCTTTCCCTGGAAGTGACGTCATAAGTGCTGTCTGAATTGCAGCTGAAGTATGCAAGTATACAAGTAAACAAAGATGTCTACTTCTCATGTACTTGCGGAATATGTGCCGCCATTTTGAGAAGCAATTTGTTGGTTACAATTGATTTCTGACATTATTATTTTATTTATAACTTAATAGGGCAGTATTACTACTTTGTAGGCATAGAATTTTGAACTGAGTTAATAATTGTCGCAAGATTTGCCTTAAGAAAAGGTTTAAGCAATAAATTTGTATTAGGCCTATGTTCATAACCTACAGAAATTAAGATAAAAAAAAAAGCAATCAAAATTGCACTCACATACAATAATGCAGGGTAATAACTTGTCATGTAAATCAAATTGAAATTATACTTACATTAAAAGTGATTAGCTGGCTAATAACTGTTACCGAAGCCAACGAGACTGCCTGTTCAAATTCATCAAGTTTGGTGTCAAGGGTAAGTGAAGGATGCAAGTACGTAAGTAGTAAGTAAGTACATTGTCTCAGTAACACAATGTCTGCTGTAAAAAATCTTGACTCAAGTGACGAGTCAATCTTTGTTGACTCGACTAAAGCTGTGCTCATGGTTTAGCAAGGTGGAATCTTCTAGCACCCTGGAAGGGAATACTGTGGTGATGTTTACATGTTTGTATTTACATATCCATGTAGCTTCCTTGTAAGTACACAACAGCAATGCGATGGCTGGTTATCTGTGGCAGGACTATGATCCTGAGCTGTTTGGAAAGGCCCTGCCTTGCCTGACGGCCATTGGCTGCGCATTGCCTCCTGACTACTCCCTCTCCAAGAACTATGATGACGAGTGGTACAGCTCGAAGAGCACATCTGGCCCTGATGGACCCTATGACCCTCAGCCAATCAACACGGGCAGGTAACACTTATTCCAAGCACTAAACTTCAAGCCTGTTCAGGCACTCATTCCTGACATTTGTTAAAAATTTTTGACAGCTCGTGATTTATGTTGCAGCTGATCACTCTGTGTGATGTTTTAAATCTATTAGCAGAAGTTCTCTTCTTGTTTGTACGACCCAATTTCTTTCTTCTCTGTCTCCAATATGCATTTGGCTTTTTGGAATACTTTTCCCTACAACAAGTCAGTTGATAGCTTAATCAGTGAAATGTTACAATTACAGGTGTACTTCAAATCAATTGTGGTAAAATTTATGCAGTATCCATGCAGTCTGTTTTGCACTACAAGGTGTTGTTTGACTTATACAGGAACTAAGTCTGCTTGAGACTTCTCTGTGAGCCCCCAGGCGAACTATGAGCCATTCTTGATGTGTGTGGAAATGTGGGATTCACATATAACGTTACACAGGGATCAATTTTAAGAAATTTTAGCACCTCTCTAGTGTATCACATGGTTTTCTACAGTGTTGTCACACAGTAAATTAATGTACAGGAAATTGAGAATGGAAATTTACTTGAACTTGTGTAACTGTCATTTTATTTTTCATCACACACTTAATTCATTACAGTATCTTTCATCGGCCTAAGTATGTGTTACTTTTTTAATGTTTGCAAAATATACTTGAAACAGATGGAGTTTCCTTTGACTGCACAAATTTCTACATAATTATTATATTCACAATACACTACAACAAAACATTATGGATACAAACATTGACTGTATCTCAAACAAAAATGGTTTACATTCTGAGTGCTACCGTACATCACTTTTCCCGGGTTATTATTGTAGCATCGCTTGTAGACTGAACATGGTTCCTTTCAGCACACTGCCACTATAAAATCACAAAGTACGACAAGAGTGAAATAAGGCCTTTCTTGTGAGAAGGGATGGTTGTAAACTACTTTCTCTTGGTTCACTTGGAATTTTTATTACTTTTCCACCGGACAGGCGGAAAATTATTTTCACCTATCCATATCAATTCATACCTGTTGGGCAGGTGGGCAGGCTCTCAAAGTACAGTGCTGAACCTACATTATCCCTCTTTGTCATGGCAGGGATGTGGGCGAGGGAGCCAAGATACTGTTCCATTCCAAGGATGAAAAATCTGTGGCAGCTGCCAAGCTTTACGAGGAATGCAAAATTAAATATCACCATTGTGGTCTTGTTTGGAAAGCTGAATAATTTTCACTCGCTAGTAAAAACTTAAAACCCCGCAAGGTCAGGTCAGGTTGTTTTAAATCAGAGTATGGTAACCTCGAAAAATAATTTTTGTTAACTCGCTGTAGAGGAATTATTTGCTAATTAGATCTGCAACAGGTCACTATTTTTACATGCAGTGAAAGAAAATAGACAGAATTATTGACAATGGCACTTAACACTTTTTTCGTTCTTCAAAAGGAGAATGCAGGAAGGTTGTAAACATAGCATTTTCAACCATTTTTGCCAACTTTAAATAATTAATGTAATTGGACGGAAGTAAAAAACATTGGCAACCTTTGATAAATGATTTTTACCTTTACTGATAAAAAACCATCATCATGGAACATTTATTTACTGGGATGTATATATGTGCAAACACTGATTTCATAGAAATTATTGCATTGGGAAATACACACAAACTACTGTATTGTACTAGGAAATTATTGCATTGGGAAATACACACAAACTACTGTATTGTACTAGAAAATTATTGCATTGGGAAATACACACAAACTACTGTATTGTACTAGGAAATTATTGCATTGGGAAATACACACAAACTACTGTATTGTACTAGGAAATTATTGCATTGGGAAATACACACAAACTACTGTATTGTACTAGGAAATTATTGTATTGGGAAATACACACAAACTACTGTATTGTACTAGGAAATTATTGCATTGGGAAATACACACAAACTACTGTATTGCACTAGGAAATTATTGCATTGGGAAATACACACAAACTACTGTATTGTACTAGGAAATTATTGCATTTGGAAATACACACAAACTACTGTATTGTACTAGGAAATTATTGCATTGGGAAATACACACAAACTACTGTATTGTACTAGGAAATTATTGTATTGGGAAATACACACAAACTACTGTATTGTACTAGGAAATTACTGCATTGGGAAATACACACAAACTACTGTATTGTACTAGGAAATTTCCTGAAGTACTCCAACCGTTGCCATCTGTGTATTTTATTTTCCAGTGTGGTGCTGAACAATGACTTGAACACCATTGTCCAGAAGTTCTCAGAGCATTACCATGATGCATGGGCTAGCCGTAAGCTGGAGAATGGCTGGACGTATGGGGACCAGTGGTCTGATTCATCCAAAACCCACCCACGCCTCAAACCGTACAACATGCTTAATGATTATGTGAGTCTGGACTCAAAATTTGTGGGCTAGTTTACAATATTTTTTTGGATTAGTCATTTATTCAATAATTTTGTGTACTCAGCGTTAACTGCATACTTAAAACTGAAGGCATTTTAGTACATATGTAATGGAATTTGTCTTCAACTAAACATATCAGTTCACCTAGGTGGTATCAATTTAGGTATGTTTCAGAAGTTTTTTTATGAATACTTTGGTGTAAGTTAATCTAAACAAGTTACCTTACTATATCTTCTTCCACAAGTAATGTGTTATTTAAAAGGTCTGGAAAAAATGATACACCAGTATGAACTTTCTGAACAATCATTTTTCTTGTTGGTAAGCTAGGGAATTTGACTTATGGATAAAATTTTTTATATAGGTTGATAATTTTTTTGTGAAATACAGTTATTACCCAAAACAAACAGGAAAATAAAACAAGTTGAAAATAAGACTACTCCCACTTATTTAATTTGGTTTAAAAGAAAAATTAATTTATCCACAAGTAATTTAAATTTGTTTGTTTATTTTTAGCAGGACTTCTGGAATAGCTATTTAAATTGTTGAACATGTCATTTCATTAATGTTAAAGACAAAAATTAAACAAAGCATAGTTTTAGTGAAGCAAAGTACAACAAAAAATGTCACACTTCTCTCTTACATATATTATTGATGAAAGCACGTTATTTTATTAAAAACTGATTTTCGATGTGCTTCTAGTGTAATAAAAGTAGTTATGTCCAGTTTAAAAAATGCTGACTGCCACATTTTTCTTGTGGAGCATAATATTGACTTCAGCTTTTTAGTTGGTGGGCATATGATGAGCTTTTATTTTTTGAGATTGAACATTAAAATAAAATATTAACTGGTAAACTAAAAGCAATTGTCCAGTTGAAAACTTCACCATCAGCCTTGCTGCAACACTGGTGAGGTGAAAGATTCGGATGTGTTTATCTCAGTCAAGTCATACATGTTTGTCATGTCAAGACTGTAAGTTTACATAAACTCTACCACCAATACAGCACTGATGTGCTGACATGTATTCTTGCAGATAGAAATAATTAACAACTTAATATTCTTATGTCATGGCAGAACATTAAATGTGGTAACTTGAGCTGTAAAGGTAATTAAAGTCCTGGAAATGTGTACAGATTTCAGCAGTGTTTATTCATTCATTTGACCTGTCTTAAAATGCTTGCATGACATTGTGGCTTCTGTCATTCTAGGAAAAGGAACGGTATAAGGAGCCAGTTCGTGAATCGCTGAAAGCCTTGCTTGCAATTGGCTGGAATGTTGAACACTCAGAGGTGGAGATACCATCCAACCACAGGAATTCCGCAAGACGAGCATCAAAGGCAAATCAGGTAACATGTCTTGGGTTCTTTTTTTTTGTAGTGTTAACTGAAATACCTACATAACTGTAACTACATTTTTAAAAAGGTGACAAAAACACAAGTACTTGTAGAGGTGTACTCGTGGATAGACACCCACACAAAGTCAGACGAACTCATTCCACGCAGTTGACCAGTCGTAAAGTTTTGCTAACTGAACCAGCTTATTCAGATGGTAAGTTATGGCGCACTGTATAACTCTAATATAATATTCAATAATTGTTGCATTCATTATCATAGGTTTGTTTTCTTCCAATTTCCACCCTAAGCATATTCGTGATTACACTAGAAAAATATGCTACTGGCCAGCATAAATCTGTACACAGTTATGTATACGCTTCCATCGATTACTCATTACAAACATAATTTATATCCAGTGAATTCTGTATCTGTATTCATGTGATAATTATTAGTAGCTTCACCTTAGTTAATTTTCTGTGCTAATATTATTTTGATCACTGCTAAGTACAGTAATTCTGTAAGAAGAGATAGTGTAATTGAAAGCCATACCTAATTTGCATTTTATATATACAGTACATATTATGTATTTCTTTTTTTGTACTTCAGTACGCTTAAACGGTTCTAAAATAAAATTAAAAAACGAATTACAACTTTCATTATTTTTAAATATATGCAAAGTGTGGTAGCCCTTGAACATAAAGAATATTTATAGCATTTTGTTGTCCAACTCTCTGTATTAGCTTATTGGTTGTAAATAATTTTTTTAACCGATGATTTTTAATATCATAGCTTTTATATTTTTCCGAGAAAAAAAACTGTAATCCTTTCCCCGAAGTAAACTCCTGATTGCGTCCCTGATTGGGTGCATTTTATCCAAACAAACAGTGCCACCTTGGTAGAAATGAAGAACATAAATTTACAGGATTCAAATACGAACCTTGTGCTTGTATAACCTAACAACTCCATGCTTGCCAAAACAAGTCATACATTAAATGCACAGTTATACATATCCAAACTCTGTGCCTAGCCAGAAGGACCAGGCTAAATTAATATATTCCAGATCCTCCCTCCCAATTTGGAGGAATGCAAATATGTATCAGTAGGTAGACACACCTTTTTTTAATAAAAACTTTTGGCAATTTTTGTTAATTATTTTAGCTGGTTTCTGTGAATTTTTCAATTTTTAAAATTCATTTTGTAAAAAATTTGTTTGGTAATAGCACAAAAAAAATTTGTATATATTTGGTTAAAAAATGCAAGCACTCATACATAGTTCATATTGCAACAAACTTTGGCTACTTTAGTGATGGCAAAAAATTAAGTAGCAAACAGTAAATTGGGAAATGCAAGCACTGTCATAATTTCCATATTACTTGTCTCAAGGTTTGTAATTTTTTCAGTCATTATAGTCCCATACATTGAGAAACTCCTTTCAGTGTCTACGTTACTGACTGTAATTCATACTGATTTCACTGATTTTTAGTGTATTAGATAAAAATTTGAACAATTTTCATGTGGTGTTTTACCGCTCGCCGCCTGATAAAGTATGTCTACCCAGCGAAACATTGCAATTGCATATCCACGTGAAAAATGAGACTGTCCTACTTTTGTTTGTGTGTGTGTATGTATGTGTGTATGTGTGTGTGCATGCACATGGGTGTGTGCATGGATGCATGTATGTGTGCATGCATGTGTGGGTGCATGCGCGGGTGTGTGCATGTGTGGGTGCGTGCATGGGTGCATGCGAATGTGTGTCCATGGGTATAGCCCTGTGAGTAGTTGTGCATTCTGTCCACTTTTTATAGTAATCTAGTGGCCTGTTCCTGTCATATCAGAACGCCGGAAGTGTTCACTCAGACACACAGTATAGGTGCAGCCATTCTGTATCTTTTACGTCTCCTCCTGCAGGATGCATCGGCCACACCCTTCAACTACAACCCCCACCCAGTGGACATGACCAACTTGACACTGAGTAGGGAGATGCAGAACATGGCTGAGCGGCTGGCTGAGAACGCCCATGACATCTGGGCCAAGAAGAAGAAGGAAGAGCTCCACACATGTGGTGAGCATCGTTCAGACTGCTGACTTGCTGACTTGCTTCCGGTAGTCATGTAGCTTCCTCATTTTGCCACTGTATACTTTAAAAATTTAAATTTTTGTAGAACTGTGAAGTCTGTTACAATTGAAAGGTAATACTGAAAGCAGTAAATCAAATTTGGTTTCATAGACTATACTATTATTTAGTTAGTGGTGTAACCAGGTCTATCAGATAAGAGGAATTACTTATACCAGGAAAGTTAACTAAAAAAATGTAGAACCTATTTTTGTAATCACTGATGTGATAATTTTAAAAGGTGGTCATTTTAATTGTATTTCTAAAACAAAATATGAGCCTTTTTCTTTACTACTGGGGCTACTATTCTGGGTTTCTACCTCTACGAGGTGAAACCAACAATGTGTAAGCGTTGATTCCCCCCCATTGGTTTAAAACTCTGGTTCTCTCTCGGAGTGTCTGTAGATTGACTAAATTGATTGTCTGGCTGGGTTGTGGACCTTCCCACGCTGGAAGAGTGGAGAAACTTTAATTGAAGGGGGGGAACCAAACCCCAGGGTAAGTTTGACCGTGAACGTCTCCCTCCCAAGGAGTCTGGTCCAGCCTACCATAAAGGCAGCCAAAAGTCATGATGCCAGTTGTCACGGGTTAAATAAGGGAAATCAACCTAAATATGCCTATGCGAATTCCGGCCAGAAATTAATCGGGCGTTTCTGAGTTTACTCTGCGCCGATAGGGCTCTGGTCTGGTTTGTTTCCGTTAAGGGACAAAGTCCTGTGTAACTGACACTAGCTTATGCGTAGTGTTGGGTTTGGGAGACCTTTCCGGTGACTGTGTGAACTATGCAAGTAACGGCAGGTTCTTGTACGGGAGTACAAGGGCGAGGCTTTGGTGTTGGTTCAGAACGGAACACTAGTGGATCTGGGGTTGCGATATAATCAAGGTTATGCCAAGGCCAGTCTATGCCTAGTAAAGAATCCCTGTCTTGCCTCAGAGCCTCAAATAAAAGTGGCAGTTCGTAACTTGGAGTTATCACAGGGCCAAATAGTGGTTCAATAATTTTTGTAGTTTCAACCTCGTCACTGTTGGCTGGAGTGTTCACTGCATTATTTAGTGAATTTCTCTCTCTCTCTCTCTTTGCTAGGCTCGATGGACTAACCTGCGTACTAGGCAAGTTTTACCTTTTGAATTATAAGGCATTTCAAAAATAATCAAACACACACAGGAGCGTACTCCCCTGAACGCCACATGTATACTCAAGCACTCCTGGATCGAGTCTTTACTACAGACTGGGACTGATGTAATGAGTTGATAGATGACCTGGAGTCCTGGGTTTGTATCCAGCTGTCTACCAATTGACCTGGTTCATTCCGTGAGTATTCCTGGTCTTGTTCAGATGTGGGGAATACTATCTCAGCCTTGCTCAGGCCGAGAGTGTCTAAGAACTTCCGGTTTTGAGAGAACCTAGTGTTTGAAAGACTTTGAATTTGTGGCTCGTAAGATTGTAAGAACTAGTGAAAATGCACACTCTCAATTTATCCAGGAGATACTCAAGCCCTCTTGAGTCCGGTCTTTAATTCAGACTGGGACTGAGGTAATAAGTAGTTGTGATTCTGGGTAATTCAGGGTGAATCCTACTGGAGGTGCGTGCACTCCGGACAATATTTGGGCACTCCCAGAATGTTATACAGATTAAGGAATATTATCCTGGCTTTGTGCAAACTGAGGATAACCAAACATGTTTGGGTCGTCAGCCCCTGTCAGCAGGCGATTACTTAATTATAATGAACCAATTGAAAATTATTATAGAAATTAAAGTGACTTTCTAGGTTGTTTGAAATGAGCAACAAAAGGTCCACATTACAACTGAACTTATTTTTATTCATACATTGAAATACAATGGGAATACGCACCTCTTTACAATGATCAAAAACTGAAGTTAATTTTATGGCAGGTGAAGAGGCAAACCTGCTTCAAAAAGAAAAGAAAATGCATGATTATTAATTAGAATTATTGCGCGATTGTAGAGATGTTTGCAGAGGGAACTGGGTGGGGGGGGGGGGTGGCAGTCCATAAGAGACGTCGGCATGACCTGCTACCGCGGAGGCTGGAAGAATTAGCTTGTGGGTAAAGGAACAGGCGAGGACGTTGAGATACCTCTGGCTGTGGACAGCGTCATAAGAGATTGTTGCATTATTTCTCCTTGAGACTTTCCCTAAGCAATTATTTTGATGCGTATGACCTAGTGGTCATGAACAACCCTGGTTAAGATCTGCTCGAAAAATCTTTGCAGACTGCGAGGTCAGGATGACAGCGTCTTCCCTTACTGGGGCCCTCAGCCTTGTACTAGCTGGAGGGCCAACAAACTGTCTTGAGCTGCGGTTTGGCACCTCCTTATATACAGAAAATGTTAGCGTGTAGGCTGTCAGAGGGTTGCGGGGATGGCTAGCCTCACCTCACAGGGGTGATTTTAATTATGGTTGTGGGCCGCGCCACCATTTCTTATCTCCTTGGTGGAAGGCTGTTGACATATCTATCGTCTCTCCACGAGGCTCCGGTGACAGTGACGACCTAGTATGTTGGGTGCTGCCCTCCTGCAGCATCCCTTTGAACTAGCTTCTTTTGGTCCAGCATGTTGGTGATTTGTCGAACAGTACAAATTCTCAGGCTGGAACTGGGCGACCGCATGGTGGCTTCTGGTGGACATTACAATTTGAAATAATCACCAGTTGTCTGTAATTGCTCACTAGGCTGGGAGCAATCCTGTAGGCAAGGGATTAACTGTCTGCCGATGTGTCAATTGCCCATATGAGTTTATTTGCTCGATGATGGGGTGAAGTCAACAAGTAGTGTGCGTATGCCCAATGCGCAGGAAGGTGCCATGCATCATCACAAATTCTATTCCTGTAAGGCATAAATAAATCATAACAATAATACATATTTCAATGCTACTAAAATTCACTTGTAAAGTAATAGTGTGTATTTTCTTCATTTTGCACTTTTGTACAACACTTACATCAGAAAAAAGATCACTAGGCCCTATCAGAAATTATGTAACTAAATTTCTTGCCACCGTCATCACCACCTCGTACCTAACAGCATTGCCTGCATGTGATTTTGGTAGACAAGCATTTACCACCATGTTCAATCATCTTATTTTTCTTCTTCAACCCCTGCAATTTTATTTATGATCTATCCATACAAGCAGGTTGTGTTCTCAAAAATTCTCTTGTGTTCTTTTAAATTAGCGAGTTAGCATTTTAACCTTGTATCACTTCAGGGATGACATTAAAGTATGGTGTTAAAATTATTTCCTGTGCATTCGGTCTGAGGGGCAGTGTTTGAAAGATGTGTGTTTCTAGGGGGCGGCATCAGTCCTCAGTTGGTGCCATATGACCTGCTCACAGACAAGGAGAAGAGGAAAGACAGAGAACGTTCACAAGAGTTCCTAAAGTACCTGCAATACCAGGGCTATAAGCTGCACAGGTAAGAACTGGCTGTGGTACTGTCTGTTGTAACCAAAATCGTATTATCAGTGTACACATGAAATTAAAATAATATTTTTTGCAACTTGATCCCAAGTATAATATACCACAATACTGAACTTACACAATATTTTGACCAGATATATTACTCTCCTTATCAAAATCTTGTTCAGTTCCTTGCATGAATTCAGTTAATAAAAAACATGTGCAATGTTGTTCCACAACAATCATCTCTTCATATGCTTTTTTTGCCAGGTTCATTGTGAACAAAGCTGGAGACTGCATAGCATGTAGTAGACAAAATGGATATGTACAAGTTAACCTTACTTTATGTAATTCAGTGTTGATTTACATACACTTGTGTTCTACGTACCACCTACATTAATTAGGGCTACTTTTGAAGCTCTTTCAACTCCCTAACATAAAATTTATTTGCATAATTTTATGTATGTAATTTGTAGGTTAAAAGAACAAAAAATATCACACTAAATAACTTAGTTTTATTAACATTTTCAGCCATAAAGGCTAGTTATGTTAAAATAACTTATCCATCCATCATTGTAAATGTGTGATTTCTCTACTGATGCTACCGAGTTTTACAAGGCATTTAGTTGTGCCAGACCAATTGTTCTTGTTTACATGTCATGTTGTGGGTTTTGTTTGTTCAAGGCATACATACACTCTTTATATTTGTATTGTAGTACTTACATACTGCAACGTTAACATGAAAATGTAAAATTCTCCCCTTTTAACTTATACTTCCATATCAATAACTTAACAAAACATCAAGTTTACATAAGCAAGTTTTGCGATAGTAAAAACAAATACCATTTTAACTTTTAACATCACATTCAATAATATTGAATGTCGTTCTGACTTGCAACCGATTCGGCACAAACTATCGCAATCAATCGCCCCAAAAAAACCTTTGTTTTTATTACTTTACATATGAATGTTACACAATTATTTCCTATTTTCATTAAGCATTTGTTTATTATGCAATTTAAAATAACCAAAGGAAATTTTGTGAAAATCTCATGATTTCGTGACTCGCGAAAAACAAGTATCTCTATGAAAAGAGTCCTTATTTTACTAACCAACTGTTTTGTCGGGTGCTGCATCTTAGGCTGATTTGTGACCCCATTTTTATGCTAATTTTGATGGGAATCTGTGTTTATATTTTGTAGTTCTGAGGAATAATTTTAACTGTAACGCATTTACCTTTTGATGTAATTTTGTGAATGTATAATGTCTTATTTTGAAGCAAACATTTAACGAACTGGCTTGTCAGGCGCTGCATTTTATGCAGATTTGCGGCCCAATTTAAGTTAGTTATGCTGTTAATCAACATTCATATCTCTATTTCTGAGGACTCTCTTTACCGGAACATGTCGACCTTTTAAATATTTACGCTTGATTAATAAACTATATGTGGGTTTCGTTTGTTAACAGTAACTACAGTCTCATCTATCACTGACTAACTGACCTTACATTGATAATAGAAACTCACATTTTTTTGAGCCTGAAAAATATCTTGAGCTGATTTTGAGCCGCAAGCAGGTATTCCGCTCGAGTTCAGTTTTTGAGAACTCGCAGACCTCTAGTGCTGTACATGGTTTCCTGAATTTTACATTTATTTCTTCTGTTCTCGTGTGATATTTATACAGTACAGGTTACTTTTTTACATGTTCTTTCATACTGTATTTTGATGGGTTTCTGCGAGAGTTTTAGAAATTTTGAAGTGTATATTAAAAATATGCCACAAGAATTTTGTTACTATCAAACTATGAAATAACAATTCTTTTTTATAATTAGATTTTGTTAAGTATGTTAAATCTATGTAATTGCTTAATCATTCATATTGTTCTCCTGTTACACAAATTGATATACCCGCAGTCTGCATTAATGCAATTTGGTATCATCCGGTAACATGGTGTTGTGACCAGGCCCACGCGTGCAGGAGGGGTGGAGTCAGAGCAGACGACAGCGGGAGCGGCCGCAGAGCTGAGGTTTGCGTACAGCCTGCTCGAGAAGCTGATCCAGTACCTGGACACTGCCTCTATCAACATGAAGCTGCTGAAGCCGTCCAGCACGTTCAGCGCCGCAACAGCTTCCGACCTCCAGTCGTGACATCAGTTCTTCTCCAAGGTGTCTATCTCCACCCCATACTCTGCAGACACCTCCTCATACCAGCAGATCACCTAAATGCTGCATGTGTATATTGTAATACCATTTATTGTAAAGGTGATTCATCTACTGAGAAACAAGAATGCATGGGAATAAATTACACGTGAAACACATGTAAAAGTTTTTAGGGAATCACCTTTCTTAATTAAAGAGTTGTTAAATGTCCATCCCAATAAGTATGTTTCTTTTTAGAGTTGTTCCGATACTTCAACTTTTTTCGATGTATCTGTATCGGGCTGATACTTTAGTATCGGTTGTCGACAATGAAGTCAGGTTATAATTTCTTTAGGTACAAAAATTACTTTATTTTGGTTTGTCTACACATTAAAACAAAATGAAAAATGAGCACAAAGGATTTACTCATGTATAGGGTTCCCTTTTTTCCCAAAATAAATCAAAAAATTTCTGGAGTGCAAGCTATACATGAAAAAAAAGAGGAAAGGGGAGTGGTAGCCATAAATTGTCTGGGGATGTTGAGGGAAGTGTTGGGACTGTCTGTTGTCTCATCTCTTCCTCTTACATTACTCCTCTCCCTTCTCTCTCTTTCTCTCTCAGTGACCCTTTAGTTATGTGTAGGTCGAAACCCCCCCAACGAAATCATGTCACACTGAAAACCAGAGCTGTGGACGTGAACATGTTTACCGCCCCCCCCCCCCCCCCTTCAAATAACACCCAGATGTAAATGGTCGATAATTCATCAAGTTCTCTTTGTTTCCATGGCAGAGGCTGGGGCCATGTTCAAGGGATTGAATGGGGGGGGGGGGGGGGGGTGGGGGGGGTAGGAGAAGGGATGCGGAGACCTTTTTTTTAAAAAATAAGTAGTGTGACACACTAGCAACAAAAAAAAAATGATAGGTTGCTGCTAAAACGAGAAAGGAGAAAAAAGAGAAACGAAGCTGGAAATGTAGGGTAGTAGGAGCAGGAGGTTTCCGGAAAATCTTTTTTATTTTTGGCTTTTTGCACCCAAGTTATTTAATTAAAGCTGTTTTCCAAACATATCACAATCGCAACACGTTAATGTAAAATTAATAATTTTTTCCATACTTACTAACAGAGTGCCACAAATTTTCAGTGTGATTTTATTTTTTAGAATTTTTTCCCTGGTACTTGTTGCAAAAATCATGGTGTGTGCTATAAACGAGTAAATACTGTATGCGTCGCTCAAAATAGTTGCACCCAACATCACTTGTATTTCAAAGCCAATGGTTTCACCTGAAAATGTTATGCAAAACATTTTAACGAGGAATTATTATTTGTAAAGATGATTTCTTTTGTGTTTAAAGGTTGTTTTATCCGGTAGGGTTGGTGTTTCATTGTATCTGGTGTAAAATTAACATGACTTTAAAACTTAATATTTATTTAACTCAATGGGCAGCATCTTCGCGAATAAAATTATAATCCCAAAATCATACACTCTACCACTTGTCAGCAAAATATTGTTTGAACATCAAGCAACTTGTATTATAAGTGTTCATTTTCAGTAACTTCTTGCGGGGAAATCGGAGGATTTATATTAATTTATTTCAATAGACACACATCTTTGAATAAACTGATAATATGAAAATCACTTTTTGACACCTTTTGCCATCTAATAGGTAGGTAAGCACTGAGCCGAGTGCAGTGTAACTTATGACAGGGAAAATTCGAGGACGTGGTTTTGAATGACAATTATTAAAGACAGTGAAGAAATCAATCATAATTGCCTCATTTGTATCTCAAAATTACAGGTTTCTTTGCAGTAAAATATAATTAATTACTTTAAAAGACAGACATTTGCCATGTGTGCAAGGTGTCACCAACAGGTAGTGGAATGGAGAGGTCATCCTCCCCCCCCCCGGGCCCCTCGTAAATCAACGTACATGACACTGCCCGATGGATAACTTCTCCGTACGCTCTTAGCTGATAGTGAGAGTGGGACATTTCAAATTTGATTTGCATTTGGTGTCATTATTTGCATTCTCAGAGGGTTGAAAGTTTTAGGTGAGCTTGCATTTTGTGTCGGATTACAATAAATTATATACAGTATTTTAAGACATTATTTTATTTATTTAAATGCGTCTAGGAGAAATGTTTTTAATGTATTATTAACAGTGATACTTATTCTAAAATTTATTGCGAAGGGCATTGGTAATGGTTTTTGGTATCAGGGTATCATCTGCAGTGGTATCGTGGTATCAGTATTGGTATCGGAAAACATGGTATCGGAACAACCCTATTCTTTCCATCTAAGTATCATAAATTTTAATTCCTGTCTACTAGAAATTTTACTAGTCCTAAATTATCTTAAAGAATAAATTCCAAACCAAGTAGAAACATTCATTCATCCTTATCAATTAGATTCAACTCTTTTAATTGATTATTGTCATTTTTATCACACAAACTATACATCCCATTTCATACATTTACTTTCAAACCTCCTCCAGTTTCACATTTTTATAGGTTCCATGAAAAGTATAAAGTGGCTCTTCAGTGCTGTAGAGAACACAGCCCCGTAAGTGATTAAAGCTGTTGAAATAAAGAATATAATGAAACTTTGAAAATGTAACTAAACTGAAGGGTTTAGCACAAACTTCTGATTTCGCAGTCACAAAAATGCATATTAATTTTTAAGGTTACAATTGTATGCTAAAAAAAAAAAGTGTATGGATAAAACCTATTGTGCATTGACTGTATTTTATTGTTAAGAAGTGTATTCTCACACCACAGTTTGTGTGATAGCTAATGTCAGATTTAAAAAAAAAAAAGTCACTTTGTTGTACCCAAAATAGTTGCATCAGGATCCGTTTATTATTCCCACTGATTTGCCTTCTCCACTTTAGTTTACATTTTCTTACATTTTAAATCTTATTGTGATCCCTTGACAAATGAAAATAAGTTTCACAGTTTGAAATTCACGTATTGGCTTGTCTAGCGAAGTATGTGTGTTGATAACATACACTAAAGTTGATGTAGACTGAGTCTTCCATCGTCTGTGCATATACCCAACATTGACCTACCCCAAACCAACACCGTTGTCAAAGTCACATGGTCAACACTGATGAATGTATCTGTTTGTAGATTAATTTTCAAAAGACAAGCACTTTTATGTGTATAAAATACTTTTAACAATTTGAATTTAGTCGAAATGCATTAGAAATTGTTTTGAGGCAGTATGCAAACATCTCAAAGTGCTTGTTCATGTAAACAGTGCTTTATCTTCAAATCCTGTCCACGTTGTTTATGATAGTCGTGTTGGCAGAAAAGCAGTTCAATGGTGGGACACGGAGACTTGTTCTGTGCAGCCAGAGTGATCGCTGTACCCTGTATTCACTGTATGGTTTATAACTGTGAGAATGTGTCTGGTAGGTGGTGCTACCGCTGATGGAGAAGTACTTCAGCACGCACAGGAACTACTTCATTGCCGTGGCGACTGCAACCAACAACGTGGGTGCAGCATCTCTCAAGGAGAAGGAGATGGTGGCCAGGTAATCTCTGTCTGCCAACTTAAGAAATATGTCAATTAATGTATTGTTATAATTCGTAGATGTTGGTTCAGATATAACTACAGAATGGTAGACAATTTCAAAATCCTGTTATGTATTATTATATTGGTGTGTTACATAAATAATTTTTTAATGTTATTCAAACATCTTGGACCTTGTAATTGTTTGGAATTTCATAAAAAAAATAAATAAAAATTTGTTTTGTCTGAGTATCAGTCCCAAGGTACAAGTGCTGTTTACGCCATACACATCCTGTACAGAGACTTTCATAATTGTCAGAGATAATAATTCAGCAGAGGTGTTACGATATAATAATAAATGAATTTCTGTTTCTTTTTCCTGCTCTATTTACCAAGAAAAGTTGCATATCACAAATTTTAAAAATGATTTTTCTGTCTTGCTAGCTTGTTCTGTAAGTTGGCAAGCCTGTTGCGGTCACGACTGGCTGCATTCAGTGCTGATGTTCGCATCTCAGTACGTTGCCTTCAAGTTCTTGTGAAGAGCATTGATGCTAAGTAAGTTTTAAATATAGTATAGAAAATAAGGCATTTTAATGTTTTGGTTGGTTTTAAGTGACTGTTACTGTATTTTTAAAACTTTGATTTTACCATCCCTGCTAGGTCCCTTGTGAAGAACTGTCCCGAATTCATTCGGACATCTATGCTGACATTCTTCAACAACACTGCAGATGACTTAAACCACACCATAATAAATCTGCAAGAGGTGTGTACTGTTCATATTATGTTTAGCAATTTCCTGTGAATCAAAATAGAACATCCATTACGTACATGCATGTATGAGTGCTAATGTTGGTTTCAATAAAATAATGAAATTACACAAGGACTGACCACGAAATATGATTAACCAGTTACATGGGTATGCCATTAAGTAGAACTTGTCTTTATAGGTAGTTAGTTTAAAATTTTCTTGATTTAATAAACTTAAGGGAACTTTTGATATAATTTTTAGTGAATGATTACACATTGTAAAATTATATTTGTATAGTTCTGTGAGATTAGAAAAACGACAATATTCATACAATTGTAGTTAAACTGAATTTGCTTTCTGTTGTGACATATTAAATGATAACAAAAATTTTGTACTTGTTACTTTTTATATAATTTTCAAAATATGACTTTGATTATCTTCCTCTAAAATCAATGCACATTACATTCAAACCTCATTAATACGGTACCCATTTCATACAGACACCTCATTTGATCCGACAGATTTTTGGGAACCGTGAAAAATAAATATAAATTTGTTTAAGGAAATTTTAAAAACAAAAAAATTTGCCACAAAAATCTTTTAAAACACATTTAAAAGATGCAACATTAAAAAATTACATGGGTTCAATGAACTCTATCCTCGAACAATGTATGAAGCAGTGAAAAAGAAAAAAACTGGCAGAAATTAATTTCAATTTATTTTCACTAGCGTGCCTGCAGAGATACACATGCACTGCACTGCACATTCCATGTCCTGCCCCTTGGTACCAGTGCCGCCCAATGGTGACATTGATGCATGCAGCAAGTGGCAAAAAAAAATAACTCTGCCATTCACCCTCCGCCTCCAATTTGACCTCGCCTGTTCAACCCATCTTGGTCCCGCAGGGCAGTGTTTCCTGAGAAGTTCTTTCATTGTTACTTACGTATTTGACTGTCTAGTGTTGTAATACATTGGATTTTGGTTTTTTTTCACTGACTACTATTTGGGTTTCTATGTACTTGATGTGCCATGAGTACTGTCAGTTACTTTCACAAGCCTCATGCTCTGGTGCTCCTCTCCATACACTATAAGGGCAAAGTGCCATAGCTCACTTCGCCTCTGTACTGCTCTATTTCCATAAGCTGAGGAAACCCTTGCCACCTGATAGGCCGGCAATCCACACGATGCTGCGCTCCAGTGGAGTGGGTAGTCCCACCCCCTCATTTGCCTTGCCCTGGCCAATAGGCACCAAATTTGCACGCTGGCCCCGCATCAGGGGAGGTTTCCCCCTCTATGCAGCCTGCTCCAGCTGCCCCTCGCTTACCACAGCTCTCAAAAGTATTTATTTCCTTGTACGCTCCCCAGGAAGAGCTGTTGGCAGCAGGATGGTAGTTGAAGGTCAGAATCGTGCCCTTATCTCTTGCTAGCTTGCCACGCTTACTACAAATGTTTGCCTTCAGCAGAGTTTATGTTAGTTCGCCTTATTTGCTTTTCTTAGCATATTAACTTGTGTTTCCCAACGAATGGAAATAGTTTTTGTTGCAGGGCGTACCCAAACATAACGAATGTCGGCCTGAGTGCCTTGTCCGCTAAATATAATGTGTACTGGGGTCACTCTCACCCCAAGACTCTGTTTGAACCTCATTTTACTTCCTTGCAGTGTATGGCTTGGCAAACTTGGTCCCTCATCCATCAGACATTAAAGGGTACAGGTCGGAGATATATGTTTTGCACATTCTTAAAGACAGAATAAAACATATATCTACCAGTCACCTCTTTGTGGTTTGGTAATTCTCTTTCTCTTTATGCCTTCCCTACCCGCTTTGCCTTCTGTGTGCACATTCACATAAGTACTTCCAAGTACGCGCACAACAATTGTGGTAGAGAGTCAAACCTTGTCCCCACAGAAGGGTGCTCCCACCTCATGTCAATGTTTGGTGTCTAGTGCTGGCTGGTATGCCACCCTCTAGCACCACTGTGGCAAAGGGAAAGAGAACTTGTCTCTGAGGCTCCTGAGACTCGAGGAGAACAAATACATTAGGTCACTATAATTCTCAGGCTACAAGCTGCAAGGGCCTTGCGTGGGGAATGCTGTGCGTCCAAAAGGGAAGTTGAGGTAGTTTGTCACACCACTCACTCAACTCCTCCAGAGGAAAATCAGGGAACCCTCTCCATAGGTTGCTATAGTAGGCTCGAGTACCGATAATTGTGAGGCGTACCTTTCAGCATCAATTAATTGATAGGACTCTGACAGGGGTCAACCCCAAGGCACCGGTCCCAGGAAGAGTGAGTTCCTTCCTGGGCGGACCACACCAGACCCTGTTCTTCCCCGCACTGCTACATTACTTTACTTAAATTTTAAAATTGTGCCTGCACCTACAGGATACCCACTGAATCCAGTAAAATATCATTCTTTACTTGTCATTTGTTTTATCCCCTAAAGCAACATAACATCTCTGACTCTGCATAGCTGTGTACTCAGAGTTATAGACAGTTCATGGTAAAATGAGCCCTTTTGAAAGCTCTGCTTAAGATCTACTTGTATGCACGTTGTGTATTGTTCTATTTTATGTAAAATTATCATTGCCATGGGCCTCATCATTTTATTCATGCATCAGACAAGTGAATCTGTGAAATTATTAGAAAAGTAAATATTTTATAAATATGCTTATTTTTACTCTTCATTGCATTAAAAAAAGCAGAGGACAATAAAACAATGTAAGTTATCACAAATGGTTACCTAACACTTTTTATTAGATGTTAAGATATGGAACTACGTTCCCATCAATTGTTACCAACTTTACTGGGTGCATATCACTCAGTGCACCCGTTCAAACATATGTAAGTAGCGGCAGTGACTTTTTTCTAAGGTTGATTTCAAAAGTGCTCACTTTAACATGAACCACCTTTATTCCTAAATGTCCCATTACTGGGCAGACCAGAAACAAGATAACATAATCCACTGTGCCCAAGCTACATTCTCTGGTGAGCCAAGTCCAGACGCCCCCAGGGTTCAAATGCGTCACCCCATACGGTTCTTAATATAAATAATTAAGGAGACTCCATTTCTCTAGTCTCTAGGGGGATACTGAGCCAATCCACCATTACCACATTGCCAACTGGGATGATGCTGACAACTTCATTGTGCTATTTCACTTAGATTTCTATTTTTTACACTTTTTGTGTTTATTTTGCTACAGTTGTTTACTACACTACTTTTTGGACAGGTTTTTTGGATTGCTATTCTAACATGACTGGAAGCAAGAGGTAGGTCATCACGTTCTTGTAAAAATATGAAATTATACAGGAGATGGATACAGGCATGCACTCTTAATTATTTTTATAAATGTAATCTCTCTCCTTTACATATATCGTTGAAAGGAAAACACTTGATTTAATAATGCCACCACTGTGTTTTAAAAAGATAGGAGAAAAACTCTACAGTTCACATGTGTTTCCAAGCGGCATATACCCTCATTTTACATGTCATTGTAGGCGGAAAATATGTAATGCCGCTGCCCTGTGTTAACCAAATGCTAAAGATAAAAATGCATGCTCTTCTAATGTGTCATATTTTCTTGTGACAAGATAACTTGTATCTCCATAACCAAACTTTTATTATAGCCAATTTTTTTACATGATAATATTGTTCTGAGCCAATTGGAGTGCATCACATTTTATTCGCAGCCTGTTTAACAATTAAAATACACTTTTAAAATATGGGTCATTTATTTTTCTGTGATAATATGTTTTCAAATGTTGTTTGCTACCAATGTAACATTTTACTGGAGATTGTAACATCATTGACTCTTCTTATCAAATATTTTTTGCATCTATTAGATACATACGCAGTCGCAGACTGTAACTTTCCATATTACTTTCTACACCGATCGGGCCCCCGGAGATCCAAAAATGTTCAGTGGCAGAACTTTAATTCCCACAACCAAAACTATTTCCACAATTACCAAACACCATGTAGCCAAGTCCACCATCTTGAGTTCTAATAACTGACTTACACCAAGGACAAGTTCAAAGTTTAACTTAACCTAGATGACTGTCTCACGCATACGCCACACTCCCGCCACCATCAGATGATGTAGTCTCTGCCTACTTCCGTATTTACACTGAGTCACTGAACAAAAACGAAAACTGCAGGTATGCCTGTAGGGTATTGAAATCTAGCATGTGCTTAAATATTTTCGTGAATTTCTGGTAACCCTACAAATTATGTATTAGCAGGACGTAATTTAGCTAGCAGATGTTTACATAGCATATGTGGTGTTTCCAGGGCAGATACAGTCACTTGCGGGGCACGCACCTCAAGACGTCAACATCTCTCTTCTATATCAATGGAGTGGTCTTGCCTGTGCTGACCGCCATGTTTGACCATCTAGCGGCATACGAGTATGGCAGCGATCTGTTGTGTGAGTTACTATCTAAGCACAAACTTCAATTTTTTAAATTGATTTTCTAGCAGTTGTCATGGTTATGGAAGTGTAACTTTTCTCTCACAAAACGAAAATTAAAAATTTGTTATGAATTTTTATAAAACTGAACTGAAACAAAAATGAAAAATAATTTAATGAGAGCTCAGTCTTGACAAAAGTTTAATGAATAAAAAAAAAAATTATATACAATTATTCATTATAGCAAATTCGTTGCAAAAAACCAAACCAAAAAAAAAAAACAGAAGATATAGAGTATTTACCCCAGGACTTCTTGCGTATATTTAAATTTATATTTTATATAGTTATTTTAGTTATACAATACTGAAAACAAACAAGATGATTAACAGACAGAAATTTCCTTTGCTGACGTACCTACTAAATGAACATTCATTAAACACCCTAATATTAATTGAAATCGGGGATTTTAGTTTCGTTACAACTTTCGGCTAGCGTTGTGCAAATGTGACTTTTTTCTCATGGAACGAAAACGAAAGATATGTTTTGAACTCTCGTGAAACTAAAACAAAAGTGAAAAGTAATGTGATTAGATCTCAGCCTTAATGAAAGATTAACGAATTTCATAACATTATAGCATGTTATCCATTATAACAAATTTGTTGCAAAATCAAACCAAAAAATTGTAGGATATGAAGTATTTACCTCTGGGGGTCATTCCTACATTTAATTTTTAATTTTATGTAATTATTTCAGTTATAAAATAATGAAAACATGTAAGATGATTTACAGGCAAAATTTTTCTATGCTGGTGCATTAAATGAACATTCATTTAACACCCAAATATATATAGAAATCAAGAATTTTTATTTCGTTACAACTTTCGGTAACTAAATTTCTTACCAAAACAAAAATGAAAGTCCTTATTTTTCGTTTCCATGTCGGTATACTGAATATTTGCAAAACCCTACTTCCGCAACCAAATTCCCTACCAAAACAAAAATGAAAATTTTTTGATTTCGTTTCAGTATACTGAATATTTGCATAACCCTATTACAGTGAAACCCTGTTAAGAAGTTCCCACATAAAACATTTTCCTGCTTAATAAGTTAAATACATGTGCACCTTGTATATCAGTACATGTATATTTTGACCCTTTTAAGAAGTTTTCGTGGTTAATAAGCAAAATTTTTTCAGTCCTATCAGAAACGACTTAACAGAGTTTCACTGGTATATAGTTGAAACTGCACTTTGTTGATTTGAGATGTGTGTTGTTTCAGTGGATGAGATCCAAGTGGCTTCATACAGGATGCTCAGTAGTTTGTACACATTGGGGATAGACTCTACTCTCACCCATGACAGGTGATTCTTTTTATGCTATTAGATATATATATAAATAAACGGTTATGTAGAGATCTCTGCGTACATCATTTGTCTGGTGTTACTGCAGTGGTTGTTAAGAGTTGGATGGACTCCCAAGGGAACCCTGTCTCTAAGGTCAAGAAGCAAGGGAGCAGTATGGGTGACACTAACATGCATGCCTACTGCCTCATCGCTCCTACGTGCAAGACTGCAGTGTTTCCATTGTAATGCAGTACTGTACAAATTAGATCTGTAAGACAGGAGTTTTATTACATGCAATGAAAGGCCATAGATTAAACTACGCCTGTATCTTCGTACTTTTGTCTTGCCACTTAAGGAAACTGCACAGGCAAGCTTTAAAAATGTGATACCGTATGTGACCATTTTCACATATTGTTTTCTCCAAGAAAACACTTAATATGACAAAAGTAAAAAAATAGGGGCATAGATATTTCTTTTCTGACTAAAAGTTGTATTTGCAAAACATTTATTTACAAATATACGTGTATTCGCACAAACAACTATTTCACAAAAAAATTTGGGTGTCCATCCCACTCTTAATAGATGTTTATTAAATTGTATGTAAGTATCAACAGAGACTGAATGAAAGATAGCTTTGTAACAATTTATGTTCACTTCATGGAATCATCTGACAGTAGAACTCTTGTAATTTTACGCTCTTCTCCATGGCGTGTATCCTTAATTTATGATATGTACAGCTTTTTTAAACAAAAATATATAAAATGACAGGAATTCAAGTATTCACAGTGTAGTAATTGTCAACAGGCACACACACACAAAGGACAGTACCACATGGAATATGTCATCCTTCTTTGTGTGCGTGTGCCTGTCGACGAGTACTACACTGTGAGTACTTGAATTCCTGTCCTTTTATATATTTTTGGTCTAGCAGCCTACTTGTAGCCTTAACTTACATGTTTTTTAATCAGTTTGTCACAACTATTTTACTTACAAATATATTGTCTTATTGGTTTTCCTGATTGTTTAAGAAATGTATAGAAGTTTACAAACAAGTATAACTCATGATTAGTGGCTGTTTTGTAGTGTTACTACATTTATAAACAAGTATAACTCATGATAGCGGCTATGTTTGTAATGTTACTACATTTACAAACAAGTATAAATCATGATAGTGGCTATGTTTGTAGTGTTACTACATTTACAAACAAGTGTAACTCGTGATAGCAGCTATGTTTGTAGTGTTACTACATTTACAAAAAAAGTATTACTCGTGATAGCAGCTATGTTTGTAGTGCTATTACATTTACAAACAAGTATAACTCGTGATAGCGGCTGTGTTTGTACTGTTACTACATTTACAAACAAGTTTAACTCATCATATCAGCTATGTTTGTAGTGTTACTACATTTACAAACAAGTATAACTCGTGATAGCGGCTGTGTTTGTAGTGTTACATTTACAAACTAGTATAACTCATGATAGCGGCTATGTTTGTAATGTTACTACATTTACAAACAAGTATAAATCATGATAGCGGCTGTGTTTGTACTGTTACTACATTTACAAACAAGTATAACTCGTGATAGCAGCTGTGTTTGTAGTGTTACTACATTTAAGGCCCAGCTTCACCTATCATACAGAAATTCTTCATTTTCATGTCATAATATCAGTTTTAAAGTTACAGTATTATTGGAAATGTTTGATTATAGAAAATTTACAATTTACTGCTGTAGTTGTGTATTACTTTTGTAACTAATTTTCACCGTGTTTTATTTCCTGCTTGCAAAAAGGCAGGAACTTATTGGGAAAAAATATATATATATATATAAATGCTCCTGACTTTTTACAAAGAGATAACACGCATTAAAAATTATGCACAATAATGTTAAACAACTCTTAAAATGTAAATGTTCTATAATCGTACATTATCAATAATTATTATTATTTTGAAATTATGATGTGAAAATGGAGAATTTCTGCAAAAGGGGATGAAGCCAAGTTTTAATGTCATAATTAATCTCTATTTGTTCTCCTTCAAGTAAAACATTTTTTGGTGATTTTTCTGGGAACTAATTTTGGTGAGTTGATAATTGTAAGACATAATTTTTAAAAGACTTCTGGACGGGGAAAGTGTTTGTGAGATGATATTCTGCCTGCCTTATACCTTGTACGTGGACAGAGGATTGGTTGTGGCCGTTGCAGGAAGTACTTGAAGACTGAACTGGAGAAGCACCGGCCGGCACTGGGAAGCTGTCTTGGGGCCTTCTCCTCCACCTTCCCTGTTGCCTACCTGGAACCGCACCTCAACAAGCACAACCAGTTCTCCCTCGTCAACCGCATCGCCGACCACTCCCTTGAGGCACAAGGTCAGTAACTTCCTTCCGACCCCAGCTTCACACATGGCTATTACATTTACTTTATGATTATCCTAAAAGTAACTATGACTAGCACAAGTCTTATTCACTTATAAAAATATATTTTAAGCTGGCTTGTTAAATTCTGTTTGTCATAAGCATATAAAAAATATTAAATTTTGCGCCTGTCTTGGGTTTACTTGCGTTACGACCACTCAAATCCTAGTTACAGCTACTTTAGGTATTTGATCATGTTTGGTAGTGTGAATTACTTGAATTCTGGATGTCGTGAGCTCTGTACCAGCTGGATGTGCTGGAAAATGTTCTTACTGAGTGGCTTAAGTCTGCAAATGTACATTATTAAAAAAAACCCAAAACAAAGCAGAGAGTTGTAAGATTTTTCTAGCATTTTCAAGTTTACAAAGCTCTACAGTCACACAGTATTTGTTTTTTGACATTGTCATGCACAGAGAGGTATAAAACATATATAGTATTTTGTCCATATTTGGGTGGTTACTGACCTCATGCTCAAGTTTCCTATCATGTTATTGTTGAAGTTTAATGCTATTTAAAAGGGCAGGAATTGAAGTACTCACACTGTAGTACTTGTCGACAGGCACATGCACATAAAAAAGGACGACACATTTTCAACATGGTTGAGCGGTCGTGACATTTTGCTGGCTAGGCTAGTTTAATCAGGTGGCAAGTTATAGGACACTGTAATATGGTGGAAGGGCACTGTTGGTAGTGTTTGAGTGTCAGTAGGGGCTAATGTATTACTATACACAAGTTTTAGTTATTCACATACTTTATTATAATATCATTACATCAAGCTATTCTATGTTTACAGTTACTCCCCTCGCCATCTTACATTCCACACTGTCCTTCTTCATGTCGAGTACCACCAACCTATACATACAATCATCATTCTAAGACAGTTACTACAAGTCCTGCAACACCTTGCCTTTTTTTACATTTTTTTCGATGAAACGCTGTGGTAGCCTGCTCACTCTACCACTACGAGTTATTTTGATAGCTGGTGCTTCTAAGGCTTCTCGTTCCTCTTCATCACCTCCATCTATTTCTTTGACTGGAAACCCTAGAAAAATCTCTTCCTCTCCTTCCTCTTCACCAGAAGTTGACAGTCGTCTAATGCTCGTGGACCTGTCGGTTTGGTTTACAGTTACATCTGGCCAACTCAGCCAGTAGCTGGAACTAGTAGCTGTCTGACTTGGTGATCTGGTGCAGCGCTCACGAATATGCTTTGTTGTTCGCCTTGCAATACTTCCATTTTCTTTCGTGACCCAGAATGATCTAGTGGTGTCGTATTTCCGGAGTAGCTACCCCCTGGTCCATGGATCTCCTTTCCCTGTGCTGATGAACACCTCGTGTCCTGGTTGGAAGTGGTCCAATGACTTTATGGCTGTTTTGTTATACCAGGTTTCCCTTTTTAGCTGGTTGTCTCTGACCTTAGGTAACACATTTTTCTGCACCTTAGGTTGTAAGTTGTATATGGTGCTAGGTAACCCTGATCTAAGTAGTCTGCCCATAAGCAGCTGAGCTGGTAATGCTTTCAGCTACACTATGAGTGTATTCCTGTACTCCCGTAACAGATCCCTCCAATCCTTGGATTCCGTAATAGATTTCCTCAAGTTCGATTTTGTGATGCTCGCTACCTTTCCTGCTCTTCCGTTGCTTTGAGGGTATCTGAGTTTGATGTCACCAGTTTGCTATGTATCTCAGTCACATATTGTCTGAACTGGCGAGAGTTAAATGGAACATTATCTGAATATATAATTTTAGGGTTACCATGAGTGCTGGTGACAGTTTTAAATGCCTGGATTACAGATGAAGTAGTTTTATCTGGGATTGGGATAATTTCCAGCCACTGTGAGTAGTGATCCGTAATTACTAGGTAGCTTTTCCCGTATTGATCAAGTATGTCTGTTGAGATCTGTTCCCAAGGGAGGATTGGAACAGATCTGCTACAGAGTGTTTCCTTTTGCTTCGCTGGTTGTTGTGATTCACTCACCCTACACATTTTAACATATGCTGTGATATGCTAGTTCATGGCTGGCCAAAACAGAGCCTGCCTGGCTTTCGTTTGACATTTGTCCCTCCCACAGTGTCCTTCGTGCAGCAGCTGGAGCATTTTACCTCTCAGTGCTACTGGGATGACTACTCTTACACAGTCCTCATCCATGTCATTCATTATCACAATGCCATCCTCTACAAACAGGTTAGATCGGTGTTTCCAGTACACTTGTGCTCTGTCTGTCATTTGATATATATGTTTTGGCCACCCATTATAGTAGTACTTGCTCACATCCTGCGGCACTGGGTCACTCTGGGTTGCATTGATCAGTTCTTCTTTGGCTCTCTCACTGAAGGGCAAGAACTGCAAGGAGTGAACAACTTCTGTCATGCTGGGGTCTTCGGTTATGGGCTCTGGTAGGTATGCCCTGGAAAGCATATCTGCCACATACATTTCATTCCTGATCTATACTTCAGTAGAATGTCATATTTGTACAATTTCAGATGCATTCGTTTTAGCTTAGTGGACCCTATTCTATGGAGTTCTTTTTGCATCAGTGCACAAGAGGCTTATGATCAGTAATAACTGTAACAGGATATCCATGCACTATATTGTGAAACTTTTGTAATGACCACCGTATTGCCAGCATCTCTTTTTCGACCTGTGCATAATTGGCTTCACTAGATGATAGACAGCGTGAAGCATAGGTGATTGGCTTGTCGGTTTGCATGAGGCAGCAACCTAACCCTGATTTTGAAGCATCAGTTTGAATAACTATGGGATATCGTGGGTCAAAGTTAACTAGTGTTGTTGCAGCTGCTATTTTACTCTTAATTGCCTCAAAAGCTTTTGTGTGAACATCTAACCAATTCCACTCTGTTTTAGATTTTTGTAGGTCTCTGAGGGGTGCTGCAACTTTTGCAAAGTCTGGCACATATTTCCTGACGTAGCTGAACATCCCCATAACTCAATAACTCCTGCCTATCTTTAGGAGTCTCAACCTCAAGTAGCGCTCTAACGTGATCAGGGTCAGCTTGTTTACCCTGTGCTGAATAAATTTGACCTACATATTTGACACTGGTTTGTTTGTATTGCAGTTTATGTTAGTTAAATTTAACATTGTTGTGACGAGTCTACTTGATAACACCCCTAACTGCCGCATCATGCTCATGTTCTGTGTCCCCAAATGCCGCAATATCATCAAAGTAAACAATTACATTATGGAGCTTACCAAAAATTGCCTCGTTTTTTTCTTGGAAGCTTTCAGGAGTGCTACACACACCAAATGGAAGCCATAAAAATCTGTAGACATCATAAGGCATTGTAAATCAACATTTCAGGCTTGACTGTTCCTCCAACTCGAAGTGGTAGAACCCATCCTTTATATAAAAAATAGCGAGGGGAGTAACTGTAAACATAGGATAGCTTGATGTAATGATGTTATAATAAAGTATGTGAACAACTACAACTCGTGTATAGTACTACATTAGCCCCTACGGTCACTTAAACATGGCGCAGTCGGTAAGATATTAATATGAAGGGGCTAGAAATGCGTGTCGGGTGCGGTTATGGCTATTGTCTCTCGTGCACAAAAAGCAAATCTGGGAACGAGGCAAGACAGAAGAGTTCGCAGTTGTGAGAAATATACGTGTCTGTGTTCATGTAAGGAATAATCCAAACCTGTGCATTATGGAATGTCTAGCATCGACCTCCCTTAACCTCCCTCCGAAGTTAAATGTAGAAGGTAATGTACACGAAAATTCGTTGCGTTTTAAACGCCATTTTATGGTTTACCTCGGAGCTAGTGGGAACGACCCAAACCTAGCGGAAGATGCAACTTCAGATCAAAAGAGAAGAGTTTTCAAAACAAAAGCAAGAATATTGCTGAACGTCGCAAGGGAAGATGCAATTGATTTTGCAGCAACGTTTGGCCTAGGGGACAAAGACTTTGACGATTTTGACAAGTTAATTGAAGCCTTTGATAACCACACTGCCCCAAAGTGGAATGAAACCTATGAAAGGTATGTATTTAATCAGTACTGCCAGAAGGAAGAGGAGACATTCGACCACTTCCTTACTGAGGCTAAGAAGTTGATAAAGAGTTGTGTTCATGGGGACCAAGAAAATAGCATCCTCAGGGACCGAATTGTGATTGGTATTAGAGATAACCACCTCAGGGAGGTCCTTCTCCATATAGATGACTTGAAACTAGAACATGCTATTCGGGACTGTTGTGCAGCTGAGCGAAGCAAAATGTACAACAAAAAGCTGACAGAAAAAGAAGATAAACAAGTGCCATTGGATGCGGTGTGCATTAGTAATTGGAGATCGCATCCCCGCACTTACAGTAGTCAAAGTGTTAATGGAATGGGCAGTGGAAACAGGGCTAGTAAACAAGGAAGAAGTGGTCGAGGTTATCAGCCTAGGACATGCAGCAAGTGCGATAAATCTCACCAATATGATATGTGCCCCGCATATGGGAAAACTTGCTTGTACTGTCAGGAGAAGGAACATTTTGTCAAGCAGTGCCAGAAGACTAAACAACGCAGAGTACAGGAGGTAGCAGAAGTAAGCACTGAAACTGACACAGCGGAGGCATTCTATTGCGATCACATCAGAGTTGAAACTGTTGAACGGGAATGTCGGAAGGAGTGGAAACAAAGTGTAAATGTCAATGGTCACACAGTCGTTTTCAAACTTGACACAGGCACAGAGGTGAGCATATTAACATTGGTGACACTCAAGAGTGTGATCGGGGACATTCAGATGAGAAGAACTAGAGAAACAGTAGCTGCATATTGGGGGGACTAAGTTGACCCCAGAGGGTCGTGTGACTTTCAAGTGTACTCATGGTGGAACTACTATTGTAATAGTCTTGAATTCGTAGTCATCAAAATCAATGCTGTCCCAATACTAGGAATCGAAGCCTGTGTGCAGCTAGGTTTGATTAAGCGCTTAGACAGTTAGTGAAAACAATGTTCTGAACACCAAATAAGAATTTATAGTGCAGTACAAAGACTTTTTTTTTCAGGGATTAGGAAAATATCCTGGTCAGTACACAATAGTCACAGAATCCAACTCAGAGCAAATAGGACGACCAACCATGCGAAACCAAGAATGATAAATGAGTGATTAAAGGCAGTACTGGATCTCCTGGAACAAGAAGAAGTGATTACACAAGTGTTAGGTAACACCAGATTGTATCATCAGTAACCTTGTAGTAGTCGAAAAGCCAAATGGTCAGCTGCGGTTGTGCTTCGATCCTTTTGATCTTAACAAAGTGGTGAAAAGGAAACCGTACCCAATCCCAACCCTTAGTGACATCAGTGACAAGCTGTGTGGGAATAAGTACTATACACGAGTTGTAGTTATTCACATACTGTGTTATAATATCATTACATCAAGCTAGCGTATGTTTACAGTTACTCCCCTCGCCATCTTACATTCCACACTGTCCTTCTAAATGTCCAGTGCTGCCAACCTATACATGCAATCATTATTCTAAGTCAGTCACTACAAGTCCTGCAACAGGTAGTAAACCTAGCAGTCAGCTGGTAAACTAGAGTGGGACGGAAAATTGAAAATTTGCCAGTACAGCTGATGAGTGGGGTTTGGAGCTGTGATTATCGTATGTTGAGGCATCGTGGCTTCCTGGATTTTATTATAAATTGGTGAGCTAATTCCCAGCGTTTGATTTCTGAGCTCTTGCTTGAACGTGGTACGGCTCTCACAACTCTGGTACTGTAACAGGAATCAAAATCTTTGTTGTGTGATGCCACATGTTCTGCAACTAGTAATTTGTCCTGTAGGTTATTGATGTTACCAGCTATGGCTTGTTTGGTATCTGCTCTGTGGCCATTCATTCTCTGCTTGAGTGAGGAACAACTGCCACCTCGAGGATGTCCCGTTGTATCAGGGATTGGCAGCCCCACTGAAAGAATCTCAGCACTTTTAGATGCCTGCCTTTAACCTTAGTTACAGCTGCTGTAACATCCTATGTCAAGAACACTGGTCACTTCCTTGAACGCTTGAGACACCTGAACCCATCTGCACTGTCGGCCATAGAATATTACTTCAAGCAAAGACCCCCCACACAGCAAACCTGCAACAACATTCCTTGTTGAACTCACCAGGTTAACTCTCAGCAACAACAACTTCAGATTTCAAGAAACACACTACTTTCAGGTCAAAGGCACAGCAATGGGTACGTGTCAGACCCTATCCTATGCCAATCTGTTTATAGGCAGGTTAGAAGAAACCCTTCTCAGTCACCAATCAACCCAACCACACTGCAAGATGTGTTTCATCGACGACGACATCTTAATGATATGGACTTCCACTGAAGACTGCCTAATTCACTTTCTGAACAACTTAAACGCACACAATTCTGTCAAGTTCACCTGGTCGTATTCCAAAACACATGTCATATTCCTGGATATTGAGCTCTCTCCACTATGGCACAATTCAAACTGCTGTACACATCAAACTTACCAACAACCTCCAGTACTTACATTTCAACAGCTACCACTCATACCATGCCAAAAAAATCCCTACCCTACAGTCTTGCCCAAGAGCCAAACTTAACGGCTCCACCAACAGTAATCTCAACAAACAGTGTGAACAAATAGCCAGAGAATTCCTCGTCAGGGACTACCCCAGGCACATTGTTCACAAGTATATTCAGCAAGCCATCTCAAATACCGGAACACAAATCAAAGTTAACAACTCTGATATATGCCTGGTGGTCTCAAATCATGAATGCCTAAATACACTCAGAACCATTCTCCACTTCGGATATAAAATTGTGGCTTCCTCACTACAAACACAAGACCTGCTCTCAAATCAACATAGATTGGTCTTAAAAAGGCCACCTAACCTCCGCAACAATCTGGTTCGTCCAAAGCTGCAGCCCACCACAAATGCCAACCAAACTGTCACCCCCATAGGATCCCACCCCTGCAATAGCTCACGCTGTGGCACTAGTGCCATTCATCAACCCTCAACTTGTTAAATAGCAAACTCACTAGATGTACATACCCCATCCAAGGCAACTACAACTGTGCAACAGAAAATCTGATTGATCAGCTACAGTGCCAACACTGTAATGAAGAATACATCAGCCTCACCACCAACACACTCACACAGAGAATGACTGGTCACAGAGCAGATACCAAACAAGCCATAGCTGGTAATATCAATAACATACAAGACAAACCAGTTGCAGCACATGCAACATCACACAACAAAGATTTTGATTCCTGCTACAGTACCAGAGTTGTGAGAGCCCTACCACCTTCAAGCAACAGCTCAGAAGTCAGACTCTGGAAATTAGCTCACCAATTTATAACAAAATCCCGGCAGCCACCAGGCTTCAACAAAAGATAATCACTGATCAAAAACCACACTCACCAGCTTGATGCGTGCCGCTTATACCACTATTAAATACGATAACGACTCATCGCGTCTAGTATTTCTTACTTCAACCCACGTGAGAGTCAATACTGCAAACCAATACACGGATGTTGCGGGCCGCTTAAATCTACCGGGCTGCCAAACATGTGGTTTCAAGGTTGCGTAACCAGCAAGCACACTGCGTTCCCCCTCACCCCACGCTGAGTGCCAACAAGCTGTCAGCCACCTCGGGGCGCGGCCAAGCTCCACCGAAGATCCATGAAGCAGAGTGCTGACGAGAGGGTTCTCACCTCCCACGCTGGCCTCACAACAGAAGGATATCACACTCCCTTCTTGCGCCCGCCGCTGCACTCTGCAGTTCTGACTATATAAGTCCATGCGTGGCTGGGCTCCGGAATCATTTGTCTTGCTATTATCTCGAGACACCTTGAGCACTGACACGTGCTGGGGCCTCTAGCGAACGAAAAGTCTTCAGCAGCCCATCACGGCTGCTCCCTGCAACGACTACAGTCTTCATCAATCTACGCCTTGCCTGCAACAGCAGTTAAACACTAACACACCTTCCTACTACATCAAAGGAACTTTAACTTGTTTTTGTGTCTTTTAGACACCCGATAATTAGACAATTTTACTTCAGTATAATTTTTATTCAGTCTTCTAGTTCAACTTCCCCTTGAGCCGAGGACCAGGTTGCCTACACCTGGCTAACATAGGTTACTTTCAGTACTCCGTCTGCTTGATAGGAGATAGCACGGATCACTGTATTTTTTGAGTCTTCAATAACTACAGCTTTGTTCTCTAGCCATATATTTTTCATTTCTAGAGCATTATATACTTCGTCTGCTAGGAGCAATCCGCACTGTGCACCACCAACAAAAACTGGGAATATTTACGTCCAAACTAGTGTTGACTGTAGACCCCCTTCTGGAGTCCTCCAGTCATGTACACACCCATTAGATGGCAGCCTGTTGTTTCTAGCACCTAGGTGCTGGATGGAAAGAACAGAGGAGCCACGACCACTAGGAATACTTCCATCCAAGTAGAGACAGCAAGCCTACGTTGTATCCCCTACCAGAGCGCCCAGGTGCTGGAGGGGCGGTATCTGCTTGGGTGTTGCTGCCTGACCTTGGCTGGATATCATATCCAGTAGAAGCATTGGTGGCCCACACAGCTCTACATCTCTGATCTGCTTGCTAAGGTGGGGAATCATTCAAGGCACCGAGCTCGTGCTGCCAAGCAGCTACTGGACAACACTATTATAGGGAATAGTTTTTGTCCGTGGTGCACGACGTGTTTTGTTCAGCAGCGAACCACACTTTATGCCTTATAAGATAAGGAACAGTCGACAGCGTAGGGAGCAAAATATCGCTCATCTGGCTGCCAAGCAACGACGTACCTTAACACCTCCTACGAAGGAAAGACAAGCGGAACGGGACCGCACCGCCTCACAAAGGTTACAAGCATTCCCAACTGCTCCTGTTGTGCGTTATGTATCTTTTTCACTGCATGTCCGTACAATCCAAGATTACCATCCTGTTCTGAGGGGTATAGTGTACTGGATGGAATCAAGGTACGGAATCGCCAATGCCGGGTTTTCGAGCCAGGAGTCCACAGCCTGGAACCAACAGTACTGCATGAGCCGACCCAGTTCAACCCAACCGAAACCAGAGGACTGCAACACCAGCTCCACTCAGTCACCAATGCAACTTCACCAACAGGTTGAAGATCTCAAGCGTAAGTCAGGTAGCACTAACACCTCCCGTCAGCTTCCGATACGAATACCCTTCGCAGGAAACACGGTTTCAACCCCAGACTGCATGTCAATCCATAACCACCCCAATCCAGTAAACTCTCTAGCCAAAAACATTATTGAGACTCTCACCTGGTCTAGTGCACTAAAACCACAACAATCGTGCCAGATGGTATATAACTAGGCACGTGTCAAGCTATACCGGCAAATTTTCAATTTTCCAGCCCCATCCTAGTTTGTCACCTAGCCACTAGGTTTACTACGAACAACATCCTTCTGCCATACTGCAGTGTCCTACGACTCGCCGCCTGATGAAACTGGCCTTGCCAGAATAACATCGCAATCGTGCAACCACGTGAAAATGGGTCATGATTTGTGTGTGTGTGTGTGCCTATCGACAAATATTACACTGTGAGTATTTGAATTTCTGTTCTGTTATATACTTTTGGTAGCCAAGTGGCCTACTTGCAACTTTAACTAACATATTGAAGTTTAATGGCATTAGTATAATTTGGGCCTGTACCACTTTTGAGTTAAGTTCTCAACAAAATTTTATTTCTTGATAGGTATGAAATGGAAATTACATTTCATGATTGGTGACTATTCTATTGCCTATCCTCCAAAACAGGCTATTTCATACTCTAACATTGTAATACAGTGAAACCCTGTTAAGAAGTTTCAGAAAAATACTGAAAAATGTGTGCTTATTAAGCAGGAAAATTTCTTAAAAGGGTAAAATGATGTATTTGTAATAGACAAAGTGCAAACTTTCTAAAGCTTATTAAGCAGGTAAACTTGTTAACAGAAAACTTCTTAAGAGGGTTTTAATAGTTCCTTACTAAACACATAAATTATAAACTGACATAACTGTAAGGAGATGGTAAACTGCTGACAGTGATTCTGAAGAATTTTCGATAGTGTGTTACACAGAGAAATTATAGCAAAAAAAAATACATGTAATCTTCTAAATTATAATTTACAGGCTGCACACATTTGAACATTTTCTATTCTGTTATTTAGAAAAATCGAATTCATTACAAATTGAAACATATTTCACTTCACAAACTCATGAAACTACTTTTTAGTAAACAGCACACATTGAACTAAAATTGTAGTAATAATCTCTGAGGAAACCAACCATTTATCATTGGCACTAGGTATCAAATAACTGCTTCATATTGCCTCATAGGTATTAAATTGCAGTTCAGAGGTCATTTTACACAAAGACAGGCTAACTAAAACTATAGATAAACTATCCAGGTAATAGTTATCCAGCAGTTGTATTTTGAGGTTGTAATATAGTGCCTTAGATTAATTTTGAAGTTTCCAGACATATCTTGGAAGTGAGGAAGGATTGTTTGACACCCTTGCTTTCCAACCTCACCATAGCAATCACAGCCAGTTCTTGTTGAAGGGGAATGTGTGTGTGTTTGTTGGCAGACGTGATGCAGAGGATGGAGGGCAGCATGCCAACCCTAGAGGCTGTCCTAGCGGAGGTGGACCAGTTTGTGGACTCAGAGAAGACGTACGCTGATGCCCCACACATCATCGACGTCATCATGCCCTTGTTGTGCTCCTATCTGCCATTCTGGTGGTCGCAGGGCCCGGACAATGTCAGCCCCACCGGAGGGTGAGTTTGCAGCTACATGCTAGCTACCTGAAGATGCCTGTCACAACGTCACCTTAGGATCCTCTGCGCACTTTCACCATAGTCTGAAACTTGGTTGTAACACACAGCAGGCACTGTACTCTCATACAGCATTTATATTTCAAATTCAGGGCCATACTACACCATAGTGTGATGATGTGTAAAAATTTCACTGGCTGTGCATGTAAGACAGTGGCAAGGCATGAGATTTTAAGAAGGGGAAGCAATTTGTGCGAAACAGATAAGGTACATTATTGTGGAAATTTTAAAAGCAACAACCATGAAATACACATAGACAAATTAAACATGCTGGTTTAAAGATACTGTCCTTATGGCAGTATACTATAGGCTGTTCATGTTAAAATAAGCACTTTTGAAAGTTCTGCTTGAGATCTACTTGTATGCACTTATGTATTTTGCTGCCTTATGTAAAATTAACATTGTCATGGGCCTCATCAATTTATTCATGTGTCGGTCAGGTGAAACTGTGGAATTATTGGAAAAGTCTCGCCACAAGAGCTAAACGTATCTTCTCCACCAACAGTGATCTCAACAAACAGTGTGAACAAATAGCCAGAGTATTTCTCGACAGGGGCTACCCCAGGCACATCGTCCACTAACAAATTCAGCAAGCCTTCTCAAATACCAGAACACAAACCAAGGTTAACAACTCTGATATTCCCCTGGTGGTCCCATATCATGAAGGCCTAAGTAAACTCAGAAACATTCTCCACTCTGGATACAAAATTCTGGCTTCCTCAACACACACACAAGACCTGCTCTCCAAACAACCCATATTGGTATTCAAAAGGCCACCTAACCTCCACAACAATCTGTTTCGTCCAAAGCTGCAGCCTACCACAAATGCCAACCAAACCATCACCCCTATAGGATCCCACCCCTGCAATAGCTCATGCTGTGGCATCTGTGCCATCCATCAACCCTCAACTTGTTAAATAGCAAACTCACTAGCTGTACATAGTTGGTTTCCCACTGCTGATTACATCTTTTTTAATTTGATATGGTAATATGGTAAAGAGCTAAATTAGTGTTGTAAAAATTTTTTCTATTGCACATTTACAATCAGTCACTTTTGCAGAACTTGGCTGAGCATTATCCGAACTGTTCATTTTGTTCAGTAAACTATAAACTAAATAGAAAAAAAAATTGAATTTCACATATCACGCACTTATTTTGGTCAATTTCAGAGCTACGCCAGTTTAATTCTATGACTATCCAGTAGAGGCAAACATAAAAATGAACCACCTCTCTCATTTGCTATGGTAGAAGGCCATTGGCACTATAGGTTTGTGAAAACTTTCATTGCTAACAATAAGTCAAAAGTATTAGATTATTATTAGTATTATTCTCAATTAAAAAAAAAATGTCAACTCATAGATGTGGACACTTTATAACTTGCATAATATTTAAAATTAGAGTACAATGAACTTAATGATCCATCAACTAAAAAAACACACTGCTTCGTTCTGGCTATATATATATTTTTTTTGTTTTTTTGACATCGTGGATGACGTAATTACCAAAAATGAATAGTTTCGAATAGTATTTACTAGTCGCAAGACAACAAAACTGTATGATTCTCTTGACCATGATAGAATACAAACAAGTTTAAGGTACGTATTCTAACAAAGTTCCAAACAATCTCTTTTTATTATGCCATGGGATTAAGGATTCAAATTTTGTTTATAGTTTTATCCCGAGAGTGTAACATAATTTTGGAGTAGTTATTGTTTGAAACACTTGTTTTACGCAGCCATGAGAATGGTATGGTAGCGAACTGAAATTTATTTAACTAACACAAGCACATACTACACTTACTTTAAATATTTTCCAATTCAAATAAAATAAGGCTTTTTTTTTTAACTTCTTGACAAATAGCAGCTGGTAGTTGAATGTTGCAGTCACTCATATTCCCGTAAATAACTTTCACAGATTCAGTTTTATCACACGTATTTTCAGCTTAAAAGAAAGTTGAGTAGCTACGCTTTAGATAAGAAGGAACAAAATCTAAATACAATTTCACAAACAGTTCACCAGACATACTTAGTTAACACATTTTACGTATAAGTATCCAATACACACATGCGTGAAAACCAACATTGTTCATTGTTGTACAAAGCAGACAAAAAACTGTCAATATTTTGAGTGCTTGTACAAGTTCGATTGCCACTCGGCTAACATCGTGCTGTACATAAGTCGCCTCGTTGCTTCCATGGCTCCCTAATTCCCCTAACTCGCGATAGATGGCACCCTTGGTTTTATCGCCATACCGGCCTTCAACAGTCGTAGCACTGGAAACAGGCAACAGGATTGCTTCCACACAGAGAACGTCGCGAGACACGAACCACCGTTTATTGCACAACAATTAGAAATTATTTTGCACCAACCCAGTCCTGCTCAAAGAAAAACTAAAGATATTCGGCTGCAAATTTTCAGAGTAATTTTTATTTGACAGACTGAAATTAAAGGGGAAGCAATGCTTCCATTGCTTCCATGGATGCTTCACCCCTAATGAAAGATATTTATCTTGCTTAAAACTCAATACTATCTAAGAACACATCAATGATAGATGATAATATACTTTAGGTTTATTTTTTATTTCTGTATTTTATGTGTCATGCTTCCAGTTTTTGCACCCACTAAAATTTCAGTACCTTTACTGAACTTTTACATATTTATTGTAATAACAGTCTCATCAATACCACAGTTATGAAAGAGTATATTAGTGAAATTGTTATTTCAGATATCAGACATTAATTTTGGTTCTTGAGATCAACCAAACTTATTGTAGCTATGTGCATTTTTTTCTTCTTTTTTCCAAGTACCTCCACCCAACAAAATGTTATAATGAAAATCATGTTTATTTTTAATGTTCCAATGAGTCCATAAGCCCTTGTTTGTTTCATTAAATCTTTAATTTCTTTGAAGGAACTTTTTTTGACTCCCTTTTGTGAGTTACAAACCTGAAGGTCTGAAAGTTTTTACTTCTGTGCCAAAAAAAAAATTATACAGACAAAGTTTTCAAGTAGATTCCTATGTTAAAATTTTGATACTACATATACGTAATTTCAAAATAATATAATTAAAGTGAAAACTCATTATGTCCTTTTTCCCATTACAGAGGAAATGTATCTTTGTCGGTGTGCTTCATACAGCACAAGGAATTTGTATTTTGTATTTTCTATTTGTGGTGCAGGACGCATGTTACAATGGTGACAAGTGACTATATGAACCAGTTGCTGAAGAATGTTCTGAAACTCATCAAGAAGAACATCGGAAATGAAAATGCTCCATGGATGACAAGAATTGCTGGTAGGTGTCACTTTTGCAAAGTGGGTGCAAACATAAAACATTTAATTGAAAAGATTTTTATGTGTTGTACGTACTGTGTATAAGTGGAAAATGGTAACATTTGACACAAATGTTTAATGTTAGTATTCAATCATGTATGATTGATAGATCATGATTATCATGAGTATCTTGTAGAATCTTTACAATTTAAGTACCATCACAACATTACTTCTGTCATCATAAGTAAAGTATTTCTCACTTGCATATTTAGTTGAGCCCTGTGAAACAAATGTCATACAGCGAAAATAAAATGTGATCTTTAAATCTACAAAGAATTTTTGTACTCAGCAAACTGACATGTTTCTCAATGAAACTATGAAAAGTTTACAGAAAATTGTTTATGTATGTTCGTGGATATTGGCAAGTACATACATAAGACAGTTTCCAAATGTTTGTCCCATGAGTGGATAATCATGTCATACGTACTATTCCAAGGACTCTGTTTACACAACTTCAAGGCATAATTTGCTGCACATTAATACAAAGTACTTTTAATTCCAATATTTGGGCGCTACTTATTGCATAGCAAAGCTTGCAAACAATTTTCACATATACATTATAGAATGTGTTGTGTGAAAATTGATGAAATTTGCCTTCCTTATTGTTCTTTAACACACTTTCACCTAGTTCATTTGTAATTATGTATTATTAATATTATGGACATTTCTTCACAATTTGGAAATTCAAGCACATTTTCACAACATATGAAGTTTGACAGAACTGCCTCATCGTTTGCTAATAGAAAGTAATTCCCATTGTATCAACTAATTACGTATATGTGTTAAGAATGAAAATTATTTGCTAACTCTTGGTCTAATAATCCAAATGTCAACGCTATGGTGTAAAACTATCTTTTTAGGATAGCATCTACTATACATGCTACAAAAATAAAATTAGTTAATCTTCCAGATTGTAACATCCTTAATGTACTTAAAAAAAAGTTTGAGGAAAAATGATACTATTTAGATTTGTATCTGTTTAGAATTGTATTTCGAAGAAGTTTAGTATCTTTAAAATAGTTATCATATTTTTTGACAAGGATAATTGGCAGAATTTAAATTATGTATTTTTAAATGTACATAATTGTGTAGTCACGGGTCCTGGTTTGTTGAGGAGCATTGCAGATGACTGTGACAATCCTGTGGGTATAGGGTGGACTGGAGGACCGTGTGCTGGTTTCTGAGGCTCGTATGTGTGTTGTGTGCGCAGCGTACACACAGCAGATCATCATCAACTCATCGGAGGAGTTGCTCAAGGACCCATTCCTTCCGCTGGCAGAGCGAGTCAAGAAACGTGTTGACAACATGTTCCACAAAGAGGAGAGTCTGCGAGGGTTTATCAAGTCCTCCACGGATGATACATCTCAGGTAAGCCACTCTCAATCCATATGCTGTTCTTTTTGGTTAAGTCATTTTGACTGATTTGTCAACTGGGTTTTTTTTTTTTTTTTTTTTTTTTAATATGCTTTATCATTCATAGCTGGCCTTCAATCTGAACTGACATAGACGTACAACTAGAAGTAATACACATATGTTGGCTTACTTAGAATTCAAACCTAGCCTCGTAGACTTAGATCAGTTTTGTGGATCTGAGTGGGGTACCCTTAGACAGGAATGCATGTGCATCACTTACAGGAGTTTAAAGATAATCAAAAGTGGCCTCCTTCTATATCATTATATATCTTCTATAGTAGGCATTTGCAACTATCCAAGAGTTGTTTAAATTACTGTATTTAGGTTCCAAAAATCAGATAATTTAAGCTTTGATATTTTGGTTTGTAAAAGGCCATATAATTATATTTCCTGCTTGTTTGAATTCAAAATTACAGTAAAATCCTTTGAAGGTTTTTAGAAAATATCAAAAAAATTTATGTTTTTATCATGTTGGAAATCTTTTCAAACTTCTCAAATTACTCATCGCATATGATTGTTCAAATTGTTTTATGTGGGAAAACTGGGAAATCCTTTAAACTGTTTTATTGTGTTTGCATTTGTTCCATACATTTAACAATTTGATTTTAAAGCTCATATTTGCATCCCGGAAAATATGTATTGCTCACTCCTGTTCCCTGAAATCGTAGTAATAAAAGAGGGCACTACATTTGCAAGTTAGCCTGCTATATTTCCTGGCCCCTAGACAATTTTGTGTTGTGTCCCCAAAACACAGTGTACTAAACAGTAAGGTGTATACTCAGTAACACTTTACTGTAAACAAGTTAAAAAATGTTAGTACCATATCATCTCTATGTTAAAGAAAATTACAGAATTTAATTTTAAGGCAGTTGCTTACCTGGAGCTACTTTCGAATTTGACACTGGAAAGCATGGAAGCCATAAGCGCTACACTGCCATGTACATCAAATGCACCATCGCCAGTACGTGAAGGCTCTAAACTAGCTTGCAGTTTTCTCATTGTGCTGTGTGTACCTATGGTACTTAAAGTGGGGGAAAATCTATAGCAAAATTCAACACAGGCTTTTATCACAGTTTTGTTCATGTCCAGGCCAGTATGTTTTAATATACAGCAGTCTGGAAAAAGAATTTTGAACAATGTTGGAGAGCTCCAAAATAATATTTGTAGTGTGCATGATATCTTTAAAGTACTATTCTTTCTTCATCTGGGCCATGTTTTCTTTTCGTAGGTAAACATATTGGGGACAGTTTTAATAGGTTCATAAAAAAATGTGTACTTCAAACATGCTGCAATACAATTCAAGTGCGAGGTAGGTGACCACCGTAAGGGCTACCATTGCTGGGCTCGACTGACTGAGCAGTAACTGAGAGTTGCGTGAGGGAATGGTTGTTTGCTGCAGGTGGAATCACAGATTCAGGAGGACTGGCAGCTATTGGTGCGGGACATCTATGCCTTCTATCCACTTCTCATCAAGTACGTGGACCTCCAGCGCAACCACTGGCTGCGCAACAATGTGCCTGAGGCCGAGGAGCTTTACAACTACGTTGCAGAGATATTCAACATCTGGTCCAAGTCGCAGGTACATCCCCTGTACACACCTCTATCCACCGGGCTACCTCTCAAAATAGAGTGAACTACCCTTGTAAAATTAATTTCTTTTAAACATTTTATAAAGGGAGAGCCTTGTAATGTATTGTGTGATCACATCCTAAAGGTGAAAACACGTGTTCTCAAATCATATCCGCCAGACAGAGCGGATAGCACCAACAGCCTATCATAGTGTTTCTCGCCACTTCTGCGTTATCTGCATTAAGAAAATTGGGCCAGTATCATATTTTTTCATGCATACAGCATTGATATTACTCACAATTCAGTATGTTGCATCCAAGGCAAACAAAATGCTTATTTTTGAAGATGGTGTGTTGAGGTTAAGTCTAATGAACCGTATCAGTGAAATACAATATTTGTGAGAGATTAAGAAAAATTAAAACATCCTGTAGACACAAATAACTGGCAGAAAAATTATTAGCAGTTTTGTGAAAATCATCTCGATCAGTTTACGATGTATACAATTATTTTCATTTACTGTATTTTTGTAACAGACATAAACCTTTACATCAGTTTATTTTTGTATAGTTTGAATATATGTATTGTAGCTGCAATAAACATAAACAGAGGAAGTGTACTAAGATTTCAGAGAATATATATTTGTAGGCTAAACAGTGTGCTAACCCTTGAGTTAAGCCGCGTTGTTTTAACAGTTTTATTTGAAAAAAAAAATTTTGATGCTTTAATTTTTTTGTGCCCCTACAGTACGTTCTCTACCTTTATGATTATGTTAATTACTTTCCAACAAAAGTTCTTAGACCATAAAGTGTGGATTACTGAAAATTGTTCAATGTTTAGTGGCAGGAGTAACATATGCCTGGCAACAATCTTTCAGGAGGACCCTATGTACTTGTAAGTTCTCAAGGGTGCTGTAGTATGAGAGCCTTGGATGTTGTTCAAGAGCATGTTGGGACTGTAGCAAGACACTTGTATGTTGCAGTACTTTATGCGAGAGGAGCAGAACTTCATCTCCGCCAATGAGATTGACAATATGGTGCTGATAATGCCGACGGCTACTCGTAGGACAGCAGCCGTCACTGATGGCTCCGTGGTTTCTGGTGGTGGTAAGGTGAGGACATGTTGCAAGTGGTGGCATTCACCTTAATTACAGCATGAATTTTCATGTTGTCCAAAATAAATATTGTTACTTTCTCCTGAAAATGTGTCAAAAACTGAAGACTCCAAAAAATGTTGTGAGACCATTTACAGTGGATTCTCTACACACCATTTTCAGGGATGTGTCACAAAATTTCCATACACCCAGGATTTCAGTAGATGAAGAACTGACATGTACGTCAATAAAATACAACTTTTAATCATATTAAACATAATGTTGAGTATAATGAGAGCTGCTCATTATCTGTGAATAAAATGTAACTAATAAATATGGGAATTAAAAAAAGTTACCTATATTTTTCTGTAAACAATACATGAATGATATTTCGTCGTAACTGTATTGGCCTGAATAATAGACAATAGTTTTTCCAAAAAATACGATGCAGGAATGTGAGGGTTGCCTTATAAGTGAAGCCTATTAATTTCAGTTGCCGTTCAAAAATAATTTTCTGAAAAATATTAATGAAAATTATATATTGCCATACATTGCAATCTAACTTACATGTTAAACATAGAAAATTTTTATTAAAAAATAAACGAGACAGCTAAAATTCACCAAAAATGAGTGAGCCCTCAACATAATTTCAGTAGGTACACATTTAACAAATATTGCATTCTTTTTCTCATTTTGTACGTAATATAGGACGTTGAAATTTCACCAAACTACACAGTTTAACATGTGTTTTGTCGCAAAAAATAAAACCGTAAAATCTTGACCTCGTTTAAAATTTTAATATGTGTTTCGCACACTCTAAAGTGTGCTCAGTGGTGGAAGCTAGTGATGAACATGTGTGTGGATAATGGTTGCAGAAAAAAAAGAAGCACCGTGACAAGAAGAGGGATAAAGACAAGGAGCTCCAGGCCAGCCTGATGGTGGCATGTCTCAAACGGCTGCTGCCTGTTGGGTTGAACCTCTTCGCAGGTCGCGAGCAAGAGTTAGTGCAACATTGCAAGGATAAGTTCCTCAAGGTCCGTTCTTCTCTTCTCTGAGGGAAACAGATACAACTTGTCACTTTTCTGTACATCAGATGTACTTCATTTTATTACCAAAACTTTGACACTGTTAAGACTTACAGAGTGATCCATATAAAATTTTTACCATTGGAAGGAGTGATATTTTCTCTTTGGGATTTGGGATACATGTGAAAGTGCATTTTATTATGTCTATGGTCCTTGGAGATTCGTAACATGGCATGATTGTCTGCCATGTTGATGTTATTTATTCTCGCTTATTATTATTGTGCATGTAGAGATTTATATACAGTTCTCAATTTGACAGTGTATTTTTTGGTGAAAACATATTGGAAAATTAATTAACTGTAAAAAAAAGTGGGCATATTGAAGAGTGAGTGAGTGAAGAGATTTGGGCGGCTCTTAACTGCGAGGTCTTGAGAGCTGATGGGGGTGATTGAAGTCTAATAAGGAGTGGTGCCGGAATGAAGAGACGGGTCAAACGGGAGATCCCTGAGAAAATCTGCCGACCAACTGCATTGTCCGGCACGATTCCCATTTGCGAAAATCCGATGACCCGGCCAGGGATTGAACCTGGTTCGCCTTGGTGGGAGGGCATATAGAAGAGAATTTGGTGTGTGAACCATTCCAACAAAACCGACAATTTTCTCACTAGTGAGAAAACTGGAGAAAATTGGGAACCTTTTTAGCGGGACTGGGAAACATCAACTTGTATTGCTGAAGGTTCGTGTGAGCGACGTTCGAGATCATTGACTGAACTCACCAAACAAATTGTTATGCCACTTAATCCAGAAAACAGGCTACTCATATGGCACATGCCAGAGAGCAGCAAATAAATTATGTTTACGATCATACAGAGTGCATGCTGTGCAGAAATTGAAGCAACCAGACTTTCAAAAGCATGTTTTTTATTGCCACTAGTTGCAGGATCTGCTTACTGAAATGCCAGACATTCTGTCGATAACATGGTTTATGGACAAGGCCTGTTTCCACCTGTCCGGGTACATCAACTCCCAAAACACTCTATATTTTACTCCAGATAGTCCCAAAATCCTCCACGAAACATCGCTACATTCCAAAATTATTGAGGTCTGGTGCACAGCGTCAGCTTCCAGAATTATTAGCTCAGTGGCGTTTGTCCCATAGACACAAGGTAAGCAATGCTTACCCTATACATATTGGAAATGTTTAACTTTTATAGTGTTCGCCTTAACTTTAAACACATTTAATTCTGTTTTTTGCATTTCCGATTCGAGTAATGGAGTTTTCGTAACTCTCGTACTGTACACGCATAGTGCTGCTGTCTAGTCTTTATTTCCGCAAACGGGAGTGATTAGCAATGAATCCATATCGAACTTGCATGCAACAACAAGCCACATGCTCCGTGTTCCTTCGGCAGGGTAAGGAATGGTTCAGTTTGCATCCTGCAGTCCTACATTTTTCCTTGGAAAGTGGATGAAAGTGTCCGGAAAACAGGAGTTTCCTTATAATTTGTAATATGCTCTCTAAATAATATTCAGTGTAATTATTATTACATTCTTTTCGTTCCTGTTTTTATTACTAATGTTAGGTATTATAAAACAGTAAATACATGTGGAGGGTAATCAAAGTTGGAAGTTGCATTTGTTAGTAGAAATTGTTTTCCCTGTAAAAAACACTCACATTTGCCTTATTTTCTTACAGGAAACTGTGAACACCAAGATGTATGGATGTGTATTCAATGAATTTGTGAAGCAACCTAATGACATAGAGGTGTGGGAGGGATTTTTTCAACAAGATGATGCAACATGCCGTACGGCTAATATGTTCATGGTCCTCATAAGCAACTTCTTTGATGACTAAGTAATCTCCAAGGACGTATGGCCTGCTTGATCCGTGGACCTAACCTATCCAGATTTCCACCTGTGGGGGTGTATCGGAACAGTCCACCCACGGTTGCGCAACCCCGAGAGAACATCATGATAAAATTGCAAACATTACTGAACGCATTACAGAAAACATCTCAGAATTAGGTGCAGTTGTGCTTGGATACAGATGGTGTCCATTGCCAACATTTACTGTGAATGACATAGTCTCCCATGGTTACTCTTCATTTATGATGTGATTCCATCTATTTTTTTTTTGTTTGTTTTGTGGTTAAAGGCAATTAAAATGGCAAAGGTTTTATAAACTTTATATGGATCACTATATAGTATATTACTTGCTACTAGGGTTGTGTGAATGTCACTTTTTTTCTCACAAAATGAAAATTAAAGATATGTTATGAAATTTCGTGGAACTGAAACGAAAATGAAAAATTATGTCTTTAGAGCTCAGCCTTAACGAAAGATGAATGAATTTCATAACATTTTAGGCCATGTTATTCATTATAACAAAGTTTTTGCAAACTGAAACCAAAAAATATAGGATATGGAGTATTTACCACAAAGGGTCTTGCCTACATTAAAATTTTTGTTTTATGTAGTTACTTCAGTTATTAAATAATAAAAACAAGCAGTATGATTTATGGGGAAAAAATTTTCTTTCCTTGTGAACTAAATGAACATTCATTAAACACTTGAAAATTCATTGAAATCAAGAATTTTCGTTTTATTACAACTTTCAGTGACGAAATTTCTTACTGAAACAAAAATGAAAGTTGTCAGTTTTCATTTTAGTTTCGTATGCAGAGTATTTGCACAACTCTGCTTGCTACTTTTGCTGAAGTTAGTGCCAATGGAATTTTTTTTTACTGGGTTGTCATTCTAGTTGTGCCCTACTTGGTCAGTGCTGTCTAGTAGTTCAGAGTCCCTCTTCTTGTAAGTTTTCAGACTCTCTGTTAAGCCAAGATGTTTGTAGTACCTACTGTCTTTAGACATCCTGGGCCTGAGCTGAGAGAGAGGAGTTTGCTTTCGACCGTTTTGAGTTAGGCCTTCTCACACATCTTTGGCCACCTTGTTTAACATGGAGTACTGTGTGGGATAAGAAACAAGTATTTTCTGACACTGAGACGTGGTTGCCAGCCTCCCTCTCGCCACTCTTCCAAGCCGTGCAGGAGATGCCACCAGCAGTAACTTAAATGCTCTCTTTTCAACCTGACAGCTTATTGCTCAACGTGTGACTGTGCTGGGTTCAAATCCTGATCCTCACTGTCCATCAAAACAGCACATCTTACTTGTTCTTTGGAAGTGGGAGTGTTTTGACCAGCCATATTACAATTTTACAGTAGGTACGGGATCAGTGGGATAAATTATTGTTCTCAAGAATATAACTAAATACATAGTTCAAAATAATGGGGTAATTAAACTACAGTGCACTGTTTAAACAAAAATTTGAAAGCTGTCACCTTTTTCATCTCTTTCCTGTTTACATTGCTAGTGACATTCCTATCTTCATCACTAGTAGATGCAATAATTTCTAGTCTTTGTTAAAAAATAAATTATTGGAAGCCTGGGAATCATCATGCCAAATCTGTAAAGGGATGGACAAAAAGTACCTAATAAAAAGTCTGACCCTGACTATCCTCATTCCCTTTAGGTGTTCATCTGACACCCTGCATAGCAATTCAGTGCTTAGTGTTCTGGACTGGTTTAATTTTTTTTTTTTTCTCAGTTAGTGGTAATTCCTTCTAAGCTAAAGTTTGTTTATTTCAGGCAGCCCGAGTGCTTTGTGAGTGTGGATAGCGCAGTGAATAACTGAATAAGTGGACTGCTGACAAGGTGCTGTGACTCAACGAGAACACACAATGTGTGGCAGGGTTAGGAGGAGGACGGGGAGTTGACCTTTAACTGACTCGTGACAGGGATCTTGCACTTTTACAAGTTGTGGCATATTTATTTTACATGTTATTCCCAGTAGCAATACCGAGTCTTGTTTCTAGCTTAATTACAATTGTGCAGTTATACATATTCCCTTTATATATAAGCAAGGTGAGGGAAAGAGAGGTGGATGTGGATTCATACCTCAGCTCCAGCTGCACAAAGGAGTAAGCTGATTGGCCACTGGATCTCGTTAAAATATGTTGTATAATGCCGTTGGTCTAGCGATTCCTCATCACAATGGCATACTCATGTCTACTTTACTCCAATAGCATCACAAACATCAACCTTTTTCCTTGTATGTGATATGTCTGTTGCTTCCAGAAACTACACCTGGAAAAGCGGTGATTCAGATTATTAACTTTGGAAGGCATCATGCCAAAAGTGTCATTTAAGTACAGTAAAAACTCATATGCATGCTATTAATATTTACTCTTTTTTTTTTTCACACAGTTATAATGTGCATTCACATCAGCTTTCACAAATGCTGTTTATGTCTACAGAAAACATTTATATTCTGCAGGAGTGTTTTTTCTGGTACATATATTGAGTCATAAAACAATTCACACAGCAGTAAGGGGCATTGTATGACTGCAGAAACTGCCGGAGTACGACATCCATGAGTTTGCGAAGACGCAGTTGACGTTACCAGACAAGATTGACCCGGCGGACGAGATGTCGTGGCAGCATTACCTGTACTCCAAGTTGGGTCAGAAGAAGGATGGAGAGGAGGTGAAACCAGCCAAGATTGATGAGGTGGTTGAGCGGATTGTTGCCATGTCAAAAGTGTTGTTCGGGCTTCACATGGTGAGTGCCAGGAGAGAAGCCCCACCCCCCTACACTTGCCCACCTGTAATACATGTTTAGCCATGTCTTTGTGTATGTAACATATGATTAGCGTACACTCTATGCTGTGAAGAGTATATAGATCCTTTTAGGAGACCCTAGATGTCCAGTATGCAAATTTTACTAATTACCATATTTATATAATTCTATCTTCAATCCTGTAGTTTTCATTATTGGTGGTCAAACTCTGTACAGTTATTTCACCAAGATATAAACATTCAGTCCAAATATGTTTAAAAACTAGTGCTAAAATTTTCAATAAATATGGTAATTTTGTTTAGTCTGCTAATTTCCTTTTTTGTTATGTTGCCTCTTGAGTTCAGTTTTTGCACTGTAGGTTATTGTTTTTTATTTTATGAAAGGAGTATAAAGTGATGCGTGCACATTTGGTTTCCTGGAGTGAGAGCAGTTTGTGCCCGCCTGTGGAACGATTGCTTCCCTCCCTACATAACAGTTATTTTGCTCGTGTAGATTGACCATCCTCAGCAACAAAGTAAGGGCAGCTATCGATCAGTTGTTTCCACGCAGAGGAAGCGTGCTGTCATTGCCTGCTTCCGACAAACGTCGCTACACTCACTGCCAAGGTACTTTCCCCCTCCCGGTCTCGTGTCCTGCTTGCCAGTGTGCCTACTCGTATTCCCTTAGTGTGACATTCTGTGTTGGCAAGACTGTCGACCCCTTCACTGCATCATGTCCCCATTTTCTCTCTCTCTCTCCTCTTCCAGCTACATCCCACCATCATCTGCCGTGAGTGTGTGTTGCCACTCTTCAAAACTTTACTGTCTCCTGCAGTGTTTGTTTGTATATGTAGCCTACCCTTCCCTCTGTAACTTTGTGTTAGGTTAACAACGAACCCTTGTATTTTACTGCCAGTGGAGCCTGTCATTTTTCTATGTACAATCACATTACCATTTCCCGTGACACACTAGCTTACTCTTTGTGTCAATAACACTAACACAAGTACCAGTGTATTATGTGTCTGTTGCTAGCCATTTTCGAATGTATGTTTTGTACAGTGTATGAACATTATTTTTGCATGTACGTTCAGTATTTGTCACTAAAATTATGTTTTATATTACGTTTAATTTTGTGCTTCATTTAGGAAAGTTTGATTTGCCATTGCTTGTTATTCTTCTTACGTAAGTTCTTAGCACAACAAACTGCTTAGCAATCGAAACATTTTGTATCATATAGTTTTTAACAAACTGAGTTTCATGTGTGTAACATATTTCTAACTGACAATATTTTTTGTGCCTGTTTTCAACTTGAAAGTGATTGCTAGTTATTGTAAGCAATGTATGTTTCGCCACATGAATTGACAGATTAGAAATTTTGGTTCATAACAGGCACTGACAATTCTTTTGTTCTGTGCTTATCTCGTCAGGATTTTCTTAATTTTGCTGTTCTTTTAAGATTTAGTTCCCCGTTATAAGTTTCAGCACTTCACTTGAACCTCTTCACAGCATTTTTTCTCAGTGAGTTTTAGAGTTTAAGTTACAGAGTAACAGGCCTGGGCAAGATAAAGCAGCCAAACAAGGACTAGCCCTGGTTGGAAGCCTGGAAGGTATTGAACAGGGTGTCAGCCAAGTATACACTTGTTAGAGAGGAAACTGCTTGGCAGAAGGTCACTTCCACCAGCTCCACCAGAGCGAGCAGAAGCCTGCTCTGGCATGTCCCATGTGCTGTCAAGTTGGCCCTCAGCTGCAGACATGGGGGTCAGTTTAACGCCCCATAATTGAGCTTCTGGTTCTGGCAAAGGCCAGATCGACCCCAAATAGTAACCCCGTCAAGTTGACAATGCCTGCTTCCCAGCTGTCTGGGAAGGGGGGGGGGGGGGGGGGGGGGGTGGTGGAAGCACTGATGTCGGCCCACACCAAAAAATACCCAATAGGTTGTGCATCAGCCTTTATAACTGATTGCTTTAACTCTAACTTTTTCAGACATCAAACAATTCTATTACAGTGATGCGTGTATGGTTAGATTAACAGTCACGATGGTCGAGGATTTTGTCCGCTAGACCAAAAACGGGGTGGTTGAGTTTAGATAGACAGCGAGGGGTGTTGGTTAGTACTTACTTACTCCTGCTTTTTGGGTGCAGTGGTTGTAGTTGATTTTACCCAGACGTAGCGAGATTGTCCATGCCGAAACTGCGATTCCACAGTTGAGCTGTGCTGGTCCAGAAGTGGATGTTGTCCCAGCTGAATCTTACTTCAGTACCGGTCAGCAACCCTTTTACCATGGGATGGCACGAGGGCTAAATGCGTATACAACGAGATATGAATTATACGACCAGAGCAGTCGATTCTGACTCGTGCCTGAGTTGGGCGGCGCTGTCCCGTTCCGGCTGCCTTTCCAGTGTAGGTTGAGGAAGTGTACTCAACTGTCTGGCGGCAAGGAGCACTGTGTGTCGTTCCGTAAGTTTTCGACCGTATATATGGTTGAAAGGCATCATGTCTCTGTTCACAGTATACTTGGTACACCCTGACGTGAACAAACTAAACACAGTTTATAGTGTAAGTCCAGTTTTGGCGCAGGCTGCGGAGAGGGCGTTACAATCTTCTGCCCTGGTTGGCGTGGGAATACTCTGGTCAGCATTTCTGCTTCGTGCCTCGTTGGTAGCGCTTGGCCTTGCCTGAGGTCTGGGCAGCTTGTTGGCTCTCAGCGTGGGGAAAGGGGGCGGGCGTGCCCGCCGGGTTGCGTATCCTTCAGGTGAAGAGAATTTGCGTATAAGTTCCTGTTGCTTGTAGGGTTGACAATGTGTCATTCACGTCTATAGCAGTGGAAGTAGGTACTCTTGGCGATGAGTCGTAATTGTAGTTTATTAGTTGTATCAGCCGCTCACGTCAATTTGACCCCTCCGTTGCTATGAACCCTCATCATGAAAAAGGTGGTGGAGAAAGGCGTAGGCCCCCTCTCTGGAAGGTCTAGAAGGTCTGGGAAGACGTCGGTAGGCGTGATGAGGCAGATAGCAGGGGAAAAAAAATTTCAGTTAGCTAGGCAGGACCCTTAAGCTTGGGTGGTTTGACCGCTGTAGCGGTGTGTGTTCTGTGTGCTCTGGTCGCCCGGCCGGCGAAGCAAAACATGTGAGACGTGGAGTGGCTGCAGCCAGCCGGCGACCTTGATTATCTTCTGCCCTTTGCCCTTGTGATGCAGCTTTGCTGATGCGGTGAGAGTGTGTATTCCCACCGTGTTGCAAAGATTACAGGGTTTGGAAGCCACGTGTGTTGGGTGCCCCACCGGCCTACATTTCTTATGCGTGCCATTTACAAAAACCAGCATATCGCTGGTGGATATTACAAGGGAATCAGACATAAAAACCTGAAAGAAAAATTATATAAACAATGGCACGTCATAACGATGGGATTAAAAATGATGAGACTTAAGAGCTATGTACAATCCTTACTCGCAGAAGGCTGGGAAATGCCACTACTATCGTGGAGCTTACTGCAGTGAGTAAAGAAAGAAAAAGGAAAATATTTCCAGGGAACCTTTGTGTCTGTCTGTAAGCTAAATAGTTACATGTGACAAATTGCGAGGTGGACAACCACAGGCCCTTCAATACCTGGGTTGACCGGCTAAGCAAATGCAACGCGAGTACACTAAATGCATGATTATTGCTGCAAATTGTGTGCACGTTGGTCACTTAATACATAGACACTGAATAAAATTGAAGTTAAAAATATCTTGCACCTGGTTTTGAGAGCTTTGAAGCTCAGAGTTTGGGTTTGGTACTAAGTTGGTGCACAAGGTATTGCAAACAAAAGCACACACAAAACATAAGCATACAAAGCAAAACATAAAAATACCCTCCTACAAAAGGCATTATTTTTGTAGGCGATCTTCACATATACACTTTAAAAATGTATTGAGATATATAAGTGTGTGCCTACACATCAAATCAGATTTAATGCTGAAAAGCACTGAAAAAAAATTTAATCAAACTATCCCTTACGGGAGTCCATCTTATATCGTAGGTCTAACAGCTAGTACGTACACTGTGTATCTTCGTTGGAATGTTCAAGTTAAGTTCCTAAGGAATGTGTATGTTAGTACGTGCTGAAAATACACTCCTACACGACAGCATTCCTCATGTAGGTGATCTTCACAAAAACACTTTAAAAACGTATGACATTTATATGTTTACCTACATCAAGTCACATTTAAGTGATGAATATTATAAAGAAATATAAAAAGGTAAAATGTCATTGTTACGTCAAAGTCTCTGTCTTCAATGTAATCACTGGCACTGTGGTGAGCATCTTTACGTGATTCACTTATGGTAGCCATTACTGTCACTGTGGTGAGCGTCTATTTTTAATGCTACCTACTTAAGTGGGCTGTCAGCCACTAAAAACTATGGAACCTCGAGGTTTAAAATGTCTATATTTCACTGTGGTAAAAAGTTACTGACGTACAGCTTTTTATGGCTGTATTAAAAAGTTAATTAGCGCATAGTCGAGTGACTAATTACGGGTGCATTTACCTCGTTGGTTCTTTATACTGGAAACTGTACTGGATACTTTTGAATTTTAATTTATCGTAAATGTGATTGTTCTGCTTACGTCACTGTCTTTGGCGTGCTGCTAAATGAAGTGTGGTGCACGTGTCTGGTCTATAACAAGTCCTTTTGCCACGTGTATGTAGTAGCTGTTTACGGCTACTGCACTGTCTTTAATATTCGCTCACTTACTGGCGATCTTCAGTCTCACCTTTAGTGTGCCTCCCCCTCGAACGAAGGGCAGCGTGCAGAGGGTACAGCCACATGTACCTGGTGGTGGGTTTCCATGGCGATTCCCGGTACCGGCCAGGTGTATGGGCGGCCTTGGTGATACGTGGAGGCATCAGGCGTGGTGGAGCAGCCTGGAACGTAGTGGCGTCTGCTTCTGCTGCAACAAATTGGGAGGGCACTCATTCAAGGGATGTTGAGGCAGTTCGGGGAGGGTCAGCCCTTCCACCCCGACTGCACGGGTTCCTACCCGCAGGGCAGGATGTTTCTCTGATGGGGCAGTACGAGGGAGAAAGATCTCAACGTTGACTGCGGATAGCACACTACGTCATGGTACCAGGTCATGGGCGGCATCGACGGTCTCGGTGGCCAGGTCCTGGCGTGAGGCAGTGGAAGGGAGATTGACCTCGACCTCCACTCCGGATGATGTGCCTGTTGATGGGTAATGGGTGGCATCGAAGTTCTCGATGAAAGTGGCTCCTCGCATAGCAAAATGGTGAGGCGGAGCACTTCCAGTTTTTCAGCTCGACGTCCGGGTCTGTGGGTATTCCTGCATTGCAGGACCTGGGGATGGAGCATGTCTGTTGCAGCTCGATGCCCCGGGTAGCAGAGTTTCCTGTGTAACAGGTGGTTGGGACGGAGCACTCTTGTCCGAGCTTGACGTCCAGGGTAGCGGGAGTTCCTGCGTTGCAGGTTCTTTAGACGGAGCACTTCCGGCGTGGCAGCTCGATGTCCCGACAGGCAGGTCTTCCTGCGTGGCAGGGAGTTGGGGCAGAGCAGTCTTGTCGGAGCTCGACGTCCTGGGAAGTGGGTTGTCCTGCGTGGCAAGTTGTTGCTGGGATGGAGCACTCTTGTCCCAGCTTGATGTCCCAGCTGGCGGGTCTTCCTGCATGGCAGGTGGTTGGGGCAGAGCACTCTCGTTGGAGCTCAACGTCCCGGGTCGTTTTGGGTCTGTGGCATGCGCGCCTGTTGGCAGTCCAGTGGAGAGTATGGTAGCTTCTTGGCATCAGAAAACGGCTTCAGAAATTCTCAGACGTCCTGGATTTCTGATTTGGAAGTTGTCCCAGGTGGGAAGGAAGGTGCTCGGATTGCTTCCATCTCCTTCACCATTGGCGGTTCGGATCTTTCGGCTAATCCAACTTGACCAGAGGGGTGTTCGGCTGTCTTCCCTATGTCTGGGACTTAGCCAAGACATTTTGGTGTAGCTAAGGGTAATCCCATCAGGTCTGACAATGACTCGGTTGCCATAGCTGGTCGGCGTCAAGGGCAGGGACTTATCAGAGACTACTCCTCTGCGTGGTTGCATCTCTAATCTCCCGGGTGGAGAATAGGATGGCTCCCTGTCGGGTTCTGGGGTTCAGGCTTCGGGCCTCCTCATTGGCCTTGGTTCAACTTCAGGAGCTGCCATTGACAGTGTAGGGCCTTGTTTGGAAGTTGGGGGCCGCGAAAGCTCTTGGTCTGGGCCATCTCCTGTGTGAGGCCGCACATGATGTCGACGGGCTCTTCGGGCCTGACTTCTAGTCGGGTGATTTAGGGTCGGCCAGTTAGTTTATATCAGCAACTGTTGGAGGCGGATCGAGGTACGGGGAGGGGCAGAATTCGGCTGGCTGCGTTCCCCGTTAATGAGGGTTCCTCCGTCTCTTCCCAGTTGAAGGCGATGTTGTCCATAGTCGAGGACACAGTGCTGTTGAAGTAGCCATGGTTGCCCCAAAATCATGGGTTCCCTAATATGGGGTGTAGCTATAAAATTAATGTGCGATGTCTTACAATGTATCCCGATCGATAACTTTATGCCTCCTTTGACCTGAAGGAAATGATTCAGTTATGCGAGCCTGACCTTACTTTTAACAGGGGTCAGTTGGGCTCATTGGTGGGGTGTGAGTAGGTCGTTCCTTATAAAATTTACCTTGGCAGCCGAGTCTAGCACTGCCACTGTGTTTCCTTTCTTAAGGCGGACCCTTACACAGGGCATTCCAGGGGAATCAAACCCTTTTGTTAAATTTTGAAGCGAGACGGGGAGTTCTTTTCCCACTTGTTCTGGTTCCGGATTTGCCCTCGCTTTCTTCGTGGGGCAGTCTCTGTTGTGATGTCGGCCGGCGTAATCCAGACACTTTGGCGACATCTGATAGTGGGGAGGGGAAGTCAAGGTCAGGGTTTCGGGCAGCGTAGGGGCGGGCACGTGGCCTGTCAGTGTTCTCCCCTCCTTCCCCTTGTCTGCCTGCCTACGGTCTAGCTTGGCTTGCTCTGCGTAATTGCGCTCTGTTTCCCCTGCACATTCTGTCAGCTCGGCTATTGACTGCAACTTCGGGGCTTGTAGAAAATTAGGCAGCTTTGTTAATAGCATTCGAGCTATAAAGCGTACACAATTTTCTTTGTCTTTCTCTGCCGAGAAAATGCAGCAGTAAATCCGTACCTTGTTTTGTATAAACAATTCGGCCTCTTCATCCATGTGCTGGGTCTGGCTTTAAAACTGAATCGTTAGTCTAGCCAACACATCCTCGCCAGTGAATTCCGCCGCTATCTGGTTACTGAACTGCTTCCAGTCCTAAAGAATTCTCAGTATCTTTCCCACCATGTGAGGGCGAAACTCTTCAAATGTAATTGGGCCCTGTCAACCCATTGTTTCTGTGGCAGGTCCATTTCTTTAAATTCTTTTTCACATTCCTGCTTAATACTTCTGGGTCTTCATGTGGTCGACCTGCAAAGTTAGTGATCTGAATGTTGACGTCTCTACCAGTTGCTGGATGGCCAGGTTCTGTTCCAGGTTGTATATAAATCCGGGATGGCTTGGATCTGTGGGAGTGAGAGATGTGCTTTCTTCGGCATCTCGCACAGCGGTAGGCCATCCCGGGCATAAAGACGCATTCGTCGGGTCACCCTATAATAGGTGGTGATAGGGTTCACTGCATGTCATGTGTCTGATGCGGTTTATTCCTCGGCCGGGACACGTAATTTCATTGCAAAAACTCATAGGTTGTTGACAGCAAGCGGTACAGCGGTACTCTAATCAGTCGTTATATCAGGCCTATTCAGGCATAATGAAAGAGTTAAGTGCAGTAGGTGCATTCTATTCTTAGTGTGCCGTGGCCTAGACAGTCGGCGTGGCTACACTATACATCAGGTAAGTCGTGCTCGTTGTTGAGGTTTTCACCTGTGGCTGCACTGAACTCGGAGTCTGACTTGGTAGCGGTTTAGGGCGCCACAGAGTGTTTTGGGGACTCCCCAAAGTCCGTTTGATTGATAATTTCGACCCTTAGTTCTCGGGGTATGGTTGGTCTAGTTCGTGCTGTTTATTGCGCCCATCTATTTGTCTGCCGCCCCACGTTGGGCGCCAGAAAATCTCTTGACGCGTGCCCGGTTAGACTGACTGGTACGTGGGGGTCGAGGATTTTTACCGCTAGACCAATAGCGGGGTGTCTAAGTTAGTTCCGACTGTATTAGGCGAGGGGTGTTAGCGATTGACGTACACCGTCATCATGGTTACTGCTGGAGATGCTGTTCGGGATTACAACCGAAGGAGGCGTGACTGCTTGGTGTCTGAGTTCGGCGGCGCGGTTCCGTTCCGCCGGCCTTTCCTTCGTGGGAGGTGTGAGTGCACTCAACTGCCTGGCAGCAAGGAACACTACATGATGCTCCCTACTTTTTGCCATTCCCTATCTGGTAAGACATAGAGTCACTGCTTACAGCTTACTGGTTACACCCTGATGTGAACAAACAACACAATTTACAGTGTAAGTCCAGTTTTGGCTTGCTGACCAGGCTATGTAAAGTCTCCACTGATCCCCCACACTATGCGGGCTGGTTATAAACGTGGAGCTGTTTGGGTCACCAATGCTGCCACTGGATGTGCATCCACACAGGAATGGGTGGCAGGTCTCAAGCTACGATGTATCCCAGCACTAGCAATGCTCTTGGATAAGGAAATAACTCGAGACTGTCGCCCCTCTCTGGGTGAAGGTGTTACCAGTGGTTGTGGCTCCTCTGTTCCTCTCCGCTGGCACTAGGGGCAGTACTATGACAGTTGAAAAGCAACAGATGGCCGTCTAATGGGTGTGTGTGAAAATATGATGGACCCATGAAGGGCGCCCTTAGTTGAAGTTAATTCGGTTATACAGTTCTTGTCGAGGGTGAACATTTCAACCAGTATTAGTAGGCAACCAGATACTATAAGAAATAAAAGCTGAAAGGTAGGAAACAAAAGTATGTTTATTGAAGTCTGAATAAACATGCGACGGGTGCTACCTTCTACGAGGCAATTGAGTGTTGAAGGTCACTATGCTGGCCAGGTGTAGGCGACTTGGTTCTAATGGAGAATGGGAAAGAATTCAGCTAGACAAGAAAATATATAATAATTTTAACTGTTCTAATAAAGATGTCTTGAGGAGACAAAGTGAATTTAAAACGTGTTGGTAAGCGTGTTCGCTAGTTGTTGTGTTGACTGATCGTCGACGGTGAAGCAGCCGCAAGGGGTGTACTCAAAGCTTCAAAATTCTCTGGAGGTGCTGGCACTGAGCAATGCTCTGGGATATTGCGAGAGAGGGAACAAGAATGACTCCCAAGCCCGGCAGCGTCCTGATTTATATAGGCAAAGCTTGTAGGCTGCCAGCGCGGGGTGTGGGAAAGGCATGACGTCCTTCTGCCCTGGTTGGCATGGGAAGACTCGGTTCAGCGTTTGTGCTTCGTGCCTCGTCGGTAGCACTCAGCATTGCCCGTGATCCGGGCAGCTTGTTAGCTCTCAGTGAGGGCAAGGGTGGGCGGTGTACCTGCTGGGTTGCGTATCCTTCAGGTGAAGAAAATTCGCTTATAAGTTCCTGTTGCCTGTAGGGTAGGCAACGTGTCACTCATGTCTGTAGCATTGGAAGTAGGTACTCTTTGCGATGAGTCGTAATCATATTATATTAGTTGTACAAACAATGTAGTTAAATGAGATGTCACTGGAGTAAAGATTTTATGTTGTTCATGCAAGATTTAAATATGTCATTGGAATTTTTAATACATGAAGATTTTGTTCCATTTATTTATTGGGAACTGTAATGTTGTACTGTTTCCTGTTTGTTTAGTAAACACACACCTGTTCTTTCTTTCTCTGTCAAACTTCTTACTACAAAGACCATCTGAGTTAAGGTAACAAGTAGGCCGCTAGACTACCAAAATATATAAAATAATAGAATTTAAAGTGCTCAGTCTAGTGCTTGTCAATAGGCACACACACAAAGAAGCGCAACACATTTTTTCACGCGGTTGTGCAATTACGATGTTTAGCTGTTCTAGGCCATCTTCATCAGGCAGTGAGTTGTAGGACACTGTAATATGGTGAAAGGGTGCTGTTGGTAGTAAACCTAGCGACCAGGTGGAAAACTAGGGTGCTGCGGATAATTTGAAAATTTGCCGGTATAGCTGACAAGTATGGTTTGGGGCGGTGGTTATCTCATTTTGAGGCCCGGGGACTGTCTGGATTTTGTTATAAATTGATGAGGTAATTTCCAGCATCAGTCAGTGTTGTGAGAGCCCTACCACCCTCAAGCAATAGCTTAGAACTCAAATGCTGGGAATTAGCTTATCAATTGATAACAAAATTAAGCAGCCCCCGGCCCTCGACATAAGATAATCACAGCTCCAAACCATACTCATAAGCTATACTGGCAAAGTTCCAATTTTCCCGGCACAACCTAGTTTGCCACCTGGCCGCTAGGTTTACTACGAACAGTGCCCTTCACCATATTGCAGTCTCATACAACTTGCCGCCTGATGAAGCTAGCCTAGGCCAGCGAAACATTGTGATCGCACAACCGCTTGAAAAATATGTCATCCTTCTTTATGTGTGTGTCTGTTGACAAGTACTAGACTGTGAGTACTTGAATTTCTACACTATTATATATTTAGAGGCAAACTGAGGCAGTGTTCAAATTTACCATTTAGTATATTAACATTTTAGTGTTTAGTAGATTTCAGTCTGGATGCCATCAATAGTCACTTTGTCAAAGATGATTGCGACTTGGTAATTTAATATTTTAGTAAGTTTCGTTACATACTAAAAAGTAAATACTAAAATACCAAATATGTCATGATTTTAGTCAACTAATTCTGGTACATAACTATCACCTGGTGTTCACTGTAGTATAAAGTAAAATCGGAATGAGCATATGTGTCTTTCTAATGTTTCTCAGAGGAGTCCAGTTTCGTTCTCCTGTTGTGTTGTTTGTCATGCTACTTAGTTGTGTTACACTAAACATATTCCATTCTGGAATCTGGAGACTAATGACAGAAGCCAGAACTGTGTACTCCTACCTCTGAATGGTAAATATTTGTTTTAATGTGAACCTAATCATCTTGTGTGATTGTGTTTCTGTTTTTGAAGTTCTTTACAGCAAACAAGATTAAACACGGCTATGTTCTCAACTGTTGTGTGAACTATTAGTTGTGTGTTTGTAATTGACGTTGTCTGTGTGTGTGTTCTGTGTGACTAACATGTGCGCACAGCCTCACCGCACTGCGGGCATGGAGCAGAGCAGCACTAACCACGCATGTTGTCCCCTAACAGCAAGCTAGGAAACCTTCGCCCAGATGCTCGGGGTGGAAACGGGTGCTGTCGGCCGCACGTAAGAGGGCTGCCATCGCATGCCTGCGCAGCGAGCCTTTATACTCCCTTCCTAGGTATGCACTCCACCCATGTTCTCACTGTATGCACCATGCCATCTCTTATCTGTGTCTCCATTCTGCTGTGTGTGTCATTCTGTGTTTCACACTGCAATTATACCACTCGGAGCTGTATTATCACATGTCCATATATGTGATGTAAATGTAAGCAAAATTATTTGCATTTACTAGATACTGTAAGTGTTGTTTAAAAATATGTTATAATTTTTATTTTTCATCATGGTATGTTAAATGCAGTAAAATGCTACGTTAGAACCCCACTGTTAAGGGCACTGACTAGCTGGCACTTGAATTGCATTGCAGTGTGTTTTTAAGTCAATTTTTTTTAAAATCAAACCATTAAATGTGTCGCCATGATACCAATGTTCGAAAAGAAAACACACTTCAGGTAAGGTACGTATAATACTCTCAATATATCATGTACATTACAAATACTATTCGCAAGCCCTCCAACATAGTTAAAAACTGCTTTTTCGCATGCTGTAGTTCATAAAACTGGTTGAAAACATGGGAAACTATTATAGGGACGTGCATTGATCTTTGCTGCGGACCTTCCATCAATGAAATTATAGGCTCACTGCTTAAAGTCCCATAGCAGGTACATGCAGCATGATGAGAACACTGCACACCAGTTCAGAGCCTTGTGCATGAGAGCGAAGGGACATCAGACAACAATGTCAGTGTAGCTCTCATCGCTCCCTTACTTCCCTGCCTCAAACTCGTTGAAAACCTCCCCTTAAAACCCCTCACTGTTTCCAGGAATATGGTTGTTAGTAAGGAATGGTCTAGATAGATGGTTTGAAAAATTTGACAAATATTTACCCAACCCCGACCCCTATATGTAGATATGCACTACTGTACCGTTAAAAATTTTAAGAATTTTTTATATTTTTTATGTTAAATGTTGAACAAATTCATTTTGTTACTTAATTTCAATTGTTTTTGTTCATCATATACCTGGCTTACTTAACGTCTTGTTTTCATTAAAATATTAATGTCCTGGCATTTAAATATGCATATATAATAAATATTTGTAAGGGGGCTCCCCTTTTTTCTTTCTACTATTATACAAGCTTTCATCGTGTCATTAATATTCACTCTCTTATGCCAGCAAAAGTTATAATGGTTACCTTTTTAAATTTAAAATATATCAAGCAATTTAAGTACTACTCGCACCCTGCGCCTGCAGCCTACAAGCTTCCACTATATAAGTCAGGATGCTGCCGAGCTCGAGTCATTCTTGTTCTTCTCACGCGACTTCCCACAGCACTGCTCAGTGGTGGGACCTCTAGAGAACTTCTGAGCATTGAGTACGCCCCCTGCGGCTACTTCACCGTCGATGATCAGTCAACTGCAAACACGCTCACTAACACGTTAAATTCACTTTGGCTCCTCAAGACACCTTTCTTAGACCAGTTTAGAAGTATTATATCTTTTCTCGTTTAGATATTTATTTCCCTCTTTTCATTGGAACCAGGTTGCCTACACCTGGCCAGCGTAGTAACGTGCAGCACTCAATTGCCTGGTAGGAGGTAGCACACGTCACATGTTTTTGAACAATCAATAAACATACTTTTGTTTCCTACCTTACCACTTTTATTTCTGAGAGTATCTATTTGTTTGCCTGCTACACGCAGGTTGCAACGTACACCACCTACAAGAACCGGGTACTTGATCTAACCGAATTAACATAAGTAGCCGGCCCCCCTTCAGGGATCCGCCATATTTTCTGCACACCCATTAGACAGCCATCTGTTGCTTTCCAACTGCCACAGCACTGTACCAGCGCCGGTGGAGAGGAACAGAGGAGCCCAACCACTAGCAACACCGTCTTCCAGGGAGAAGGAACAGTTTTGAGTTATTACCTTATCCAACAGCATTGTTAATGCTGGGATATCTGTAGCTTGAGACCTGCCTCCCATCTCTGTGTGAACGCACATCCAGTGATGGCATTGGTGACCCAAACAGCTCCCCATCTCTGATAAGCCCGCGTGCCCAGGGGATCAGTGGAGACTTAACAGAGCCTGGTCAGCAAGCCAAAATCGGACTGACACTATAAACTATGTTTAGTTTGTTCATGTCAAGGTGTACCTAGCATACTGTAAGCAGAGACTCAATGCCTTACGACCATAGGCACGGTTGTAAACATAGGGAACATCCTCAACCTACTCCGGAGCGACAGGCAGAACGGGACCGCGCCACCAAACTCAGGCACGAGTCAGTTTCGGCTGCTCTGGTAACCATCTTATTTGTATCTCCGTGTATCCGAATTCATCCCTCGTGCCATCTCATGATGAAAGGATTGTTAACCGGCTCTGCTACAGGATTCTGCTTGGATAACGTCCACTTCTGGATAAACGAAACTCACTTGTGGAACCGCCAGTTTGATGTAGGTCAAGCTTGCTACATCTGGGTAAAACCCACTAGGACCACAGCACCCAAGAAGCAATAATAAGTACGTACTAGCCAACATCCCTTGTCTCTCGCCGTCTATTTAATCTAGATCACCCCGCTTTTGGTCTAGTGGACAAAATCCTCGACCACCGAGTCTAGTAGCCTATCCCGGCGTGCGTCAAGAAATTTTCTGGCGCCCAACGTGGGGCATCAGACGAATAGCTGTTGCGCAGTAAACGGTATGAACTAGACCAACCATACCCTGAGAACTAAGGGTCAAAACTATCAGTCAAGCGGACTTCGGGGAGTCCTCAAAACACCCCGTGGCGCCCTCAACCATTACCATGTCAGACGCCGAAGTTAACGGCATCACTGGCGAGAACTCAGACAATTGAGCCCGACGTATCCAACGTACAGTGTAGCCATGCAAACTGCCCAGGCCATGGTACACTAGGAATAGAATGCACCTACTGCAACAAACTCTTTCATTATGCTTGCATAGGCTGGCCTGAAGAGACCAGAACAACAGACGGTTTAGAGTACTGCTGTACTGCTTGCCATCAACAGGCAACAAGTTTCTGTAATGAAATTACATGCCCCGGTCGAGGCATAAACCACATAAGGTGCACAACGTGCAGTGAACACTATCACCACCTATGCATAGGGTGTCCCAACGAATGCGTTGCTATGCCCGGGATGGCCTACCAGTATGAGAGATGGCGAAGGAAACACATCTCTCACTCCCGCAGATCCAAGCCTTCCCGGATATATGTATCCAACCTGGAATGGCACTTGGCCACCCAGCTACCGGTAGAGACAACGATATTCAAATAACCGACTTTGCAGGTCGCCCACACGAAGACCCACTCACATTCACACAGGAATGTGAGAAATAATTCAAAGAAACAGACCTCCCACAGAAAAATTGGGTAGACCGGGCCAAATTGCACTTAAAGGACCTCACCCTCACATGGTGGGAAAGATATGGAGAATTTTTAATTGACTGAAAGCAGTTCAGTAACCAGATAGTGGCAGAATTCATGGGCGAGGAGGTGTTGGCTAGGCTAACGTCACAGTTTTACTGCCAGACCCAGGTACTCGACGAAGAAGCAGAAATCTTCATACGAAGAAAAGAACAAATGTTTCAACATGTGTTCCCCGGAGTTGACGTAGCTACCGCCGTTTGTTCCATTGGTAAAATGTTACTACCAAATCTCTGGAACGTACTCTTGACAGCAAGACCCATGACCTTGGATGAATTAGTTGATCGAGCCCGAGAAGCTGAGCAAAACTTTGCAGCCCAGGCAAGTCTCGAAAAACAAGTATCCACCAAAGCTTCTGAGGTACGAGCACTACCTGTTGCACCTCCTAAAGGTGTACCAACTACAACCCACGTATGACATTCGTATCCAAATGCTGGTTCTGTCTGGAGAACCACTGGAACAAAGACTGCCCTCGGAAACCAGAAGAAGCTGCTGTTCCACCAAACCGAGTAGACAAAATGCCATCAAATATTCCAACACGACCAGTTGGAAAACCAACTTCTGGAACCAAGCCGGGAAACGCAGATGCAGGGGTACGAAGTGGGCCACCACCCCTGATTTACAAGGGCCCTTCCTCCAGGGCTTAAGTGAGGAAGTACCGATTCCCATAGCCCCACACATAGAGGTAGAGGTGAATGACAGGGTACTAGCCTTACTTGACTCTGCGGCTACCGGAAATTTTTTTACAAGAAATTTGTTAACGCCAAACTAGCTCACTGAACTAAGACCGCAAAACAAAATAGTAAGAATGGCGCAACCCGATGCCACCCTGGATGTAACCAGCTGAATTACCTTGAATATAAAAATTCTAAGTATTGCTACCTCAACAGAATTTATTGTATTACCAACCATGTACGAATCAGTAATACTAGGGTGCCTGTGGCTCTTCCGCCATCAATGCATTCTAGATCACAAACAACGTAGAGCCTATCTGGCAGAAACCCACTGCATTACTGTAAACTGGGATCAAAACCCAGGCGACCTACCGCCAATGCCCATTGATCCAATGAGCATTAATCATGAACTTGAAGAACCAGAGTTCTACCAATTAGAAGCCATGCTAGATGAGCAAGCCCGCGCTTTCGGACAAGGAGGACTGCTACGACAAACACTTTCCACACAACATGAAATATGGCCTACAACTTACGTACCATCCTACAATCGTCATTACCAAGTGTTAGTCCGCCGTCGTGACCTCATCATGGAACAGGTCAACGACATGAAGGACCAGGGGATCATGGAGTCGTTGAACTCCCCATATAACTCACACGTGGTCCTTGTACCTTGCAAACCAAAGACAGTGACGTAAGCAGAACAATCACATTTAGGCTAAATTAAAATTCAAAAGTATCCAGTACAGTTTCCAGTAGAAAGAACCAATGAGGTAAATGCACCAGTAATTAGTCAATCGACTAAATTAACTTTTTTTAATACAGCCGTAAAAAGCTGTACGTCAGTAATTTTTGATAGATATTTTATACGTCACGGTTCAAGTGTTTCAGTGGCCGACATCCCACTTAAGTAGGTAGTATTACGAATGGACGCTCACCACACCAACAGTAATGGCTACCATAAGTGAATCACGTAAAGATGCTCACCACAGTGCCAGTGATTACGTTGAAGACAGAGACTTTGACAATACAATGACATTTTAGCTTTTTCTATTTTTATAATGATCATCCATAAATCTGACTTGATGTGTAGGTAAACATATAAATGTCACCATACGTTTTGAAAGTGTATATGTGAAGATTGCTTACATGAAGAATGCAGTCGTGTAAGAGTGTGTTTTCAGCACGGACAAAAGTGAACATGCCTTAGGAACTTACCTTGAACATGCCAAAGAAGAGACATAGTATACATACTAGCTGTTAGACCTACGATATAAGATGGACTCTTGCAAATGATAGCTAGGTAATTTTGTTTATACTTTTCTGTATTAAATCTGATTTGATGTGTAGGCACACACTTAAATATTATCATACGTATGTGAATATCGCCTACAAGAAAGAATGCCGTTTTGTAGGAGGGTATATTTATGTGTATACTTATATGTGCTTTTGTTTGCAATATCTTGTGCACCTATTCAGTTGTCAACCAAAGACTCTGAACCTTAAAGCTCCCCAAATCTGGTGCAGGATATTTTTAACTTCAAAATTTGAGTGTTTGTGTGTATTGTATTCAGTAACCAACATGCGCACAATTTTCCGTGATAGTCATGCATGTAGTGTACTCTCTTTGTATTAGTTTAGCTGGTCAACACAGGTATTGAAGGGCCTGTGGTTGACTACCTCGCAATCTGTCACACGTAACTATTTAGCTTGCTGACAGACACAAAGGTTCCCTGGAAAGATTTTCCTTTTTCTTTCTTAACTCACTGCAGCAAGCTCCAGGATAGTAGTGGTGTTTCCCCGCCTTCCACGAGTAAGGCTTGTATTTATTATAATTATTCATATTTTAATCCCCTCGTTTTGACGTGCCATTGTTTTATATAATTTTTCTTTCAGGTCGTTATGTATGATTCCAATGTAATATCCACCTTCTCTATACTGGTTTTTGTAGATGGCATGCATATGAAATGTAGGCCGGTGGTATACCGGACACATGCGGCTTCCTGACCCATAATCTTTGCAACACAGGGGGAATATACACTCTCGACGCATCAGCAAAGCCCGATAACGAGGGCGAGGGGCAGAGAAGGACGTTGCCCGAAACAGAGAGAGATTCGAGGTCACCAGCCGGCCACTGCCACTTCACATGTTTCACTTCACCGGCCGTGCGACGAGGCCGCACAGAACATGCACCATTACACCGGTCAAACACCCTACACTTAAGGGTCCCACCCACCTGTCTGCAAAATTTTTTTTTCCGTGCTATCTACCTCTTTACGTCTACTGACACCTACCAGACCTTTTAGACCTTCCAGAGAGGAGGCCTACGCCTTTCTCCGCCACCTTTTCCACAATGAGTCTTCATATCAACGGAGGGAGGGGGAGGCTGATTTGATGTGTGCCACTTATACAACTAATCTAATACGATTACAACTGATCGCCAATAGTACCTCTTCTGCCACTACAGAAGTGAGATATCGCCTACCCTACAGATAACAGGAATTTATGAGCATATTCTCTTAACCTGCAGGATACGCAACCCGGCAGGCAAGCCTCTCCCGCCTACCCTGCGCTGAGAGTCTACAAGCTGCCCAGACCTCGGGCAAGGCCGAGTGCCACTGACGAGGCACAAAGCAAAAAACTGCCAACCAGGGCAGGAGGACGTCACGCCTCCCCCGCACCCTGTGCCGGCAGCCTACAAGCTTCCACTATATAAATCAGGACACTGCCAAGCTCAAGGATCATTCTTGTTCTTCTCTCGTAACTTCCCACACCACTGCTCAGTGCTGAGTACGTCCTCTGTGGCTACTTCACCGTCAACGATCAGTCAACCAGCGAACACGCTCACCAACACATTAAATTCAACTTTTGTTTCCTACCTTACCACTTTTATTTCTGAGTGTATCTATCTGTTTGTCTGCTATACACAGGTTGCTATGTACACCATTGACAAGAACTGGGTATTTTATCTAACCGAATTAACTTCAGTAGCGGGCGCCCCTCAGGGGTCTGCCATATTTTCTACACACCCATTAGATGGCCATCTGTTGCTTTCCAACTGCCACAGCACTGTACCAGCGCCGGTGGAGAGGAACAGAGGAGCCAAACCACTAGCAACACCGTCTTCCAGGGAGAAGGAACAGTTTCGAGTTATTACCTTATCCCACAGCATTGTTAATGCTGGGATATCTGTAGCTTGAGACCTGCCTGCCATCTCTGTGTGAACTCACATCCAGTGATGGCATTGGTGACCCAAACAGCTCCCCATCTCTGATCAGCCCGCGTGCCCAGGGGATCAGTGGAGACTTAACAGAGCCCGGTCAGCAAGCCGAAACCGGACTGACACTATAAACTATGTTTAGTTTGTTTACGTCAACGTGTACCTAGCATACTATAAGCAGAGACTCAATGCCTTACGACCATAGGCACGGTCGTAAACGTAGGGAACGAAACGCAGCATTCCTTGCTGCCAGACAGTTGAGTCCACTTCCTCAACCCACTCTGGAGTGACAGGTGGAACAGGACAGCGTCACCCAATTGAGGCATGAGTCAGTATCTGCTTCTCCGGTAACCCTCCTATTTGTATCTCCATGTATCCAAATTCATCCCTCGTGCCATCCCATGGTGAAAGGATTGTTAACCAGCACTGTTACAAGATTCGGCTGGGATAATGTCCACTTCTGGACAAACGAAGCTCACTTGTGGGACCACCAGTTCGGCGTAGGTCAAGCTCGCTACGTCTGGGTAAAACCCACTACTACCACGGCACTCAAGAAGCAATAATAAGTACTTACTAGCCACACCCCTTGTCTCACGCTGTCTACTTAATCTAGACCACCCCGCTTTTGGTCTAGTGGACAAAATTCTCGACCACCGTGCCTAGTAGCCTATACGGGCATGCGTCAGTGTAATGTTGAACAAATTTATTCTATTACTTAATTTAAATTGTTTTTGTTCATCATATACCTGGCCTACTTACTGTCTGGTTTTCACTAAAATATTTACGTCTTGGCATCCAAATATGCATATATAATAAATATTTGTAAGGGGGCTCTCCTTTTTCTTTCTACTATTATACAAGTGTTTATCATGCCATTTATATTCACTCTTTTATGCCAGCAAAAGTTATAATGTTTACATTTTTTAATTAAAAATATATGAAGCAATCTAGTACTACTCGTGGATCATATATTAACTATTAAACTCATGTTCTCATTATTCGTTAAATTCTGTTGGCCTTTTGTATCCAGCACGCATATGTTTTGAATACTCTATTTTCTTTTTGGTAGGTAGTAGTAATTATGGTAGCAGACAAATAACCTAAGCATGGTAATACTGCTTGGAGTAAAAAAAAGGTATTAATTGTGACAATTCACAAATAATGTACAGAAGAGAACAAGTTTCAATACCCTTTATTATATATAAATACAATTTGAATTGGTAAAACAACCTTTAGAATGACTAATTAATTAATTATCACAGCAATAATTATGACAGTTGATAATAATTAGTTTCATTGTTTACTGTTCTTTGAAATGTAGACTTTGTTTTAGAGTATCAAAAATAGAAAGAATACAACAGTACTGTAACATCATCAAAAATTTAATCTTTTCTCCAGAACAACAAACCTTTAAATAAATACAAATCCAATATTTAATTTATTTAACAGCTGATTAAAAACATTACGATTTTCTATGACTAGAACACAGCACCCATTTGACTCTAAAAACTCTTGTTGTATATCCTAATGTACTACAGTGAAACCCGTATTAAGAAGTTCCAACTTGAGAAATTTTCCTCGTGCACATGTGTGTGCATGCATGTGCATGTGTTCATGCATGTGTGTGTGCACGCATGGAACTATACAGTGCGCAGTGTGCATGTATCCATTATCTTGCAAGATGTTCAGTATTCCCAGGAGGAGCAGTGAATATTCCGAGATGGCGAGATGGTAAGTTCACGTATGATGAGTATCCATCGTTATCCTTTTTCTCTCGAGTGCTATCAATCATATCTTGCAATATTTGGTCCTCAGTGGTTTGATTTCGTATCCAGAGATTGTGATGCATAACTGTGATAAAGTTTTGTTCTTTTTTACAAACGCTGTGTAAATGTAAAGTGTACCATGTGTGTAAAGTGACAGTGCCACAACTCTGAATCCATTCTTGCAACTCAAGCATCCTCAGATGCAATGAAGATTTTTTTGCCCCTCTTCATTCTTTTGTAATGAATTCATCAATTTTAGTGATATTTTTCGTTGAAAATATAAGGTTTGGTGTTTCCATTGTCTCTCGTTCATTTATATTTTATAGCACTTGGGTGAGTAATTATGTGTCTGTATCTTGTTTCTTCCTTGTGTGTTGAGGAGTGTTTTTGCAAATATATTTATTTTGCATCAGACACGTCAACATCACTTATTAGCTCATCGAGCATTTTGCCGATCACGTGTCATATATGTTCCCTTTCATTTTGCCGTTATTTTGTTTGATGTTGTGATTCTAGTCATGGGGTTTAAGATATTTCTGCTTAAGTTCAAACTGCAAGAAAGTAAGTTTAAACACATAAATGGTAGTGTACCAGCACTGATTAAGGCCCCTGAAGTCATGCTGAATGTTGTTCACGAAGTGAATGCGTTTGCTTCATAACTCAATGCTGTTGAAGGTGCAGTAAACACTCTGTGCAACCAACTTTTACAAATGGATCTCTTGCAGGATTTGGATGAAAATGGGTTTACCACAAAACTTGAGTCCGTGTTTGCCTGGCTGTCCGACACACAATGTCTCGTCACATAATTTCTGTTCCCTCATGTTGTACGAGCTACTTCCACATCTTCTCTTGCCACGTCGTCTGCTAATGTACATCTGCCGAAAATTTATTTTCCGTACTTTTCAGGTCAGTGGGGCTAATGGCCCATGTTCTTCCAGCTGTACCATGCGACAATTCATGACAATTGGGGATTAGTAGATATTGAGAAATTCTAGTATTTGTTGGGATGCCTCAAGGGAGAAGCTTTACACTTTGTAAACAATCTACCGATTACAACTGAAAACTACACAGTAGCTTGGGAACTTCTCATATCCCAGTAGTACCAGAACATCAGGAAACTCACTACCCTATACATAAACAGAATTCTGGACCTGCCTGCTGTCAACTCTGCAAATTTTCAATCAGTCAAACTGTTTGTCAACACCTTCAATGAGAATATTTGTGCTCTGGCAGGTTTAGGCCATGATATCACAACAATAACACTGTTCTGGTCACAGTTTTGATGCGCAAGTTGGATGTGTGTATACTCACAAAGTTCGAAAACTCATGTACAGACAACTCTGACACAATTCCTAAGGTTTCTGAACTCATAGATTTTGTTCGGTCTACAGTATTAGAAATGGATTGTGCTCTTGATGTAGGAAATAATGTTATTGCAAATAACACGTCTCGGAAACCGTTGCTGACGAAGTCAAGTCATACAACTCATAACAAAAGGAAGTATTTATTACCAGTTCAGAACATAAAACAAGATTTTGTGCAGTGTGTCAGCAAACCACCCATTTTGTGTACAAGTGTCCTGAATTCATTGATGCCTCAACTACAGACAGACAACAAATAGCTTGGAACAAAATATTATGTTTAAATTGCCTTGGGACAGCCCATAGGCTAGCATCATGTTTCTCTATGCACACCTGTTATCAGTGTCAGGAAAAGCGTCATACCCTGCTCCACATAGATAAGTCCACTGTGTCTTCAGTTCCTCAAGACAAAATGTTCGACCCCACACAGTTTCCAGATGTAACATTCACAGGTGTTTCGGCTTGGGAACGCACATCAGTGTTATTGTCTACAGCCTTGGTGAAGGTTTACGGTGCGGACAATAAGCCTCATGTCATGCGATGTTTGCTGGACAGTGCAGCGTAAGCATCTTTTATCTCTGAAGCATCTGCGGAAGTCCTCTCACTGCCTTTACACAAAGGCCGTGAAAGGGTTATGGGCCTTTGTCATGGTGCTGTTAGCTTGAAGGCAGAAATAACCTGTCAGATTCAGTCATCAATGGAACATCAGTGTACCTGCTCTCACTCACTCTTTGTTATGTCCAAGATTACTAGCAACTTGCCATGTGTATCTGTTGATTCCTGTGTTCATGCTCAGTAGGGTTCCCTTCCTTTGGCAGACCCTCACTTCGATAAACCTGCTTCCATCAAGATACTTCTGGGTTCTGATGTCTGTGCTTGTGTATGTATAGTGGATGGTTAGAGTAGGGACAACATGTGCCTGTTGTATTGGAGTCCAAGTTGGGATGGATGTTATTGTGGGAATACTCTTGAGTCCTGTACAGATACCGAGCAGGGACTGGTATCTATGTTTGTTGGTATGGAGAGCGTGTTGGATGTCATCCTCAAACAACTCTGGGAGATTGAAGAGCCTCCTCAGGTCAATGCAAAGCCACCTAAAGATGAATATTATGAAAAATACTTCAAGGATACTCATACACAAGTAGATAATGGGAGGTAGAAGATTTTCTCTTCCCTTTAAACCCCAGGCCCAAACTCTTGGGGAAACGTACGAAATTGCCAAATGTAGATTTTATTCTCTAGAAAGGAAACTTAATTGGCAGCCTGAGATGAAGACTATGTATACAGAGTTCATGACTGACTATGTTCAGGTAGGTCATATGGAGCTGTAAACTCCCTCCTGCAAACAGGATAGTGGCTGATAAACCAAAGAGTGTTTTATCCCTCATCATGGGGTGCTCAAAACATCTAGCTCTACAACCTAATTGAGGGTTGCTTTTGACGGCAGTGCACAGACCACCAATGGTATTTCACTCAATGACATTTTACTCCCAGGTCCTAAACTTCAGAATTGCATTCATGATGTAATGCTAAGATTTATGTTACTCGGTGTAGTTTTTTCATTCAACATTAAGCAAATGTACCGCCAAGATTTGGTCGATGAGGCTGACTGACCATGCTACCTCATTCTGTGGCGTGAGGACCCATCACTTTCCCTTATAGTTTATCAGCTGAATACAGTAACCTATAGCCTCACACCATTTCCATTCTTGGCAATTCCTACATTGCATCAGTTGGCATCTGATGAAGGTGATGAATATCCACAAGCTGCCAATGCTTTTGAGAACCACATCTTCGTGGATTATATCATCACAGGCGCAATATCATTAGATGGAGCTAATTTGTTGAAAATTCAGCTGGTCGAACTTTTACACCCGGGGTGGGTTTGAACTTCGGAAATGGTTGAGTAATGACCCTCATCTTCTCAGTGAGGTGCCTGCAACCCATTGTGAAAGTCCTAAAGTGCTAGACTTCTCATCAGGTCCTGTAGTATATATCCTTGGTCTGTACTGGAATCCAGTGAAGGACTCTTTCTTGTATCACCTACAGGTTCACTCTGGTAGTCCCACCAAAAATGTTGTCTCTTTGCAGATTGCACGCATATATTATCCAATTGGTTGACTTGTTCCAGTAACTGTGTGGGCCAAAATTCCTATGCAATGTTTGTAGACTCAGAGACTGAATTGGGATGATCCCTTACCCCAGTCAACTCAGGCAATGTGGAATCAGTTCATGGATGGCCTGACTGAAATTGAAACCCTTAGCTTGCCATGCTTCATATGCCCTGATGTGGTCAGTGAGGAGTTACATGTTTTTTTCCGAGACACCTCTGAGAGAGTCTATGCAGCATTCATGTATCTGAGGAGTACGAACCCTGAAGGTAACGTGTGTGTTGATCAGGTTATGCCTAAGGACGGCTAGCTCTTCTGAAACAAGTGTCTCTCACTCGTTTAGAATCGTGTGGGACTCATTTACTGGCAAAATTGATCTTCTATTGCCGCAACTTCCTCAGCCAGTACTTGCATATCTCTGCAACCCATGCACGGACTGATTTCAGTGTTGCTCTAGTTTGGATAAAGTCATCGCTCTACTTGTTGAACACCTTTGTGGCTAATCGCTTGTCTCAAATTCAAGTATGGGTTCCTCAGCTGTGGAAACATGTCAAATCTCAAGATAATCTGTCAGATTGTGCATCTTGTGGCTTACTCCCTCCTGACCTTCTTTCTCGTGACCTCTGGTGGCATGGCCCCGGTTAGCTAGTTCACCCATCTGAACAGTAGTCAGTGTCCACTGTGTTTACGGCATGATGACAATATCCCAGAGTTCAAATCTTCTCAACTCGCCTTGCTGAACACTCATTAAATCTCTGAAGAGCTCCCTGTATTCCAACGAATTTAATAATGGCTCAAGTTGGTTGGCATTATGGCTTACGTTAGGTGTTTCATCTGACGTGCCAAAACACAACCTTGTAACAGTGGTACCTTAACAAGTTTGGAACTGGAAGAAGTTGCCCTTCATGTCTGCAAATGCATCCAACATACTCACCTGCATGACGACTTGAAACGCCTCAATGGAGGAACAGCCTGTTCAACTCGAATACAGTGTTTGGCACCCTTTCTGGATTAGCATGGTGCGCTCAAGGCGGGCGGTCGCTTGTTCAATGCCAATATGGAGTTTGCAACTAAGCGCTCAGTCATACTGCCGAAAGACCATGCAGTGGTTGAAGCATTGGTAGATCATTACCACCTGCGATATCTCCATGCAGCACCACAATTACTGCAGTCTCTCATCACAGAAATTCTGGATTTTGTCAGCCCGATCCCTAATTCTATCTAGAATCTTCAAGTGTGTGCGGCACTTCCGGTGTCAACCTGTGAGCACTCCTCCACTTATGGGTGGTTTGCCGGCAGAGAGAGTCACATCCTCTGGAACCTTTGAGCAGATGGGATTGAATTATGCTGGACCCATTTTCATCAGACTAAACAAGTTACGTCATGGCACTACTCAGAAGGCTTACCTGTCCATCTTCATTTGTTTTTCAACTATGGCAGTGCACATTGAGGTTGTAACTGATCTAACTGCTTATAGTTGTGTTGCAGCCTTAGCACAGTTTCTGTCAAGACGAGAACTGTGCACGAGTCTCTATTCGGATTGTGGGACCAATTTTGTGAGCGCGGCAAGGCAGCTTCAACAATCCTTTATCCAACTTCTTTAGTCTCCCATTGTTTAAAGCTTCTCTGTGACTCACTCCATTAATTATAATTTTCTTCCTCCAGCAAGTCCCCATCAAGGTGGGTTATGGGAAACAGCTGTGAAGTAAGCCAAATACCACCTCAGACGAGTCATTGGCAATCAGATTCTCACTTTGGAGGAGTTAATGATGTTGTATACTAAGGTTAAAGCTGTCCTCAGTTCCAGACCATTAACATCATCACTATCTGACCCATGTGACTTTGCTGCCCTCACACCGGGCTATTTTCTTATTGGTAGGCCCCTTGTAGCTGTCCCTGAATCATGTGATGAGAACTGTGATAGTGCACTGTGCCTGTCCCGGAAATGGAAAATGGTGTATGCACTTTCCAGTCAGTTTTTGAGACAATGGTATTGTATCTTCAACAGCTGCAACCTCTGGGAATGTGGCAAACCAACCAAGACTCACTGTGGGAGATTTGGTCCTTGTAAGTGAATGTTTACCCCCATTGGTCTGATGCTTGGTAAGAGTCGTCAAGTTACATCCCAGAGCACACATCATCAGTGTGGTGGAAGTGCACACCCAATAATGCTCGCCAGTTCTCAAAATGTGATATTTTGTAAATAGTGTAACTGTGTGTGTGTACTCTTAGATACCTCAATCGGTCTCAGCGGGTGGTATGTTGTTTGTTATCATATTCTATATTGTGTGTGTGTGGGCATGGAACTATACAATGTGCAGCGTGCATGTATCTCATATTTCTCAAGTAGTCCGGCAGCATTCCCAGGAGGAGCAGCGAATACCAAGATGGCATGGCGATAAGTTTGCGTATGATAAGTGTCCATCATTATCTTTTTCTCTCGAGTGCTTATCAATCAAATCTTGCACTACTCGTAGAAAAAAAAAGCAACTAATGACTTGCCCAGTAAAGCCTCCATTCCATAAAATACTTATAAATAAATTAAAAGGTATGCAAAATAATTATGGCAGGAGGAAGTCACGTAAGACCCAGTATAGTTCCAACCATTAAAAATTACAAAAACACATAACATATTAAAATATTCACGCCCCATCTATATATTTGTGGAGAAAGTAAAAAATGGATACTCTAAAATACTTGGGTGGCTAACAAGGACAAACATGGCAATTTAAAACAAAAGAGATATAGCAATGTGACACCATAGTTAAGCCGGAACATAATTTTGAAGGCGAACTAAGCCAAAATTTTTAAATGGCCTAGCCTTCAACTGCACACCCAAGATACAATGCAACTATACCACACAAATTTAAAAAAAAATTTTTAAAGCCAACTGCAAATTTAGTGTTGTCGTGACTTACCGTTTTACTACCCCCATTGCTCAGTAGCTAAACTGGTATACTGTGACAGCTTAGTAACATAATGTTGACTTTGTCTACTGCTGGATGAAGATGAAGGTGGTTAAGCCATCAGGTAGAAGCTAGGATCTTGCGGTGTAAGTTGCGGCAAAATGTAGCAGACTTCAGACCGGCTTAAAGTAGAGCAAAATAAACAGTCCAGTCAATCAAAAAAGGGACATACGAAGGGGGAAGAGGAAATCAAGGAGGGAGAACGGGAAGGAAAATGGAGGGGATCCAAGCCGAGCAAAGTGTACACCACCATGCAGAAGTAGATAGCAGTAAAAACATTAACATGGCAGCGCTAGCGTTGCAACAAGAGAAACGCAATGTGTAGCAACTTTTTTTCGACTTATTTTCCTCAAATTTCTGATTTTTTTTATTTATACAGAATGTTTCTCAAAAATGGGGTTTTAAAGAGAGATGGTCTTAATAAAGGAAGGGTTGCAACTGCGAGGTCTTACTGTAGTTTCGTTGCAAAAATTTGTAAAGAAAGGTTTTTTGAGTTTTTGAAATGTTAAACTAATTTCATTAAGAATATTAATCTATCATTTTTTAAGAGAGTATAATTATCAATACATTTGCAACCACTCATCATAATTTTAACTTTTATTTAGTTAAACCAGGTTACATAACTTAAGGCTCTTTTCATTGAAATGTTACTGACTGTTCCTCTGTTACTTCACAGGCATCGTGCCATTAACATATTTGCCAGGACGTATTTTGAGCTGTGGCTACAGGATGAGAATGTTGGACAGGAAGTCATGATTGAAGATCTCACGGTGAGTCGCCCAACCTGTGGAGCAGCTGAGACTTTATTGCATTTGTGAACTCTTCCTTGATGTTCTAAGTACAAGAGATTAAAGGCTGTTCATGATAAAGTGAGAACTTTTGAAATCAACCTTAGAAAAAAGTCACTGCTCCTACCTGCATACATTTTAACCGGCTCACTGAATGACGTGCGCCCAGTAAAGTTGGTAACGGTGGAGGGGAAAATAGTGCTATATCTTAACATTGAATAAACAGTGTTAGGTAACCATTTGTGATAACTTAAATTATTTCTATCACTTTCTGGTGTGTTTGTTGTTGTTGTTGTTGTTGTTTTTTTTTTTTCTTTTTTTTTTTCAAAGTGTAAAAATTAGCAGATTTTTTAACTAGTTACTTTTCTAATAATTTTATAGTTTCACCTGACCGACGCATGAAGAAAACGATGAGGCCCATGGCAGTGATAATTTTATATAAGGCGGAAGAACACACAACGTGCTTACAAATAGATCTTAAGCAGGGCTTTCAAAAGTGCTCATTTCGCAGTAAACAGCCTATAACAGTGATTCACAGAAACTATGCATACATAGATGAAATAATGGTACAAATTATCTCAGAATACTTAACAGTTTTTAGTTACAATACTCACTGCCATATTATGAGTTGTGCAGCGATAATATACAAATATTGTAAATTAGTTTTACTTCACTGAGAGCAAACTAACCCAATATGGACAGATGTTTCTGGTACAATATGCCGTGGAGGCATGCCAAGCTGGTAATGTTGGTGAGGTTTGTGTGTACAGCAATCCTTTGAGGATGCGGAGCTGAAGAAGCACAGCAAGGAAGAGCAAGAAGGCAAGCCAGACCCTCTCAACCAGCTGGTGACAACGTTCTGCCGCGGAGCCATGACAGAGCGCAGCGGAGCACTGCAGGAGGACCCTCTCTACATGTCCTATGCTGAGATCATCGCCAAGTGAGTTCCCTTTCCATTCCACCAGTCACAGAGCTGAAGTAGGTTATTCTGGTAATAGATTGTGTGTTCCGGCGATGCCTGCCATGTGAACCTGTATCTGTCACCAAGTGTATGTCTGCAAAGTGGCCAGTGGCTAATTTAAGTTAGGAAGCATTATTATCCACTATACTGAATTATTTTGCTTGGCATATTGTCGCTTAAACAATACAGCTTAAGGGGCATGTAGGTAACTATTGAATACAGGTGTTATTTTTGATATTTTCTTGCACATCATAGCACTTGTAGTTATGGGACATTGTTTTTAATAGTGATTTAAGCACTATCTTGTAAGTAATCTGTGAACTAGTCCATAAAATTATGTCAGGTCAGTAATCATTTAGGTGGTATTGCTTCTTAGGTGACAATATTTGATAATATTGTGATAATATGTAACTTTTTATGTTTTACTGCAGTTGAAAGTAAAAAAATATAAATTAAATTTCCCTCATAATTACAGAAATAGTCACTAATATTTATGATTATTTAATATCAATTTACTACTTGTGAATTGGTAACATTCAAATAAAAACTGTTCTCAGAATTTCATACAATTAAAATTAATGGAATTTCATGAAGTGTTCAAAAGCAGTAGAGTATGTTATATATAGGCTATATCATGTGAATGCTAGGAGAGTGGGGGGAATGCATGTGTGTTTTTGTGCAGGTCATGTGGCGAGGAAGAGGAGGAGGGAGAGGAAGGAGAAGGAGGGGAGGAAGAGGGCGGAGCCTCCATCCATGTAAGGGCACTGTCTATCCTCGGCTCTATATTGAGAGTGGCCTTCTGTGGGCTTCTTGGATCTGCCATATAGTGTTGTTTTGTGATTTTTAACTTGCATTTACTTTTACACTCGTGAAAAACTTGCCACGTGACAGTGATTAAAAATTTTCTCTAAAAAAAATTTTTATCAAATTGTTTTAGATGGGCTATTTTTATGATTTCTACTTTATTGCGGTTTCTATTTAAATATTGCAATTGATAAATAATGCAGTACAGTACAAAGTTGTAGTTTTTTGCATCTGAGCTTTTCTCATTTTTTACAAATACAATGGAACCTGGTTCTACTGTAATTATTTTCATATATTTGTGCTTACACTCTGGGGCTGTAATCATGTTATCAGTTTATAAATCATAAGTTTGTCTCAGCAGTATTCAGCAGGGCAGGTTTTAACATAGGTATGTAGCTGAACAGATTTCTCTGGTCTTGTTCTGGGATACTGAAAACATTACAATTTATAACACACGACTGCACCTTTTCAGTAATGGCTCGAGTAGGAGTTTGGCAAGTCAGTTCTGTGCATTGGCAGACAATAATGCTATACTCCAGTACTCAGATTGGAGAAAGCATATTACAACCTACAAATTTTCATTGTCTTGAGTAGTAAAAAAATCCATAATCTGTTTTTTAGCTGTCATTTGTAAAGAGATAAGTATTTTGATGTTTTTTTATGCAAGTACAATATGCAGTCTACTCCTTGTTTACCATTTTTCAGGGGAATGGCAAAAAATTTGCATACATGCAGAATTTCAGTAGTTGAGGGTTCTGACATGTACATCAATAAAATACAATGTATGACCTTGTTATTATACTTAATTTTTAGTGTAATGAGAGCTGTACATTATCTGTGAATAAAGTTCAGCTAGTGAACACAGTAAGAATGGGATTTAAAAAATATTACTCTATTTGTATTACTGTAAATAATATATTAAAAAACATAATATCCCTGAGTGACGTCACTCTCTCGTCTAGCCTCGCCACAGCCACATCCCCCTCCTAAGAAGAGCCATTATGCCACACATGCCACAGTACGCCTTGAAGCCCAGTGTTGGGTTGTCCAGCTGTTACTGTGTGCTGCCCTGTAACCTGCTACGCATCACATAGCCGCTCTTTACCCCTCTAGCCTTCGGACACAAGAGGAGTACTTACCACCAGCTTTGGCCACATTCTGCCATCTCCGCCGACTCACTGCCACCACTCTCTCTACATCTCTTCTCTCTGCGTTTTCTCCCTCACCACACCCCGCAACCCCCGCGCTGGCCCTGTGCACCACGTATAAATAGGAGTCACAGTCCTCAGTTCAAGGCTGTCTCGCACCAGTCTAGTTGCAGAACATCACGCTGCCTGAGAGACATCAGACACCACATCTACTGTCGCAGAACGTTACTCTGCTCGAGGGTCAACCGACTTTTTCAAGTCGCAGCACTGTCGAGAGTTTCACTTTGCACGACACCGCCTCACTGCCTGCCAGCACGCCAAAGCCTGCAGCGCTTCCAGCTACCTCGTAGCTCACTCGCAGTTGACTCAAGTTCGAGTACTGCTGACTTGGGGGTCGTTCTCACCCCCTGTGCTGATGCATTTTCTGAAACTAGGTCACTTACAGGTTGTGAGCCTAGGAGCGGCCCTTCCAGCCCAAGTCAGGGTACAGGCTGGTTTACGTGTGTTTAATGAGCAATCAATAAACTAACATAAATCTGACTCTGTTGAGTTGTCTCTTCCAGCACTCTATTCTTTTTTTACCTTCCTCCTGCTATCTCCTTTTTCACCACCAACCATAGTATTACTCTTGCAGGGATAGTCACGAGCCGGAACCTCGTTCCCTACCTCACCATTTGGGAACTGTTTCAATGTGTAGCTTAGGAAGGTTGTCTTCCTGGTCAACACTAGAGCAGTTGTCATTGTGGACTATCACCTCTCCAGCACGTGCCTGGGTTGGCGAGCAACTTCTCACTCGCCAGGTCACTTGCTGGAAACGATAGGCCAACCCCCGAAGGAGCCCCATTTCTACGTGATGCTTGGATCCTCCAGCGATGTCTTGCTCACTAAATAGTCACAAGAATGGACACCCCTAAACCTGATACTGTAACCCTCAATTTGGTACTTGGGTCTGCCAGTGACATCCCGCTCACCAAGCCACTAGACTGAAGGCCAGTAGTCCAGGCTAACTACCCTACCTAACAGCCAGCACCCTATTCTCAGTCAGGCTGTGCATACCCCTTTTTGGCCACCCACTAACTGCCTATCTGATCTATCACCCCCTTGATACCTCATCATAGAGCTGGGCGGGGTTAGGCAGTCAAGCAGGGGCTAGCTCTGGCTGGAACCCTGAAGAGTATTGGTTGAGGAGTTGAGGTGTCGACCAGATATACACCTGGAAGAAGTAGGAGGCTTCTTGCCAGAGAGGGTTCGCATCCAGCTCATACAGCTCAACCTTGAACCTCGTTTCTCCCGCTGCCGCCAATGCCATTGGAAAAGCCACGTACCTTCACTCGGCTCACTAATGTCACTGAGGTGGTCAGACCCCGTAACGTCACACCCTGCTATACCCTACCAGGGTATCCACTTGCCCATCATTCGCAAGCGTACCTCCTAAGGCACAATCCTCTATTATAGAAGTGGCCAAACCCAGCAACGTAGGCCTCAAGATAAGCCCTGTACGAGTGGCAACCACTGCTTCACCATAGCGGAGAGAAGGGGGTGAAAGAACCGTGGCGCTGCCCTCTAGCCGCCAGACCCACTAAGGGTGCGTGTCAAACATTTCACCTCAACTCGTATGAATAAAGAATATATCATCTCAAAATACAGTATTTAATTTATTGTTATCTGACACCAAATGCTAGCCTACCTAAAACTTTCAAACCCTCTGAAAATGAAAATACTATGATACCAAATGCAAGGCAAATTTTGAATGTCCTGCATGCACTCGATCATCTGAGTGTGCATGGAGAGATTATCGATCGGGCAGTATGTTCAAGGGGGTGCAACGGTGAAGGGGAATCGGCGGGAGGGGTGAAAGAATGTACCCCTCCCCTCCGCTTCATTATGGTGACACTTTGCGCGTGTGGCAAATGTCTGTCTTTTAAAGTAATTAATTATATTTCACTGAAAAAAAACTGTAATTTTTTGAGACAGAAATGAATAAACAATGTGATTAAAATTTAGTTCTTCACTGTCTTTAATAATTATTAACTGAGAACGACGTCCTCTGATTTACTCTGTCACGAGTTGCGCTGCACTCTGGCTCGGTGCTTACAAATTATTAGATGGCAAAAGGTGTCGAATAGGCTCTTAGAGGATATCAATTTATTCAAAAGATCCATGTCTATTGAAATAAATTAATGTAAATCCTCAGATTTCTCTGCAGGAAGTTACTGAAAATAAACTTTACGCTTGGTTATACAAGTCGCTCGATGTTCAAACAATTTTTGGTGACAAGGGGTGGTCAAGTATATGCTTTAAGGCATATCATTTTATTCGCGAAATAGCTGCCCATTGAGTTATATTTTCTTTTAAAATCATGTTGAATTTACGCCAGATACAATTAAATAGCAAACATTACGGGAAAAAACAACCTTTAAACACAAAAGGAAACATTTTGCAAATAATTATTACTTGTTAAAATGTGTTGCGTAACATTTTCAGGTAAAACCATTTGCTTTGAAATACAAGTGATGGTGGATGCAACTATTTTAAGCGATGAAAAATCTTTACAAACTTCCTACAATCGCCAGGCACTATTTACTTGCACTGTGGCCAGGCGTGTAAGAAGTAGCGGCCAAGAGAGAGGATGGGCTTTTTCTTTTGTTAGGCAATAACTTCCTCTTTCGAAGGCACATAAGTGGAGGAAGGAAGGTGCGTGACTGAGAGAAACAGAAAGAGAGGTGAGAGAGAGAGTGAATGCTAGGTCGCCATGCTGGTTGCTAGATAACCACTTCCCCTCTCGTCAGGCATGTAAGGAGAGGTAGCAAGCAAGACTCGCACATGGCATAAGCCGCAGAGATTTGTTGGGAAAACAGACTGTGCTGCAGAGCAGCGTATTTCACTTGACGTATTTCATGTCCACTTACTAGATGTTTGCCTAGACAACTAGCTTAAAAACAATCATTGCAGGAAAGCTTAGGTGACGTGCTTCGAAATATACTTTGATTGATGCAACATCCAATAAATTATATAAGCGGGTAGCTTTATCATTATCTATATATAGGAGTTTTGTTGGGACCACTGAAAATTGATTGTGGATACAGTTTATCGGTAGATGGGTTTTTGGTACGAGAGTCAACTGTAATGCCATAGTTTATTATCCAAGATGATACTGTTACAGTACTGACAAGTAAGACAGCCACATGCTTATTCTGATATAGTAATTGTGTGTTCATTTCTCAATACAGAGTGTATAATATATATGTGAGAATACAGAAGGCTGTATACAGCTGCATGGGACACACTGCCCTTCCTTCCGTACCTGGAAAGAAGCAAGAGGAAGTAGGGGTGGAGCAATGTGGGAATGAAGGCTGAAAAATGTATGACCACTTCAAGAAAAACCTTTCAATAGAGTAGTGTCCATGCATATTCCCCACGTGAGAAAAAAGCATCATTAATTAAAAGTTCTATGTAGAACTGACAAGGCCAGGTAAAAATAAACGAGAACCTCACCTGTGGGATTTTTAGAGGTCAAACAGAGCCAAGTGTGAATTCTATCTAGTGTTTCCATAAGCAATAATTGCATTTTATAAGTGTTTTTTTTCCTGTAGTACATATTTATATTATTTTTGCCTGCTAGAGTGAACTAAAGTATATTAGTCACATATGAGGAGCCTTTATACCTACCTTTTGTGAAGGTCAGTTTACAATGAAACATGTATGTGTAAGGAACGTATCGAAATGAAAGTAGTTATGTATTCTTTACAGTGTGCGTTTCATGGTTGGTTATAATGTACGTCAGTACTGTTTACGTACACGGTGACCATGAACAGCACCATAAAGAATACTTACTTTCATTTTGATATGTATACATGTTCATTTTGTACACATTTTTCATTGTATCCCTACCTTAAGTGTTAACACTAATTATTTTTTAACAAGATAACTGTAATTTTTATAGTGTATGTATACAAATGTTTATAGTTTAAGTTTCATTTGAAAGAACAATTTTTTCCTGTCAGCAATTGTTTAATTCCGGTTTCTGTGGTTATTTTTAAGAGGACAATGGATAAACTAATGGTATGTATAGCACAGGATTTATCATTTGTACTTTTTTAGTAACACGTGGAATTAACGCTAGATTTTGTATCTTACATACAAAGAAAAAGTTCGTACAGGTTTCCTTTAGTCAGAAGTACAATTTCCATTTAGAGTTTGAAGCATTTGTTACCAATACTTGCAAGAAATATACTATACGGGTATCACCTATCAGAGGCTTATATGGGTCGGACCAGAGAACTATACACTATCATGATTTTTATTTTTATCTAAATGCCAGTGAAGATAGAACTCAGTGCAAATCATCACAATGTTTCTTATGTTGACTGTGGATCATTGGATTGTGTCTTTCCAGTGTGTCTATAAAATTATCTTCCTGCCTGGTATTCGTATTGGGGTCCTGTTAATTGTGCTGAAACTCTGCCAAAATAGTAGACAAGGGGCTTGATGGGGTCACCTAGTAAAATCAAGATGGATCTGTTAATGCACTACGCCTGGGCCGAGGCTTGAACTCTTCCCTCCATGATTAGTAAACAGTTGCTCAGGTGTGCCACAAACCTGTGGAATGGAAACTGCTGACGGTGTCCATTCTGACTCATTAGCAAATGAATCTCGCAGTAGCATAGTTCTACTTGCTGCTGTGTTGGTCCTTCTTGAAGATAGATGCACAATATAACAGCTGTAGAAGGTGGAGAGGTTGATAACCTGGCAACAGCTTGTATAAAAGAAAGTGCTGCTAAGGGATACATACTGCATAGTATTTTCCTCTGCTTTAAAGAGGGTCATTTTCTGGTAGATTCCAATTGATAGCTATTTAAAAGCAAATTTTATTTCAGGAAATTATTTACCTAGAGATATTTTCTGCTAGGCTATTGAAAGGGAAGATAAACTTAAACATTAAAAAAAAATACCTGTAAAGTTTCGGAATCAAACAAAGGATTATTTCAGTAATGTACTAAATAACAAAAGCTCTTATAATAAACATGTCATTATTTCTTGAGAAGGTGCCTTTTTTTGTACATTGCAAGATGGTACTGAGATAAAATCATCAGTGCAAAACTTACAATAGGTTAAAAAAAATTACTGCATATTTATTTTTTTCCCTCCATATTTCAGATCAAATTAAAAAACTTTCATGGCTTAAATTAATTCTCTACAGTACAGCAACAGTATAAGTGGATTAGGGGCTATTGGGGCGGCCTCGTAGTAGTAATGAAATGGGGTAGATGGGTTAAGGTTTAAAATGTTAATACAATTTTCTGAATTCCGTACTTAACATTTTTGCTTTAAATACAAGTTTATATAGCGGTGGTAATAGCTTTGAAAATGTTTTCAATAACCTTGTGTGAGAAAAGCGGAAAAATGTTTAGTGTCTATAAAATATTTTATTATCGTGTAGGTTATTTGTTTAATTAAATTTTTTTCTGTGGCGGGTGGATCTGGACCTCTATTTACCAGGGGTTATTCCATATCTGTGAAATTGTGCTCCCCATTTGGTTGGCACCCTCCTGAAAATTGTTCTGCCACCCTGTTACTATAGCCAGCCCACTCGTGGGCATGACTGGACGTGTGTGTGTGTTTGCAGGAACAAGAGATGGAGAAGCAGAAGTTGCTGTTCCACCAGGCACGGCTGGCAAATCGTGGCGTGGCAGAGATGGTGCTGCTGCACATCTCTGCTTGTAAGGGCGTGCCCAGCGAGATGGTCATGAAGACCCTGCAGCTGGGCATCTCCGTCCTGCGCGGTGGCAACAGCGACATTCAGATGGTACTCAGCAACACTTAATAGCATTGCATATGAGAGATGTAACACATTTACCATATAGACTTCTTGTTATTCAATGGTAAAAAGGTAATACCATAATTAAATGTTGCATTGTTTAGAAGTATTTTTAAAAAAGTAACTAAGTTTTTTGTAATTCTGAATCAATCATCTCTTTATGCTGTGTTATTTACATTTTGGTTGTGTTCCCCTAACAGGCATTTGTAGTATTAGTTAAATTTGCTGTGTAAATACAGCAGTGCTTGAGGTTGTCCATTTAGGCCTATAATCATTATTATGTTTTATGTTTATTTTATTTGTGATGTGTTCTACATCCTACCACAGTGCTGTCATAAAATGAAAAAAATTAAAGAACTAATAACAAATGAATGAATTAGTTAATATACGAAAATGAATAACTATATGAATGAATAAATTTATGTATCAATAGCTGCATGAATGAATAAGTAGATGATATTGATTGGAAGAAAATGTTATAATTTGATGCGTAATACAAATGTCAACTTGAAGATATTACAGTACATTAAACTCCAGTTTATTCGTGCTTTGCTTAACCGGTTTTCAGCTTATCCTTGCGGCTTTTTGACTTCTTTTTTAAAGTCTACTCTAACTTCTGCAGCAAGGCGATGCTGTAACATGTGTCACTCAACAAGCAGCGGTACCATGTTTGTCTATCGCTGTGCTGCGTGAGCTGATGTTTGTTTTCTTTAAACTGTCAGCCTGTCGCACAGACCTGCGTGAGTTATCCATTTCCGCTCGTTGATTGAAGAGCGTATCTGGTGGCACTCATTCAGGCCATGTCCAAAATGGCAGATTTTATTTACAAAATGATCACGTGACTCGATTTTGTATTAAAAAATGGTGACGTAGTTGGTAATTTGGTATTTTGTATCTAGTGGATGTTAGCAAAAATACAAAATGACAAAGCGTCACGTTGTTTTTTTTACCTCACATAACATATATGCGGATGCATAAATAAAATGTTTTCTAAAACAAATAATTGTTCGTAAAATGCACTAGGCATGTTTTAAATTGCAAGACAGTGTTGTACTTTGTTTATATATTTCGCAACAAATTTTTTTGAAGTTGCTATTGCATAATTTATTATTTTCTTATTTATTAAAATATTCGCAGTATTCCAGTGATGATTGAAGAAATATCACGCCTGTTTTAAGATAAAAATATTTTCACTGTTAATGTAAAAATGTGTTGCCACGAGTGCTAAACAAGTGACTGTTGACAACGTCCTAACAAGTTTGTCATTTCGGACACTGCCTCAGTTACCCCCTTCCTCTTCTCCTCTGCAAACACCACGTCTTGCCAGTTTATTGATTGCGGGCCCGGGTCATTGTTCACTTTGTAGTGTCATTTTCGCAACGTCAACAAAGGGTGAAAGGACAGTTTAAACTCTAGTGGAAAAGTTAGAAAAAAAAATTGAGCATAATGCGTTATAAATTATAAACAAAAACATCAATCCCGTTGCCAAGCAAAATAAATTTAAAGACTTTTTAAAGAAAGTCACTGTTTAAATTTTCTTACATTTTTTCATTTAAGTGTTTAAATGTTTACAAAACAGTGAATAAACATTTCCTAATTTTTAAACTTTTGTGTGTGTAAGTCGGCAAAATTTAAATAAAATTATAGTAATGGGGTTGTACTGTATTGTTTAAATGCCAGGTTGCCTCATTTAAGTCCCATTATAGTTTTATTGCATTGCATTCTAAATTTTCAACTGACTCTGCTATCTAAAGGACAGTTGTGAGTGACATATGTTGAGAAAGCGACACACAGAACTACACACCGCTTATCTATCACTCCGTGTTGCCCGCCCAACGCGCTCGGCGCAGGTTGTGTATACTCGATGCGCCGTGAATTGTACTATACTCGATGCAAAATAAATATCAGTTAAAGTATTGTGTACTTTAAATCCTACACATACAATGCGTGATTTTTGTTTGCATTGAAATGTATAATTGGTACTTTGTTTTATCATGATTTTTGGAGCCAATATCACTGTCCCATTAATAGTAAAAATGTGTAGGGTTGTGCGAATATTCGGTATAACGAAACAAAAATGAAAAAGACAGCTTTCATTTTGGTAAGAAATTTGGTTATCGAAAGTATTAATGAAACAAAAATTCTCGATTTCAATGGATTTTCAGGTGTTTGATGAATATTCATTTAGTGCACCAGCAAAGAAAATTTTTGCCTGTAAATAATCTTGTTTGTTTTCATTATTTTATAACTGAAATAACTACATAAAATTTAAAACTTAAATGCAGGAAAACCTCCCCCTTTGGTAAATACTCCATATATCCTACATATTTTGATTTGATTTTCCAACGAATTTGTGATAATGAATAACCTGACATAATGTTAGGAAATTTGTTAAGTTTTCATTAAGGTTGAGCCATAATGATATTATTTTTCATTTTCATTTCAGTTTCACAAAAATTCATAACGCATCTTTCATTTTCGTTTTGTGAGAAAAAATCACATTCACAAAACCCTAAAAATGTGTAAATTTGATCCATGTTTTTTTAATACAAATTCGCTTATTCGTGTTTTCTCTGGTCCCGATTAACATGGTTAATTGGGAGTTTACTGTACTTCTTTTGTAATTTCCAGCAAATTTAATTATTTCCATAATTTTCATGTAGCAACGTCTTAAAATCACAATATTTCTGTTTTTGGTACATACAATATAAACCAACCAATACAGAAAATCAAACAAGGGAGGCAGGAAGGGGTTGTTGTCTTAATTAATTTTTTTAGATAAAGGTTATTAAGAATTATTGTAAGGAAACAGCTGTGAGCCCAGTGTTTCAATTTTCATTTTAAACAATTAAAATAAACATTTTAAAAATCTGGCATCAGGATTAATAATAATTAATAATTGCACTTGTGTCATGACAAGAGCTTTGTCTGTTCAAAATTAGTTTATTTGATTGGTGCTTCTTAATTCCACCCATTCTTGGTAATATGCATCTAATCGAAGGATGGGTAAAGTTTATATGTACTGTACATAACAAATCAAACATAAATTCACTCTTAAAATAGTGCTATTTATGGCTTTTGTGTAATACATTGCTTAAGCTTAACATTCTAGATAAAACCTTAACATCCTGAAGCATGGAGAGCACAAGATTTAAAATGTGGATATTCATCAGATTCAAACTTCTGCACTTAAAGGCAGTTAAAAAATGTGATAATTTTCATGAAAATGTCAGTGTGCTTGTTTAATTTGTAACATAGTACAGTATCTACATGTTCTCCAAGCAAGGTGGGGGAGGGAGTGGTAAAATTGCTGGACTCGTATTCAGTAGGACTTGGGAATGATTCCTGGCTTTGTCCATTCAGATTTTGGTTTTCCAGGGTTTTCCGAAATCACTCTAGGCAATTGCTGGGGTTGTTCCGTAATACAGGCCCAGGAAGATATCTTCCCCATTCCTTAATGTCTACAATGTTTATTGTTCCCATACTAAGGCTGTTAAGTGGCACTTAAACACCTAATAAATAAAATAAAACAAATGTTTGTTATTAGCGGTAATCTGTATGAGAAGTTGTTTCCCCTGTTGACTAGACTAGTGAGCATTATTGTATAAAAATGTGTGTTTGTCAGCCAGTCATTGAAGTTACAGGATGCTACAAGTAAAAAAAAAAAAAAAAAACATGACATCTCTAATGATGGTATAGTTTGATGTGTAGAGTGCGACTGTGTGTGCAGGGAATGCTGAACCACCTTAAGGAGAAGAAGGATGTTGGGTTCTTCACGTCAATCGCAGGGCTGATGAACTCCTGTAGTGTGTTGGACCTGGACGCCTTTGAGCGCAACACCAAGGCCGAGGGGCTGGGCGTCGGCTCAGAGGGTGCGGCCGGAGAGAAGAACATGCATGACGCAGAGTTCACTTGCGCTCTCTTCCGCTTCATCCAGCTGACCTGTGAGGGCCACAACCTCGGTACGTTACCACACTGCAATTACTGGTTTGCTTGCTGGGTTCCTGGTGCCATCATATTCCTGTAGTGAGGATGTTGATGGTTCCATACTCACTATTGCTGTTATGTGATTTATCTACCCATCACAGTAACGTAAACTTATTTGACTCATCTCTACCTCTTTTCATTACATTGTGTGTACAAAAGTACCTTTAGATAACCTAGTGTTGCATTTACAATTTGAAGGTAGACACCCCTCTATTTTGGATTCTTGCTTTTTCTAGTTTGTTTATATATTTTAACCAGAAAGTCCCAAAAGTATCCCTGTACCCCATGAGCTATTGACCTTACACAGAAGTACGTACATATTGAATTGAAAACTGGTATTTATGTCACAATATTGGGTCTACCAAATTTTTGCAAAATTAAAATTGTGACGTAATTATAAGTTTGTAGCTTCCTTGTCTGTATTGCAGTGTAAAGTCAGTTACTGCGTTCATAATTTCTTTTAAAAATTTTAACAAGCTAGAAAGTTAAAAATTTAATTAGCTTGGCGAAGGTTCCTCTTAATGACAAGTTATGGTTCTGAGCATATTGTTGATGTTGACACTATACTCGCTTCCTGTGATATACACTGTGATTGGTAGGGTTTGAGTTACCCTTCTGGCACAGACTACAGGCACCTTGGGTGTCAAAGGTTGAAACCTCGGATAATGCTTATTATTTCTCCTTTCTTCTGCTCTATCTCTCTCTGCAGCCTTAAGGGCGATGCATCATTGGGGGTAATTTGGAGTCTTATTTTACTCTGTCTTACCAGGGTGACTGTCTTCCTCTATGGCAGGGAAGGGGTAGGATGTGTCACTGTTCTTACCAGGGAAGACATGGGTCTGTGATTGATGGCAACTGCGATGTAGGTGGTGTCTCGAAGCTGTGGTCCATCCTTCCGTTCCTTCCCCCCCCCCCCCCCCAAAGAGAGGGGAAGCAGTATTTACCAAACAATATGCTCAACTGAATTTAACTAATGAATATGCCAGTCTGGTTATTGGTTACGCAATTTAGTTTTATTAGTCGTAAAACAGACAACAAACTGCTCGAGTCTGTACCCAGCAGTGTTAGGGGCCTTAAGGGCGGGATAAAGTACCAATGTTTCTAGGGGCGTAATCCTGCTGTCTTCTTGTTTCAAAGGAGAAATGACCACTGACTGTCTTGATAATTATGGACATTAGGTGTCGGACAAAAGTACTCTAGACGTCCCTTGAGCGACGAATGCCGGCACTTAGCTGATTGAGGCTCCTGCTGGGGTTTCTCCGGCGGTTGATTAAGGTTACGGGTGGCCCTTCACTGGCTCTCAGCTAGGTCTCGTAGGCGTAGTTGTCATAGTTGGTGGCTTCCTCAGGTGCTGGAACCCTTTGGCGGCATGGTGGTCTCAGCTGACTTCTTCCTTCAGGGGTGGATCTCTTTGGCAGCATGGAGGTCTCAGCTGGCAGCTTCCTTTGGCTCTCTTACTCTTTGGTGCTCATGGCAGGGCTGGAGCGTGGACTCAAGCAGGCAATCTCTTCCTTGAGGTTGCCGGCATCAACTGACGTTTCGTACGGGGTGTCGCTATATTTATCTTTGTGTCGAGTTTTGCACGCCACCACCACAAGCACTCAGTGCCACCCCTTCCTTACTCCTCCAAGGTATGGCCATATATGCTCGCTGCCGGGTCATCCTGCCTTGCGGCTATGCACCTTGCGAGGCTATTAGGTTGCTGCACGTTGCATCAATTGCCTGCTCAGATGCGGAACATGCGAACTCATGTGCTATTCTCTCGTCGAGAGTGCTGGTTTGTGAAGGCTGTGGTGTTTGGCCTTGTAAATATGTGAATACTCCATTTGCGTGTGTTAGTGACTGTGTGTGTGTATACTAGACAAATTTGATGTGTCTACTAACTTCCTCCCACGTACTGGACACATTCAATATTTTTATTTCCCGCTTTGTCACCTCTCGTGTTTTTCGCAGTTGGTAGAACTGTATCCAGCACTGGATCACAGAGTTGGCAACCCTGGGCCGCTTGGAGTAGGCAGTCAGTTGTTCGTGAAACATCATGGCAGTGAGTAGTGTCAATCGAGCAGACTCACTTCCAATCAGTGTTTTAATTTCGCATCTGAAGTAATTCGAGTTTACAGTCCATTTTGTCTTTGTGGCAATAACAGTGTGTATGACAGTGATGCTTTAGAATAAAAGCAATAAGCGGCACGCGGCACTGTATGTAGGAGGTCACACCATCCATCATCTTTAATCATTGTGAAACACAATTGTTTTTAACCTATGCCAGAAACAGGTTTGTTAATTGCCTCCATCTTCCTGTGTCTTTCCACACCACACCTTCTCACACCCTCACTCAATCTTCCCCTCTTCTCTGAAATCCTTCTTGTACCTGTTCGTAAATCCCTGAATTGAAGTGGTCTTTCAGTCATTGTTTCACTAGACCTGTCGTAACCTACACCTGGGTACTGGGACTGCCACCTGACCCACAAGTAGGTTACTCATAAGTCTGTGTGCATGACCAAGAGCTGTGAACCCTGAACTTTGGTGGTGTGTCCTGCCCGATGCAGTTCTTGCACAAGTGACATCTGTTTGCAGAGTGGCAGAACTATCTGAGGACACAGGCTGGAAACACGACCACCGTTAACGTCGTCATCTGCACTGTTGATTACCTGTTGAGGCTACAGGTCAGTATACATGCTTGTGGACACAGCTAACTTGCACAGGAAAACAATAAGTTCACCTCAGAGGGCAGTGAAAATTATGAATTTGCATACATTTATGGTCCTTTATTTTTTCTAAGTTTACAATGGATGGCTTATGTTATATCAATCCTTTTAGTATTTTTTGGCACCCGTAAATCTGACCACTAGATTTAACACTATGATCATCATATAATTGTGCAAAGCTCATTATAAGCTGTTCATGGTAAAATGAGCACTTTTGAAAGCCCTGCTTAAGATCTACTTGTATACACGTTGTGTACTCCTCCACCTTATGTAAAATTAACATTGCCATGGGCCTCGTCAGTTTACTCATGCATCTGTCAAATTAAATTGTCCAATTATTAAGAAAGTAAATACTTTGTATACCTGCTAAACACTTTGATGCATTAAAAAAGCAGAAATCGAAAGAAATTATTTTTTAAGTTATCACAAATGGTTACCTAACACTTTTATTTTGACGTTAAGATACGGAACTACTTTTCATCCATCGTTACCAACTTAACTGGGCAAATGTCACTCAGTGCGTCCATTAAAATATATAGGTGCAGTGGTAGTGACATTTGTCTAAGGTTAATTTCTAAAGTGCTCACTTTATCATGAACAGCCTTTACCTATGCAGATGCTAATTGTAGACTAGAACACAGGAAAAAAAAGATAGACTAGAGACAAAATATTATAGGATTGTTACAATATTCCAAAAAAATTTTGTGCATAGCCGGGTTCTTTAGGAATGGAAGTCTTAACTAAACAAAAAAACTAACAATAATTTCCTAACCTATTTGCAAAGAATCACAAAGAAAATAGGTACTCTATACTTAAGGGTTTCCGCCTGCCTGGTGCTTGAACTGCATTGCAGAGAATTTGAAATCCTTTTCTTTTTTATAAAATTATTAAACGTGCCCCCAGTATGGTTACTGACAGAAAGACATCATACCCCAGACGTGGATGGAATGGTACTTGAAAGTAATCACGCATACTGTAAATATAATTTTGGAGCCCTCCAGTGTAGTTAAAAACTGCTTTTTTTAGACTGCTGTACTGTAAAACATACCAGCCGGACACAAGCAAAACTATGATAGGATCCCTTATTGAACTTTGCTACAGACTTTTCATCAATAAAATTATAGGGTGACCGCTCAAATTTCCATAGATACACACACTACGAGAACACTGCATGCCAGTTCTGAGCTTCGTGCATAGCGACAATGGCACTCTTGTAGCACGTGCCAGTGTAACCCAAGTTATAGCTCCCGTGCTTTTCAGCCAAAAATGTAGAATAATGATGCAGGCAGGCGTGCTCAATATCCCATCAATAATGGCTTTCACTTGTTATCTAAAATTAATATTTTCATAGTTGTGATGCACCAAAACCAGGGCGATTTAGTTGAGATAGATGACGGGAGGTGAGGTGTGTTGGTTAGCACTTACTTACTCCTGCTTCTTGAGTGTTGTCATGGTGGGTTTCACCCAGACGTAACGCGCTTGGCCCACGTCGAAGCAACAATTCCACTGGTAGGCTTCGTTGGTCCAGAAGTTGATGTCCCAGCCGAATCTCACTTTGGTACCGGTCAACAATCCTTTTACCACAGGGTGACATGAGGGGTGAATACGTAGACAAGGAGATACGTACAATACAGAGACTGAAGCAGTCGATACTGACTCATGCCTTAGTTGGGCGGAGCAGTCCCATTCCGCCAGCCTTTCCAGTGTAGGTTGAGGAAGTGCACTCAACTGTCTGGCTGCAAGGAACGCTACATTTTATTCCCTAAGCTTCTGGCCGTGCCACTGGCTGTAAGGCATCGAGTCTCTGCTCACATCTTACTAGGTACACCCTGACGCGAACATACTAAACACAATTTACAGTGTTAGTCCGGTTTTGGCTTGCCGACCAGGCTCTGTAAAAATCTCCGCTGATCCCCCCATGCTATGCAGGCTGATCAGAGACAGGGAGCTGTGTGGTCACCAATGCCTCCACTGGATGTGTGTTCATACACGAACGAGCAGCAGGACTCAAGTTACAGTTATGCCAGCACTAACAGTGCTCTGGTGTAAAAAAGTAACCTGGGTTTGTCGCCTCTTCTTGAATGAAGGTGTTGCTAGTGGTTGTGGCTCCTCTGTTCCTCTCCACCAGCACTAAACAGTGCTCTAACATTTGGAAAGCAACAGATGACCGTCTAATGGGTATGTGAGAAAATATGACGGACTCCTGAAGGGCACCCGTAGTTGAAGCCGATTCGTTTATTATAAAATACCCAGTTCTTGTCAAAGGTGTATGTTGCAACCGGTATCTAGCAGGCAAACAGACAGATATTCTAAGAAATAATAGCTGAAAGGCAGGAAACGAAAGTATGTTTATTGAAGTCTCAATAAACATGCGACGCGTGCTACCTCCTTCCAGGCTATTGAGTGTTGAAGGTTACTACACTGGCCAGGTGTAGGAGACCTGGTTCTAGGTTGTAAGTGGGAAAGATAAATATAGACAGTAAAATATATGTTACTTCTAAACTGTTCTAATAAAGGTATCTTGAGGAGACAAAGTGAATTCAATACGTGTTGGTGAGCGTGTTCGCTGGTTGTCGGGATGACTGATCGTTGACGGTGAAGTAGCTGCAGAGGGCGTACTCAAAGCTTCAAAGTTCTCTGGAGGCCCCAGCACTGAGCAGTGCTCTGGGATGTCGAGAGAGATGAAACAAGAATGACTGCCCAAGCCCGGCAGTGTCCGGACTTATATAGGTGAAGCTTGTAGGCTGCCAGCACGGGCTGCGGGGAGGGCGAGCATCCTGCCCTGGTTGGCATGGGAGTTGAAAAACTCTGGTCAGCGTTTCTGCTTTGTGCCTCGCTGGTAGCGTTCGGCTTTGCCCGAGGTCCGGGCAGCTTGTAGGCTCTCAGCGGGGGAAAGTGGGGTGGCGTGCCTGCCGGTTTGTGTAACCTTCAGGTGACGAGAGTTCACTTATAAGTTCCTGTTGCCTGGTAGAGTAGGCAATCGAGAAGTCATCAGGCGATTCCCTTTCCAGTCATTAAAAATAATTTAAAAAAAAACAGTACGATAAAGTAGTAAGTCAAAAACCACAAATAATAATAAAAAAAATTTTAATAAATAGTAATAAACACAAATCTTAAGTCAGATGTATATAGAAATATTAGCACCTACTAAACATTTTTTTTGCGAAATAAACATAATTTATACAAAGTTATTTCCTATAAAGCTTCAGTTTTTAGGAACAAAATACAATTTTATGAAAGGACATGTAGTAGTGTATTTTGGTTTTATTGCCATGTGAAGAATAAAGATGACAATGGCTGCACCTATTGGTTGTGTTTCAGGAGTCGATAATGGACTTCTACTGGCACTACTCGAGCAAGGAGCTGATAGACCCGGCGGGTAAGGCCAACTTCTTCAAGGCCATCGGGGTGGCGAGCCAGGTGTTCAACACCCTCACTGAGGTCATCCAGGGGCCATGCACACAGAATCAGCAGGCTCTGGCTCACTCCAGGTGACTGCAACCGGGACTGCGCTCCCCAGTACTTACCATACTGTGTGTCTTTGTGCACCATCTGTACTCATGTCACATATCCCCCATAGTGGGTCACAGAAGCTTTGTGAATTGTGTTAGGAATGTAAAAATTTGCTGCAATATAGTACTTAAAATCGAAATTAAGTTTTAAAGTGACTTTCGTGAAAAAGTCTTCAGTTTTTTTATTTTTATGCTTTGTAATGTGAAATGTTACATCTTGATCTGTCTTGGTAGTTTATTTGCAAAAAATAACATTTGTTGGTTGGCATTGTGTAAGTTTGAAGAAAAACTGCTTCATTACTTATTTGATTCATTATTTTTTATTATCTCTCAGTTATTACCAGGGGGTGTAACTCACGTATGCATGATGCATAAGATTTTTAATCTAAACAGTTATTTTGTTAAGCTTTGAAATCTAGTACGTGATTAAGGTACGCTTAATCACTGCATTTATGTGCAATTTAACATCCAGTAGACAAGATGATATAGTTTCATGCAAATATACATATAAGAGCAAGAGACTTCCTGGTATATTGAGTACACACAAGCAATTATCATCATCTTAATTTCATATTTAAGCTTGCAAAAGAGGATGATCGTGAAAACAGAACTATTTTAATGCTGTGTCACCACAAATATGTATATTATAAATTAATACAAAATGTAGAAAATTACTGTATTTTATCACATAATGTTCACCAACACATAATGGTTGCACTTGCACTATAATAAGTGTAAGAAAAGTATAAACATTTTATACTGCCTAAAAATTACCGCTTGCCACCTGATGAAGCTGGTATAGCCAGCGAAATTTCGCGCCACCGTGCATCTGCATGGAAAATGTTTGTCTGACTTTTGTTTGTGTGATTATCTACGAGTACTGCCCTGTGAGTACTTGTAGATTCTGTCATTTTTTAATATTATGTATATAGGAAAATAAGGTGTAGATTTTTGGTTCAAATATTAATGACGTCTTGGACTCATTTTATACTATAAAAGTTGCCGTGGCTTTTGTATACAGGTTTGAATTATGAAACATTGCTTTCAGAAGAGTTTAATTTAGTGATATTTTTATTTTTTGTTTTATTCGTTTTTTTCATTTAATTATGTGTAGTTTATATTATTTCACATTTTTGTACCAAGTACAATACACTCCTGTTTATTTGTGCTTCACTTAACCGGTTTTCAGCTTATCCGTGTGACTTCCCCCCCCCCCCCCTTCTTATTCTTCTTCCTCAAAATCTACTGGAACTTCTGCGGTAACATGTGTCGTTCAACAAGCAGCGGCACCATGTTTGTCTATCACTGTGCTGCATGAGCTGATGTTTGTTTCTTTAAACTGTCAGCCTGTCGCACAGACGTGCATGAGTTATCCATTACCTCTCGTTGGTTGAATAGCGTATCTGATGGCACTCATTCAGGCCATGTCCTAAATGGCAGATTTTGTTGACAAAATGATCATGTAAATCGATTTTGTATTTAAAAATGGTGACACGTATTTGGTTATTTCGTATTTCATATCTGGCGGATGTTAGCAAAAATACAAAATGACAAAGCGCCATGTTGTGTTTTACCTTCAAAACATATGTGCGAATACGTAAATAAGGCGTTTTCTAAAACAAACAATTGTTCATAAAATACAATAGGCATGTTTTAAAAAGCAAAAAGTGTTGTGCTTTGTTTATATCTTTCACAACAAATTTTTTTTAAGTCGTTATTGCATAATTTAATATTTTCTTATTTATGAACATATTCGCAGCATTCCAGTGACGATTGAAGAAATATCACATACATTTTAAGCATAAAATTTAGATAAAAATATTTTTCTCTGTGAATGTAAAAATGTGTTGCCGCAAGTGCTAAACAAGTGACTGTCAACAATAACGTCCTAAGTGAAACACACAAAATGACAACTTACAAAATAACGAGTTTGTCATTTCAGACATGGCCTCAGCTCCCGCCCCTTCCTCCCACCTTATCAAGTCAGCAAACACCACGACTTGACAGTTTATCAATCGCAGGCCCGGGTCATTGTTCACTTTGTAGTGTCATTTTCGCAATGTCAACAAAGGGTAAAAGGACAGTTTAAACTCTTGTGGAAAAGTTAGAAAAAAAATTTGAACATGATGTGTTATAAACAAAAACCTTATCCCGGTGCCAAGCAAAAAAAAAAAAAAATTGACTTTAATTTTTCTTACATTCTTTTTTATATTAAGTGTTTAAATGTTTACAAACAACTTAACATTTCCTCATTTTATATATATATATATCTGTCTCTCTGTGTGTGTGTGCGCACGCACGTGCACGCATGCGCGGGTGCATGCGCAGGTGCGTGCACGCGGGTGCAAGTCGGTAAAATTTAAATAAGCTCCTAGTAACGGGGATTGTACTGTATTGCTTAAATGCCTGGTTGCCTCATTTAAGTCCCGTTATAGTGTATATTGCATTGCATTCTAATCTTTCAACTAACTCTGCCATCTAAAGGACGGGTCTGAGTTTCCGTATTTACTTGCGTATAGCGCGTACTCGTGTATAGTGCGCACCATGATTTTTGCAACAAGTTCCAGGGGAAATTTTTTAAAAATAAAATTGCACCAAAAAGTAGTGGCACCCTGTTACATTAATGTGGGGTGATTGTGATATGTTTGGAAAATACTTTAATTAAATAGCGTGAGTGCAAAAAGTCAAAATTAAACAATCTATTAATGTTTGCCATCTATTATGAACAAGTGTTACATTAACCTCATATGAACTATATGTTTACTTAAATACCTTCTCGCATTTTCTCATGCAGGTAACGTTGTCAACTACTCAACACTTCTGGCTTTGGCTTCATTTTTTCTTTTTTATCCTTTCAGCACACTACCCTTCTCTCTAAAAAAAAAAAAAAAAGGGGTCTTCTTGTCACTTCTAGTCCCAGCCCCACCCCCCCCCCCCCCCCCCCCCCCATAACCCCAACATAGGTTCGCCAGCCTCTGCCACAGAAACAAAGAGGAATGGCAGAATTATCAACCAGCAACATCTGGGTGTTATTACAGGGGGAAGGGGGCATTAACATGTGGCAGCTGTGGTTTGTGGCATGACAGAATGCCATTAGCTGGGCGGGGAGGTGGGAGCGAGGTTGCGACCTACACATAACTGAACAGTCGCTGAGAGAGAAGAGAGAGGTGTGATGTAAGAGCGAGAGATGAGACAACAAACAGCTTGCCACTTCCCTCAACATCCCTGACCAATTTATGACTACCACTCCCCCCCCCTCCCCCCAGTCTTTTATTTCCGTGTATAGTGGGCACCCCAGAAATTTTTTCCTTTATTTTGGGGAAAAAAGGATGCGCTATACAGGAGTAAATATGGTATGCACATTGAGAAAGCGACACACACTACGCACCGCTTATTTATCACTCCGTGTCACCTGCCCAATGCGCTCGCCTAGCACCAGCACAGGCTGTGCATACTCGATGCGCCGTGAATTACACTATACTCGGTGCAACATACATATCATTTTGACGCATGCCAGAATGTTGCGCAGCACGATTGCGAGCTCTACAGACGACTCCACCCCAGCTACGAGCCACGTGCGATCTGGGTCGGAATATATAAGCGGCAATCCAAAATAAATATTTCGTGCTAAGAAGTCCACGACTCTGGTTAGCTGATCACATCATTGTATATTGCGTGCGTAATTACAATCCCCATTGCCCGTCTAGAATTATACATGCAAAAGGCACCCCCGCGGTTGGAATTATTATTATTGAGAATTCTAATACTTGTGTCTGGCCCCTGGAAGAAGTTCCTGCAATCACGAGAGATGGCAGCACCCCTCTGACCTTGTGACATCACAGCCGGCCCACCTCAGAGACAGGGGTTTTAATTTGTTGTCGCCTACACACGGGGCGACAAGAAACTCGCAGCGCTCCCCCCCCTCCCCCCTGATAAATGTGCCCCAGTGTTGGAAGGTTACGCTACCCCCACCCCCATACCCTAAAGAACTGCTGACCAAAGAAAATTTAGTATAAATACAGCCCCGACTGCTAGCACCAGTGAGTGGCGCCGGGCTCGGCGACCGAAGAGGACGCAAGCCCAACCCCCAGTCTACTGAAGACGACTCAACTCAGTCTGCAAGGACTCATCCTCCTCAGCCTGTAAGGACTTACATTCCTCCAGTCTGAAAGGGCTCTGCTGCTCTCACTCCAGTCCGCGAAGGACTCTCCTACACCCAATTTGTAGAAAATTCTCCTTCGAGTCCGACCAAGGGTTCCTCTACTTCCTACCGCTAACCCTCCTTTCTTGACCCGCACCTTAAACCTGCGTCAAGAATATATATATATATATCTCAGACCTGCACGTCACCAAGGACCTGCACGTGAGAAGTCCCACAGCTACAGGGATACCCAACTTTAACCCGGTAATCCTTACCCAATTCAACTTACCTTGACTCCGCGGTAATGAGCCGTCGTGTTTCGTGTTACCTGTCTGAATAGCTTCCCCTTAATTTCTAGCCCCTGTAAAGTTGCGTTGCTATACTTTTCCTTTTTAACCGCTGTAAAGTTATATAGCTATATTTAATTTTTCCTCAGGCTTGCCTTCGCCTGACCCCCATTTTGTTTACGTGATTCTCGTACCATATTTTCTCCAGTGTTTGTAAAATCAATGTAATTATAATTGTGCATTTCCGTATTAGTGATAATCATTGCATTTACTCCCCAGGGACCAAACCCCACAGTAAACAACCTCGTAACGTTGAATTCTTGTGTACCGTTACTAGTAGTTAGCGGACACTTGCTCCCTATATTTTGGTATTGTGTGAATCCCAATAAACATATGTACAATAAAAATGGTGGCTCCTAGTAAGCAAAGACCTAGTGAACGTCGTGCCCTTGCTCGGTCTAACGCCCACTCCACGTCTGAAGACAAACCGTCGGTTAGGTGTCCCAATCAAACACCACGAGCCATTTCTCCCTTCATTCCTTTGGATATTTCTTCCCCACTAGATCACCTACCCAGTGGCAATTGGCCTGGGTATCCGACAACAGAATACGAAGAACAGGAGAACGAGGCTATTCCCCATGACAACCCTACTAGCCAGCCTTCAAAAAACTTCAGCAATATTAAATTAAAATCTGGACAGCGTATCAGGGTGAAACATCCTGCAGGCACAGTACTCCCGAAATATTGTGACATTAAACTGGCATTTGGAAAGGTGGTCCGGGTTTGACTCCCTGCACAACCCGACTCCCGTGCCTGTGTGACATGTCCCTCAGTAGATTTCATTCCAGCCCGTCAACCTACTTGCCCAACTAAAGTCTCGTCTGCCAGACTATGCACCTCCATCATCACATTAGAGCAAACCTCTAACCATTTCATTCATTTGGGACAACTGGTGTCCCCCGCATATTGGCGACCCTAATAGTGAGGAGGATCACGCTCCCTGGGCGGGAAGCCACCTCTATATGACTCACTCTGGGGTTTGACTCCCCTCCAACCCATAGTAAACCTGCATCCAAGCGGCCGAATGTTGTATCAAAACCCCTAATGCCTCCTAGGCCTAATTGAAGGTATAGTATTTGCTGTGGTAGGCTAAGATGGGTTTGGCAGGGCAGTCAACGTTACCATACTACCTTCTAGGATAGTCACACCCCATAGCACATGTATCAAGTTAATGTATCATGTACTTTAAAACCTGCACATACCGTACGTGATTTTTGTTATCTTTGAATTGAATAATAGGTACTTTGTTTTATCATTATTTTATAAGCTGCATGTGAAGTGTGCGTATCGAGGGGAGATGCTGTGAGGTGTGTATGTGTGTGTGCCGCAGGCTGTGGGACGCAGTGGGAGGCTTCCTGTTCCTGTTCTCGCACATGCAGGACAAGCTCTCAAAGCACTCAAGTCAGGTGGACTTACTTAAAGAGCTGCTCAACCTGCAGAAGGACATGATCACCATGATGCTGTCCATGCTTGAAGGTGCTTTACTCTCACTAGCATGGCTCACAGTGTAGATGACCCGCTGGTCTTCCAATGAATCTACTTGTGTATTGTGTAAATAGTTGATCCTACTCTGACAATTGACATGCGAAGATGTCATCTAGCCTGCTGTACTAATTAGGCCTTTCTGAGATCTGTTCCTGATTGAAAGATTCTAATTTAAATGTTTGTAGAGAAATGTTTGTGAAAAAGTATGCAGTAATATTGTGCGTTTTACAATTTTAACACCTTATTTTAATAAATCCTAATAAAAACTAATATTTTCTCTGATACTGGCATAGAGTAGGTAAGTATACTGAGATGGAACAGCCACTTGTAGTACGAACTCTAGCCGTTCACACCAGCAATATGGTTTGCAGGAACGCTGTACACCAGTTGGTGCCTCCTCAACACGCTGTAGCTAGTCAGATAAAAGTGATTGAAGAGATTTGGGCAGCTCTTAACAGCGAGTTTTTGAGAGCCGATGAGAGTGATTGAGGTGAGTATGGAGCAGCGTCAGAATGAAAGAACAGGGGAAACGGGAGATGCCCGAGAAAAGCCGCCGACCAACGGCATAATCCGGCACGATTCCCACATGCGAAAATCCGGTGACGGCCGGGGATTGAACCTGGTTCGCCTTGATGAGAGGTGTGCGGGCTAACCGCTCGGCCACCGCGGCTCCAAGTCAGATAAAAGCCTGTTTCAAGAGCCTCATGTAGAAAATCAGAGAGTGGATACACCCACATCGAAGGAACTGCCACATCATTTTCACTCATGTATACTTACTACTTGTTCTGTAATACTGGCATAGCTGACAAGAAAAGCCAAGGTTCAAGAGAACTCTACTTTCTATTAATGTTTGCCATCTATTATGAACAAGTGTTACAGTACCCTCATATGAACTATATGTTTACTTAAATACCTTCTCGCATTTTCTCATGCAGGTAACGTTGTCAATGGGACCATTGGTAAGCAGATGGTGGACACCTTGGTAGAGTCAGCTTCGAATGTTGAGGTGAGTGTTCACAACATTTTCTACTTCAGTAATGAATCTTGTAAGACAATTCTACCAATTTCTCCAGTTATTTTTCTTTCTTTGTTTTTGTTATCTTTTTAAACAATGCAAAAATTGAAGTCGTTAATAGAACATTATTTTCGTTCTTCTCTTAATTTTGTACTTTATAAAATTTTAAGTGCTCTAACGATCAATAAATCAACCTTTCTAGAAATTTTTTTTTTATGTTAGCTACATTTTCACATACACACATGTTTTAGAATGGCTACCTGACTGCCAATCCGTAAAGATAGTTCTGCCATTTGTTATTTTTTTACATAGTCATGAGAGTAATTTGAACAACAATTAACTTGATAAACTGCTATTAATGATGTATTTTCAAGCTACTTTACTGATTTGTTACAAAAAGAAGAGAAGACCTGAACCTCTTTTAAAATAACTCAAAATATACGACAGGAAAAATAATATTTTTTTTTTTCTTTTATAGTTGATTCTAAAGTACTTCGACATGTTCCTGAAACTAAAGGACTTGACTGAATCTGCCAGTTTTCAGGTTTGTAGCCATTTATCACAAGGGGTGTTTTATAAACTTCTTAAGATACCAGGTACTGACAGCATCATATTGTCTTTGGTTCAGAAATTGTTCAATATGTTAATATATGGTTCGGAAATATTAAATAGTATCTCATCATAGGTTGCAATTAGGTTTTATATGGCTTCTGTCAGCAAAATTTATTTCTACTCCCCCCCCCCCCCCCCCCCCCCCCCCCACTTCAACCTTCTGAAAAACAATCAGTGATCGTAAACCAACTCAGAACTTCCAAACAATCTCTATAACGTATAATCTAAGAAATGTTACTTGCATGACCACCTCTTAAAAATTCAATTTTATCAAGACTGAGTTCCCAAGCAAGAATTTAAACAAAGGTGTATATTTAATTAGGCAAGTGTGAGCTGTGGCATACTGTAGTAATCTAGGTTGTGCCATTTTATGGTTATATTTTTAGCTCTAGTTTCTGTGTTAGTGTTTTTATTCTTGTAAATACTCAATGTAGTTCATGCAGACTTATACATAGAATTCTAATAAAATTTGTAATACGCATCATCTAAAGAACTATGTAATAAAGAGTAAGCATTTTATTTAAAATAAAATCCATATAATTACATTTAAGATATTACAAAATTTTTTATACAAATGTTGAAGTTTGTAGATAATATGCACTCTCTTTAGTAGTCAGTATCTTACAAAAATATTTTGAATAATTTCTATTAGAAGAATTAATTTAAATTTTACTGATAGAGTATTTTTTGCTACTTTAGGTTTATTTAGTGTATAAACTGAAATTTTTGTTACATGCAGTGTTTTAGAATGCATTTCGATGCTATTTTGATTTTAACAGTATTTACTATGTAATTTTGCCTCTACTAGTCTATTGTTGATCATTTTTGCAGGAAATAGACCTTAACAGTGATGGATGGGTTTTGCCCAAGGATTTCAAAGAAAAGATGGAACAGCAGAAGAGCTACACACCGTGAGTTCTGTTTTTAATTTATGACTGTTCATTAAGGTACAATTCTCAACAGCATTTTTGAAAGAGTTTATATGTTTTTTCAATTTCAATATGGAGTTCTGTTTGTTATTTTCATGTTTGTGAAAATAGTTTGACGCATGACTTCTTGTTAAATTATACTAAACGACTGCTACTCATCAGCGCAACTAAATTCCTGACAACTTCTCCATGCGTCACGTCGCCGCCGCCATCTGCAAGATTGTCTTACCTACAGGGCCAAGACAGACGTCCCAATAGATGTTATTATTTCCCAGATGAGCAATCAAGACCATGCAAGAGGTCCGGGTGAGTACAGCAGTGTGCCGCTAGATGCCGCCACATGCAAGATGCCTAGATCCCAGCACACTTCAATATGCCGCACGCTCAGAGGATCTAGGCACTGGGCTTGCACCTACTGTTCCCCCTCTCCAGACATGCTATGCCAGTGGAAGAAGGGATGGCCAAGGCGTTTATAAGGAGCTGCAGCCCGGCCTCTGAAGCATCAGTTCTGCTTCAGTTCTCTATCGCCTCTCCTCAGCTCTCATTGCTCCAACTCTTGGTGCCGAGGCTCAAACCTTTCCTACGCTTCATTGATCTCCTCGCTGGGTAGAAGTTCCTCTCCAGCGCCTAACTGAAGGAAGAACCAGCGGCCATCGACAGTTCAGTTACTTAGACATGTTCGGTCCCTTACGGACATCAACCTGAGAGTACAGCTCACCCCAAGGATACACGCACCAAGCTAACTGCCTTTCCCGCTAGCTTTTGCACAGGGCACCTTCCCCTGTAGCACGATAGGGTGTTTACCTTCTACATAGCCCGTGGGGAAATTAGGAGTTAGCACTTCTGCCATCAGTGTTTATTTCCTTTTGGTTAAATACACACACATTCTATCAGTCACCTTGACTTTCGCTCCAAGCTCCTTCCTTGTGTCATATCAGATCTGGAGGACTTGGCAGGAGACCAGATTTTGTTTCTGCAGAACGCTCTCTGAACAACACACCAGCACATCCTTGGAAGACCACCCATTCTCTGCCCCCGGCAGTGAACAGTAGAGCCACGACACTAGGATACCGTCCCTTGGAAATTGGCTTGCTGACTCAAAGTCGCCCCTTTCTCATCGCCCCCGCTTGTGGAGCCGAGGAGGGGATCTTCTTTGAGTTCGGGGAGACCAGTAACCACAGGACCCTCACCTCACCATCATTGGAAACTCACCCATTCCTTGCACTGCATGAAAGGAACGGCACAGCCATGACACTAGGTACGCTCCCGGTGAGATACACTTGCCGGTCAGGTACCCAACTCTCATCGCTCTCTTGTGGTCCCATGGGAGAACACAGTGCGGTTTCCGCAACCTTCACCCCGCAGCCCGCCCCGACTCTACCTGATAGAGTCGTTGAGAGTTAGGCAGTGTTGGCGGCAGTAATTAGCACATACACGTGAACACTGACACATCAACTGCCAACCTCCTGCAGTGCCGATCTAGTACCTCATGCCTTACACCACAGGGGTAGAGTTGAGAGATGGGCCAGAAAGGCAAGAGCAATTGCTAAGCTTCCCAAGGGCTACGTATCCTTCCCAGCGGGTTCGGGTTGCCCAGTCCATGAGAACAAGCTGCGATATTGAGACGCCTCAGCATACCAGTACCCAACGTCATCCCCATAGGCTTGTTTGAGCCACCCACCAGGATTGCGGAGAGATACCACCCTATAGTGCAGGAGGCACTATTTGGCATTTGTCAGTCTAGCACGCCAGAACCGCAGCCAGTTCCCGTACCTGAGCCGATTACCCCCCAGTCGAATGCAACACTGGTCACAGTAAACAAAAGTGTGCAAGCAAGCACCCCGCCACCTTGCCGAGCTGCTGCACCACCACCAAAGTCTGCACCCCATAGCATCAAGGTTGCAGAGCCTGACTTTGTACCAAGTCGCCGACCCACTAAGCCTGTGTTATACACCGGGCGGGCCCCTGTGCCCAAGACAGAGTAAGCCAGTTAAGACGTGGCTCTCCTAGCGTCGCCCAAGTCACCCAGGGGCAGGGACAGTCTGACGGCTGGAACTGTCACAAGTCAAGTTTCAATGTTTGTGAAGTTTTTTTTTCTGAGAATAGCTTGTGAGAATTAGGACTAAACTTTTTTGATTATCTATTGTCTCCAAAAGTTTTTCTATGACCAAAAAAGAAGCTGATTTAAATATAGTGTATAAAGAAACAATTCTCATAAGTAGTTGATGTTTAAATAATTCTGTACATGAGTATGCTTTCTGTTTTACTGTTGTAATTGCTGTAAGAACTCAAAGGCGTTATTTAGAGCTCTGTGAAGGCATATCTGTGTCATTTTGATGATACGGAGCACATTAATCTGTTCAGTCACCGTGCCCATGCCATGGACATGTTGCACATAAAGAATATGTATTTATGGTATTAAAGTATTTATGGTCAGTATTGCACACAGCAAATAATCTCACTATCCAATGCCTCAGAATCTTTCCGACTGGAATCTGATTTGTGACAGTTATTATGCCTCTCATTTATGAATGGCTCATGGGAACGTCTTTGAACACGTATCACGTTGTTCATTGGTTGCGAAAAGTGCACTAGGCACAAGTACAGTGCACGTCAAAATATTAAAGTGATTGCAACATTCTGCCTCTCAAATTAATGTGTGACTGAGCAAGTTAAGGTGCTGTGCAATATGTTCATGACACACTGTGGATGTTTTATTGACTGTTCTTTTAAAAATGTAGTAAGTTTATGGCATCCTAAATAGGTATTAGGTCCCGATTATAAATTTTTTGTGTATGTGCATGGCATACTTGATATACTATATGTACTCATACTTAACAGAGGGGGCATCTAGTAATCTGGAGAGAGTCATGCCTCAGGAAGTTGTGGAAAATAAATGTCATGTTTATAAAGTAAAATATATCTTTGTAAATATTCCAAATTGATTAATGATTAGTATTCCATAACAGTGAAAAATTTAAGATAAATATAAGGAAAATATCTATTATTTTCCTTATATTTATCAAAATTGAGTACATTCAGAAATGTTGAAATTCTCTCCAGAAAATATGACTATCTTCATTATACAAAAAGATAGGAATTCGATTACTCACAGTGAAGTACTCGAATTCGTATCTTTTTATATAATTTTGGTAGCCTAGCGGCCTGCTTGCAACCTTAACTAATATGGCTATCTTAGTTATTCATACGTATAACGTACATTAATGTAACTCACCCATCACACATCATTTGTTTCTTTTTGTAGCATTTTATACAGTTTTAAGTTTCAGACAAATTACATATAAACTAGTTCCACTTGTGATTTTGCAGATGTATATATGCCGTGTGTGTGTGTTATTATGCAGGGAGGAGATCAACTTCCTTCTGATGTGCTGTGACACGAACCATGATGGCAAGATAGACTACCGAGAGTTCACAGACAGATTCCACGAGCCGGCCAAGGAGATCGGCTTCAACCTTGCGGTGTTGCTGACCAACTTGTCAGAACACATGCCCAATGAGCCGAGGTACTTCCCACTTAACACACAGTTGCTGTGTCTACATTGTTTTCCTTCTCCATCAGTAACTGTAACAGTAATTGTGCAGACACACAAAGAGATGTTTATTATTTACATAATTACATTCATATACTGTGTACATATCCAAATTTGAGATATTTCTACCCAACAAGAAGCAGTCAATTCCATTCCCAATGAGGATACTGCAGCCGTAGTCTCACTTACCTCTTCCACTGATGTGTCGGCAACTGTCGTTTTAGGTAGTGATGGTCTGATCCGATAACAGTTATTGGTTTATCGGCTGATATTGCTGTTATCAGAAATATCTGTATCGCAGATATAAACTTTAATTATATCGGATAACTGCAATTGGAAAAATGGCAATGTCTCTAGTGGCAAAAAAAAATGTGCAAAGTTTGACTATTGATGCGATTTTACATTGCATACAAAATTTTATAACTGAGCGCTGCCGGGATAGAAGCATTTGAGGTGTATAAGCGAAGTAGTACGGGCGGTCAGGTTTTGGAACTTAGGGTCTATTTTTTTTTATTCTGTTGTTATTGAGGTATGTATCTGTGTACTATTAATGTCTTTGTTTATCTTTATGTTTTTATTTAACGTTGTGGTATTTAATGTGTTTTTAATTTTAAAATCATGAGGTGAAACAAACATAACTTCAAAAAAATTAAGTTGGCAAGGCTGTCCAAGGTTAAATGGAGGTCTATCACGGCAGTGCTCAGAAGCCTTAGAGCACTGCACCGTGTTGTATAAGGAACCCACCATCCCAACCCCCTAAAACCTCCCCGACCATTTTAGTAATTTTTACTATCTTAACGAACTAAGTATTAGCATTGGTTTTGCTAGTAGGCATACTGAAAAATGTTGTACATTTTTAGTTTGTATTTTTAGTATCAGTCACATTCACTTAACATTTTTTACTAAGGAAAATTTCGTATACTAAACTAGACAACAGTATAACATTTTTGAGGTTATTTTCTTCTATATCGTATCAAATTATCGGAATCGGAATAGATTTTAGATGCTAGTGGCAAGATGCAGAAGGTTCGAATGTTGCTTGACTCAGGATCCCAGGGCTCTTTCATCTCTAAAGAGTGTGTCCGCAAGCTACGGTTAAAATGCCAAAGGACTCACGTTCCTGTGTGGGGCTGGCTCAGTCTAGTGTTCTTGCTAACAATGATGCTGTTACTTGTGTTCTGACATCTGCAACAAGTGAAGGACCTCAATTAATTATCAATGCACTAGTCTTGAAGGCTGTAGATTCCAAATTACCCAGCATCCCACTTCATCATATGAGGGATGTGTATTGTCATTTGTAGGGCCTAGAAATTTTCGCATACCGCAAAATAATGTGAAATACTGAGAAATTATGCTCATTCCCGAAATTCTGTAATAATTCTCGTATTAGCAAAACATAGACGAAATTGCTTGTTTAAGTCTATCTAAAACCAAAGTGAGAGCTTCTTTTACTGTGAAAACTCTTAAAAACTATTTTTTATTTGTTGTACAGCATTATCTCTTATATATTTCACATACGTGTGGATAACGAAACTATCTGCGTAGTGATCACGTTGTTTACATGATGGAACAAAAAGTTTCTTGTGAAATTTTACGTTACGAGAACGATTGATAAATAAATTGGTAGCAAGGTCGAAAGATTATCGTTGTGCGTACAATTTGATATATATCGAGCCGAACCACTATTGCACTTGTTTATGGGCAGAATCACGCCTATGAGTATTTTGTTATAAACGAACATCTCTAACCAAAAATGTTGGTGATAACACAAAAATTAATTGTGCGTATATATAACACAACTAAATATATATTTTTTGGAATATAATAATTATACAGTAAACATTCGCGCTGTATTTGTAAACACTGCCGATTTATTAATTTTCTGTGCTTTGTGATTAAGTTCTTCACAACTAGCAAATACTGCATTCTACTGAGCGAGAGTGGTGATTGTAGTTGCTTACATCACAAAACAGGTTACGAATGCCAAAAATAGCTACTGTTTTAGATGGTATCAGAGTTTGGAAGAGCAGGTTATTTTATTTTTGTTTTATAAACTGACCAAAGTGAGAAAACTACGATGTAAACATTGAACAGGCCAGAAAATACATGCACTTAAACACTGCCGTGCTGCGTGCTCATGATAGTGGAGGACATAAAAACTTTTTTCCCACTTCATTGTAAAAACATTTTTACTACGTAAGGAGTATTTAAATTTTATCAATATTAAAATATTTACCAATATTTTGTAGTTGGGTTGTGGATTTGTTGATTTGATTAAAATATTGCTATTTGCAAATTAACAAAAGCTGTATGTGAATGATGTAAATATCTTGTAACTTAAAACTTAAATGCTAGTGAATGCTCTTGGGCAGTTATAAATGTCTCGATAAAGTACAAAATTTATTGCACAAAAATTTCTGTGACGTGGCAGTGTGTGTTACAAGATAAGTGTGCTCTCGTAAGATTGTTCTTTCGCCCTTGTCAATAATATTTTTTAACATTTCCACTTAAATATGTAGAGATTAAAAGAATAAATTAACAAATTCAGTTTAGTTTGAGTGGAATAGTTACAAAAATAACAGATTCATGTTCTAATAATAACACAAGCATCTTTTATAAAAATTTATTTGACGAAATGGTGAAATTTTAATGACAAAATCAGCTGGTTTTATTTACCATTAAAGTGGGGCCCTAGTCATTTGGAATTAGCTGACCCATAGTTTGATACTGCAGGGACAATTGTTCTTCTTTTTGGTGTTGATGTATACCCAGATGTGTTTGATGATGGACGGTACCAACTACCACATGGGTTCCCCATTGCTCTTCACAGTATATTTGGTTGGGTTCTAATGGGTAAAGTCAGTCAGACTGCAGCTGCTGCCTCCAGTGGTGTTTCACTGTTTATGCTTATTGGAGGCTTCCCTAACAAACAGCATTCACAAGTTTTGGGAGAGTGAGGAAGTACGTTCTGTTCAACATTGTAGCCCAGAAGATATTGAATGTGAGCGTCACTTGGTTGAAACCCATTTGCAAGACCCAGATGGTAGATATGTCCTGAGACTACCTTTCAAGGAAAAGGAACCAGAGTTAGGAGATTCCCGCAGTTTTGCCGTCAAACGGTTGCATCTACTGGAACGCAGATCGCATAATCAGCCAGAAACCAAAAGAGAGTATTCCAATTTTTTGCACGAGTTTGAAGAACTTGGATACATGCATCCGCTTGAGAACAGAGTTGGACACTCTCTTTGTTATTACATCCCGCACCACTATATGTTGAATCCAGCTCAACAACCAAGTTAAGAGTGGTGTTTGATGCTTCAGGCCTCCATTTCTGGAAGGTCTCTTAATAATGTTCTTCTGACTGGACCTGAACTTCAGAATGACATTGTGGACATTATTACACATTTTCGTCTTCATCCGCCTAATCTGTACCACAGTCACATACCCGAGGGTAAGGATTAGGATCCGTCAGATCCGCCCCTGTTAAACATGCACTGTTTGGTCATGCTGGCCATTTTCACTCCTACACCCTTTGCTTATACCGGTCAAAAAGGTTACATGTGTGGGGGACACCTAACTTTGAGAGAGAGAGAGAACCACCCTTCCAGACGCCTGCAAGAGGATGTTTACCCTTCTCATCTGTGGGTCCGGCTAATGGAAGGGTTTGACGTGCCATGAGTGATGTCATTCTCTCATCTAGCTTTGCCAGAGCCACAGCCCCTCCTAAGAAGAGCCATTACGCTGCACACGCCACAGCATGTCTTGAAGCCTAGGTTTTGCTTGGCCAGCTGTTGTTGCCTGCTGCACGACAACCTGCTTCACATCACATCGCTGCTCTCTACTGTACCAGCCTTCTGTCACAAGAGAAGTACTCGCCACGAGCTTCAGCTAACTTTGGCTATCTCCACCGACTCACTGCCGCCGCTCTCTCTACATCTCTTCTCTCTGAATTTTCTCTCTCACCACACCCCGCAACCCCCGTACTGGCCCACATATAAATAGGACTCATATTCCTCAGTTCGAGTCAGTCTTGTGCCAGTTCAGTAGTACGTTGTTACTCTGCCCAAGCGCCTACCAAAAATCATGTCTACCATCGCAGAACATCACGTAAACTGACTTCTACAAGTTATCACTGTCATTCGCAGCACTGTCAAGAGTCTTAATCTGCATGACACCGCCTTGGCAGACACAACTCTAATTTGGTTGAGGTCTCTCTTCCAGCTCTCCATCCTTTCTTCTCCTTGCTCCCGCTGTCTCCTGTTTCATCTCCAATCCTAGTAACACTCTTGCAAGGATATTCACGAGCCTGAACATTATTCCCTACCTCAACCTTTGGGGACTGTCTCGAAGTGGAGCTTGGGAAACCCGCCTTCCTGGGCAACACCAGAGCAGTTGTCACTTTTGACTATCACCCCTCCAGCGCGTGCCTGGGTCTGCCTGTAACGTCTCGCTCGCAGGGTAACTTGCTGGAAACAATAGGCCCAATCCCGACAACGAGCCCCGTTTCTACGTGATGCTTGGGTCTGCCAGCAACATCTCTCTCGCCAAATAGCCACGAGAACTGACACCCCTAAACCTGATACCGTAGCCCTCAGTTTGGTACTAGGGTCTGCCAGCAACATCCCGTTTGCCAAGCCACTATACTGAAAGCCAGTAGTCCAGGCTACCTACCCTATACAACAGCCAGCACCCTACTCTCCATCAGATTGTGCGTATCCCCTTTTGGCCACCCACTATCTGCCTATCTGATCTATCACTCCCTTGATGCCTCACCATAGGGCTGAACGGGGTTAAGCTGCCAAGCAGGGGGTAGCTCTGGCTGGAGTTCTGAAAAGTAATGGTTCAGGTGTCAACCAGGTATACACCTGAAAGAAGGGGGAGGCTCCTCGCTATAGAGGGTCCGCATCCAACTCAACTTTGAACCTCATCTGGCATGTGCTATGTGCAGTTTTTCCGCTGCCTACAATGCCGCAGAACAATCTGCCCTTCACTCCGTCCACTGGCGTCACTAGGGTGGTCAGACCACTTAATGTCACACCTACCTATACCCCTACCAAGGTAATCACTCTCCTAAGGTACAGTGCTCTATAATATAAGTGGCCAAACCCAGCAATGTCGGCCCCAAGTTAAACCCAGTACAAGTGGCGACCATTGCTTCACCGTTATCCGTGGTTGGGGGAGAAAGGGCCTTGGTGCCACCCTCCAGCTGCCAGATCCCCTAAGGGTGTGCGTAAAACCTAAGGAAGTTACACTTTGTTGTCCATCCTTAAATTCTTATGATTACAAATCAATCTGTTAAAGTTTTTACTAAATGACTTGTACTGTAATGCCTAGTCAAAATAAAACGTTATAATTTGCTAAAACTCAAGAAAATACATTGACATCAAACTGTTTAATATGGCAAAATTAGACAACCCTAAATTTTTTAAGTAAAAATTGTAACTTAACATGGTTTTAAATTTTAGTATATACAGTAGTCATTCGGTTGCTAGTAAAAAGCAATTGCTCAAATGGCTGCTACCTATTAGTAACAAGATTTAATTGCAGTTTCATCAGCTTCTTTTGCAAATAGGTTTACCAGACGTCTGGCAAAAAAAGGACATTTTCTCATTTTTAAACATCTTTTTTTGTGTTTGGCCAGATCAGTCGTGGTGATCAAATATGTCTGGTATTTTTGACCGGTATTCAATAACATATAGTATTAGTCTACTAATTATTTTCATATTTTTTAGTTTTTGTGCAACAAAACTTTTTATATAGGCTATTCATGCTAAAGTGAGCACTTTTTTAAAGTCATTTCATTTGGAATAATAGTCAATAAAATTATTTTATTTTAGTTTTGGACGTTAACTTTTGAGTGGAATGGAATATACACACTATGTTTATTACTTACATGACAATATGTAGCTGTGTTGTCAATGTCCACTTGGTTAATCATATAAAAAATTCTGTACTGTTCTTTAGTGTTCCGCACATTAATGATTTCTTTAAAATTTCTCACTTAGATTCATTTTTCACACTGCAGTATGTGTGTTAAAATTATTTTTGTGTAAACAACTGCAAGTATATACAGTAAAACCCTGTTAAGACATTTCTGAAGGAACTAAAAAAAAATCATGCTTATCAACCAGGAAAACTTATTAAAAGGGTTAAATATTATATGTGAAGGTGTAAGATTTAATAAACTTACTAAGCAGGAAACTTACTCTATGTTTATTTTCCTGGTACTGTAGTTTCTTGTTAACTGATAATGGAAGAATGTATTATGTTGTTAATCTTATTTTTGAAAATTGTTTGCTTAATATAATTTAAACTCGTTATTTTTATTCTTTTTACACATTGTAAATAATACGCTATCTTCCAAAAATTTAAAGTACCTATGATTTTCCAGTGTAAATTATTTGCAGCTCTACTGAAATTGCATTTCCCTTTTTTTTTAATGAAACGTCCTTTTCCAGAGGCAGTTTCCTCCTCTTTTTTATCCAGAGTGTCTGGTAACCCCAGATGCAAGTCACTTCAGTCGCATCATGTTCAACTACTGCAGGCGTGACCAAGGCATGGTCCAAGTGTGCAAAGGACCACTCGCTAAGAAAGAGTTGTGCAAATGCAACTTTTCTTCTCATGAAACAAAAACCGAAAATATATTATGAACTTTCGTCAATCTGAAAAAAATCTCAGTGTTAACAAAAGTTAGACGTTTTCATAACATTTTAGCAAGTTATTCATTGTAATAAATTTGTTGCATAACCAAAACAAAAAAATTTACAATGTGGAGTATTTACCACAGGAATTCTTTGCCTACATTTAAATTTCCTCGTATTTAGTTATTTTAGTTGTAAAATAATGAAAACAAACAAAATGGTTAACAGGCAAAATTTCCTTTCCTGGTGTACTAGATGAACATTCAATAAAGACCTGAATGAATATTCACCAAAATTGAGGATTTTCATTTCATTACAACTTTCAGCAACCAAATTTCTTACCAAAATGAAATTTAAAGTTATTAGTTTTAATTTTTGTTTTGGTATATTGAATATTCAGTCAACCCTACTCTTTGTATTTTCTCTCCTGTGGTTTACAACCCCCTAACATCTGATAAATAGACTGAGGCTTACAAGTTGTTTGATTTATTTATTGATTTTGTTGTACCACAGATAAATATATGGTAGCATTCGCCACAGTGCATATTAAATTAAGTCAGTGTCCCCTGGGTCCTTGGAATGGGACCACACGCTTACCAGAGCACCGGCTAAATGTGGCCACACCTAGGTCAACTGATGCAGCATGCACACACTTCTTTAGTGTCATCATGTCGGTCATGTTCGCAGGCTTGCGAGGTTCCTGGAGACGGCAGGCAGTGTGCTCAACTACTTTGAGGCGTTCCTAGGCCGTATTGAGATCCTGGGCGGCAGCAAGAGGATAGAGCGGGTGTACTTTGAGATCAAGGAGTCCAACATTGAGCAGTGGGAGAAGCCTCAGATCAAGGTGCACCACCATTCTCTGTATCTCTTCACAAACAATTATTGTCTGTTTCTTTAATTCATATCTACTAAAATATTAATTTTTATGGAAATAGGGAACTAGGCTACTTATTACATTTTTAAAAAGAGATAGAAAACTCATGTACTTCATGGGCTATCCTTGTGGATAAACACAAACACACAAAAGTCAGGAGAAAACATTTTCCATCACGAATCTGCATGGAAAATTTGTGTGTCGGTCTTTTGCGCGTGTGTGTGTGTGTGTCTATCTGCGAGTACAATCCTCTGATTACTCGTGTCTTCTGTCTCCTTTTTAATATGTAAAATGTCAATTTTGGAAACACATGTTACTCTTCTCGTAAATGTGTTTTCAAGTTTTGTATTTATGTTCATTAATTTTTTGAATGTCTTTCATACTAACTATAAAGCAGAATGTGGTAATTCCCATGCTTGTGGAAAAGAGCTACAAACACAATTTTTGAATATTTCTTGTTCTGCAGTGTTTCTTACCTTAATGTATGTATTTGATATTGGCTCTGTTACACTACAAATGAGGTATGAAAAAATATCTTCAAGTCCTACACGCCTAACACAGCGAATTAATGTGATTTTAAACTTGTTCCTGGTGATGCTTCTTCAGGAGTCGAAGCGAGCATTCTTCTATTCGATCGTGACAGAAGGAGGTGACAAAGAGAAACTAGAGGCTTTTGTGAACTTCTGCGAGGACGCTATCTTTGAGATGACGCATGCCAGCGGCCTGATGGCAGTGGTGGAGAGCTCGGGCGGAGGAAAGGCTCGTGAGGCATCCTACAGCTACATGTCGGAGGAGGATGAAGAACGGTGGGTTTTTACGTATATTTACTTGTATCTTGTACTCCTTCATATCTGTATTCACATTAACAATAATTAATTCATACATAATGATAGTTACATCAAAATTTCAAATTTCGTATTAATATTTATTGAATTTAGGACTCTTGGTGGCTGTGCAGTAAGAACTCTAACTTCCCAACACACCAACTCAGGTTCATTCCCCAAGGGATCCAAATCAAGATTTCCATACTTTGAAATTTTTACGGCCATTAATTACCATTGGGTTTTCTGTAGGTACTCAAATTTCCTCTATCAGTAGTTGTGTCTTTGACGAGTCCCATTCTGTATGTCTTACTGGAGGGAAGATGAATACGTATCAGTCTGACCACAGAAGCTTATGGTAAAGGTAGATGGATGTTGCCGATGCCTTTGGGCACACTTCTCGTATGACAATTTTATTATTTTTAGAACTGCTGTGCTAATACAGCCACAGCTACATTCTGGCTTGGGGAAAGAGAGTCTGAGGTTCAATCTCAAGTACCAGCAAGTGCTAGGTTTATGAAGCCTTGTATAATCTTGGATGATGGTGAGACCCCAGTTAGCATCACGCACAATCAATACCATGGTACTTCCACAGGGTTAAGGGTGGCCAAGTGCAGTGCCTAAGACATGTGTGTTCACAAACAGATACAAAAATTCACTGCACAGAGGCTTTAACTATTGTTACTTTATTACGTATTGTCCCACCTGTTAAGTTCCTACACCAACGCCTACCTGCAGAAGACTTTCAAAATCAAGTTCGTGTATTATTGAGTTCAGTGCCATAATGAAATGCCTCTAGTTGGCTTGGTAATTTACACAAATACGTACAAAGTGCTCTGAAAGGGAACTGAAGTGGTCTATTTGATTACAGCTGCTCATGGAATGGGTGAGTAGAACATGCTTGGCTGAACGTAGGCTGTGTAAGTTACTTCTAATGTACATGCTGAGCTGCAACAGTATAGGTTACTGAAATTTTTATTGGTGGTCGATAAAATACTGAAATTTAATTGAAACTATCTGAATAATTTTCAGATTTAACTGATAACCCAGTTTTCAGTCTTATATTCTTGTGAAAGTAAACATTTTTAAAGAGAATTGTTTAAAAAAATTCTTAACTAGGTTTTGTTTTCAGTGGGTGTATGTGAATTACACTTTTAACAAGCAAAACTAGTGTTGTTTGTTTACAGTAATATGTCTATTTTGGCTTTATATATTCATCAAATTATAAAACTAATTTTTTATTTATTTGCTTTACACACAGCTTATGCAATTCTTCCTTTCTTTTTGATCTTTCCTGTTTTAAGTGCTCTTACTTCTTGCATGTGAAATGTTTGGTTTGCGTGGTAGCACTTTTTTCTGAACCTATAATAATTTAAACAATAATCATAATATAATTAAAAAAGAATTATTTTTTAATTATTTATTTTGTATGCCTGTATTTCTTATTTCCATTCTGATTCCATAACAAATGTAGTCTCTGTTTAAACACGGCACTTTTTTCAACATGTTGTCAAACATACATATCACATTCTAAAAGTAGAGATAAACACATTTATATTTACTCTGCTTTATCTTAGCTGTCTGCAAAAAATTTTTCCAAATTATATTCAGATGGAAAACTAAAATAGAAAATGTGCAATTGATAATGGTTACATCACCAGTGATGACTGAAAGACAGAGCATCAAGTGAGGCCATTCAAAAGTATTATAGGTGTTAGAACCATATTCACAGAACCTTACTCAAGGAAAACGTACATACATATGGAAATGCGTTTTCAGCAATTTTGAAGAAAAAAAATGTGTGCTTAAAGTTACATATTGATATGCATATTGATGATACGTGAGGAATTAAGTACTGGAAATTTAGATACAGTATTTCATAACTCTGCAGGGCCACCCGTAAATGTAAGATTGCCTCAAAGTGACTGCTGCTTCCAATTTTTTGGTGGGACTTAGTATTTTATTTTGTCTCCATTTGACCACTTATTTATGATGACAGAAAATTTACTTTTTAACCCAGGATTTCATTTAAAACTAGTTACAGTGTAAACCCCTTCTTTGCACATATCAGGGTACCAGATAAAATTATCGCAAAATGCAGGAACGTGTAGAAAGAGGTCATTTGTATGCATTTTAAATGTAACCAAATAAAATATAATGAAAATATAGAAACGGATAAAATTGAGAGGTGTTCATAAAATATGAGTAAATGAAAGAAAAGCATAAAATTGAAAGGTGCATAAAATGGTTTTGTGTGTTGTACTTGTTTTGCATTAGCCTAAACGTTACTCAGATGCTTGCTAAGTGGTAATTCTAGGCTTCTTATGTAAAAAAATTAGGGACTGCAACTGCAGAAATGAATGTTTCGTTCATAGTGTGATCTTTATTTCCATTCAGGGCAGCCAAGGATCCCATCCGCAGGAGCATCCAGGCATTGAAGGATGGTGTTTACTTCTTCTTTGCAATGCTGTCTCCAACCAACATCAAGAACAAGATCAACGAGCTGCAGCAGATGACGATACTCGAAATTTTCATCGGCTTCTTCAAGATGATCTTCTATAGTTTCTACTACTCTGGATTTGGGGTCTCTGTCATCATTAGGTATGAGATCATGACTCACTTCAACCTGTCTGTGATCCGAAACAAATTTCCTTGAAGGAAGTCGTGTTTATGATTTTATGTGGTAAATGAATCTTCTTTCTTCCGGGTGGATGGCCTGGAAGTGTTTTTCTGGGGTGCTTGGTGCGACTGTTGCTGTTGTTGGAGAACGAAACCAGGGCAGTCCTTCAGTCGCCTATCTCTGACTGGATACCTCTGCTCTGTAATTTGCTCAGCTTCACAACTTCTGCCCTCCAAGCCTTTGTCTTGCTTAACATGTATCTCATTTAGGTTATCCTCTTCCTGTGGCCAGCCTTTCCATCATGATTCTGGCTGGTTCCAAGAATCCTCCACTTGCATAATCTGAGAGCATTGGTTGTAATGCATGTGACTCACATTCTACCTCATTATCACTTAATTTTGTACTATCAAAGTCATATTAAGCTTTTTCAGTAAACACCACATCTCTTGCCTTATGAATTATTTTGGGTGATATTGGGTCTATGAGCCTATAGCTTTTTGTAAGCTCACAGTATCCAACAAAAAGCATCGCTCTGCTCTTGGAGTCCCAATTACTTTGTTTCTGTTTAGGGATGTGAATGAAAGCCTTGCAGCCAAAGATGTTGAGGTGGCTGTTATATACCTTTTGCCCTGACCATGCTGCCTCTGGGACATCTTTTACCATCTTTGTGGGTGATCTGTTTTCAAATATACTGCTGTGTTGACAGCTTCAGCCCAGTATCTTGGTCCTAAGCCAGCCTTTTGTATAATGGTTCTACCCTTTATGACAATTCTGTGATTGGCCCTCTCAGCAACACCATTTTGTTCAGGAGTGTACTCAACATTCATCTGGTGCTTTATTCCATTGTCCACGAGGAACCTTGCTAGCTGTTTGTTGACATATTCAATGCCATTATCAGATTGCAGACATTTTAGCTTTATACCAACCTCATTTTCAACCACTGTCTTGAATTCCTTCAACTTCTCACACACCTGGTCCTTCAACTTCAGAAAGTAGACTAGAGTTTTCCTTGTGATGTCATCAATGAAAGTCAGAAAATACCAGGCTCCACTGAATGACTCTTCGGGCACAGGACCGCAGACATCTGTGTGAATGAGCTCCACAGCTCGCATCGTACTGCACTTGTTGAAATGTTTCCTTGCTTACTACCTCTTTATGCAAGCAACACAGGGTTCTTCATTTGTGTCCGAATCTGAATAACTCATGCCTATGACCATACCATTCTTGAGCTGCCAAGGTATGCAAATCTTTCATGCCACAGTTCCTGCGTAGATCTGTCCACTGACACATTTGCCACCTCAGAGAGTACATTCAGTCTCTACAAGCCACCAATGTTTGTTGCTGTTGCCTCAATCTTGCCTTGTACCTGAAAATCATCCTTGTGATACATCTTGCAATCACAATCAGAAAACACAACAAGAATGCCTCTAGAAACCATTGCGCTGACAGACAGGAGGTTAGAGGAAATATGTGGGACATGCAAAACATCATGAATTTTAACTGTGCCACCCTGCTCATTCAACTGCCCTACAAAGTCCTCATATCCTGCTCCTTGCAGAGTATTATTGTTTGATACTGTAATGGTTTTAACAACAGTGCTTCTGTAGTTTCTCAATCACTCTTTCTCTCTGGTCATGTGGTTGGTAGCACCCGAATCCACATACCAGTCATTTTAACATGTACATAGTTGCTGTCAGTGCCGTAAAAAGTAAACATTCTGAGGGGCTCAAATTACTTTTATGAACTTGCCCTCTTCCGTTCTGAGCCCCTTAGGGCATTCAAATTTTCTATGGTCAATCTCAATACAGCCATAAAATTTGAATACATTTCCCTTTAGTGCTATTTCAAATTGTGAGCGTTTGGTCAAGGAGACCCTCTATTTCTGACATTTGACATTAAAGTAGAATCCACAGCTTGCTTTTCATTTAGTTCCCTCTTTATGTCCTCCTGGAGCAACTTATTTTTTTTACAAAATCGGACATGATAGCTGTGCCCGAACTTTCCCAGGCCCCATATTCTGATGTTAGGCCGCTGAGAAAAATGATACCTACGAATTCATCATCTATAGGGGCATTTATGTCGGCCAGTCTCTGAGCCAGGGACAGGACCTGAGTTACATAATCTTCCATGTTCTTTAAGTTGCTAAGTTTCATACCAAACAGTGCCCTTAACAACCCTAACCTCCGCAGCAGCCCTTTGTCTTCGTACTACGCCTTCCTCAGGCTTTCCCAGGCCTCCTTTGCCTTCGTTGCTGCCCGCACATGTATAAAACAGTTCAGCTTCACCATTAAACATATCTTGGCATGGGTCTTTTAATCCTTATTGCATCTACACATGCGTCCTTTGTTGGTTCAATACAGTCCCACAAATTTTCATGCATCATATAGAGTTGCATGACAAATTTCTAATTGTTATAGTTACTCATACCGTCCAATTTTTCAATGAGCAGTAGCATGCCCGCACTCAACACATTCAAACTCGACATCTTCGCAAATCACACAGTACAGCTATAACCTAACTCACACACGTGTTTACATATGCTCAACACACTGACCGCAGTGTCCTCCCGGCGTCTTCTGGGCACATAACCTGTTAGAAATGAATCGCTATAGACAGGTTATTACCGCATTTAATAACGATGATAATCATCAGTAAAGACTCTGACTGGGTAGGCATGTTTCACATATAAAACAGTTCAAACCTAACATAAGAAACATAACAGCATTCGATTACCACAATACCAACCAGTAATACAGTCTGTATACACAATACACATCTTCAATAAGGCAATATATCACAACACTAGGGTTGTGCGAATATTCTGTATATAACGAAACGAAAATGAAAATAAGATAGCTTTCATTTTCGTTTTGGTAGGAAATTTGGTTATCGAAAGTCTCAACAAAATGAAAATTCTCGATTTCGATGAATTTTCTGGTGTTTAATGAATATTCATTTATTACACCAGCAAAGAAAATTTTTGTCTGTAAATAATCTTGTTTGGTTTCATTATTTTATAACTGAAATAACTACATAAAATGAAAATTTAAATCTAGGAAAAACCCCCTGTGGTAAATACTCCATATCCTACATATTTTTGGTTTGATTTTCCAACGAATTTGTTATGATGAACAACCTGCTATAATGTTTAAAAAAAATTCATTAAGCTTTCATTAAGGCTGAGCCTTAGTGATATTATTTTTCATTTTCGTTCTCTCTGGTCATGTGGTTGGTAGCACCCGAATCCACATACCAGTCATTTTAACATGTACATAGTTGCTGTCAGTGCCGTAAAAAGTAAACATTCTGAGGGGCTCAAATTATGTTTATGAACTTGCCCTCTTCCGTTCTGAGCCCCTTAGGGCATTCAAATTTTCTATGGTCAATCTCAATACAGCCATAAAATTTGAATACATTTCCCTTTAGTGCTATTTCAAATTGTGAGCGTTTGGTCAAGGAGACCCTCTATTTCTGACATTTGATATTAAAGTAGAATCCACAGCTTGCTTTTCATTTAGTTCCCTCTTTATGTCCTCATAAAGACTTTATGAACCACACTTGGAAGATCTCAATGGTGAAGGCAATGCTTAGTGATATGATAGCATTGTGTGAGAACAGTAATTCTAAAACACATGTAATATTAATAGACACTTAAGATGTGTGTACTGAAAGTTTGGTGCTGTGGCAGGTACGTGGTGCGAGTACTAATGTCGCTGATGCGAGGGCCGCAACTGGAGGAGCCAGTGGTCGAGGTGAAAAGCGAGGAAGAGAAAATGGGTCCTCTGAGGGTGCTGCCCGCCCTGCCATCCTCCGACGAGGCGGGCGCCACGCAGATGCAGGCCTTTGGCCTCGACATCACCAAGGAGGACAATGGACAGTGAGTACCGTACACCCCTGCCTCTTAACACTGCTTTCATGCTACCAGCCATCTTATTATCTTCATTCAGCATTTCCTTGACACCCGTAATGAAGTTCTTATCCCAAATTTTGTGTGTGTTCGATGTGATAAGTTTTTAATGCACAGTCTAACTCTTCAGAATTTTTAAATATATTTTTAATACATGGTGATAAAATTTGCCATGACACAGTCATTGCTAATTACAATAGTGTCTCAAATTGTTATGCACATCAAATATTTGCTCCTAATTTTATTTTAAATTTGGTGATAGGAAATATGTACCATTGGAAATTTCTTTTGAAAAAAAAATGATTATGGGGACTGCAAAATTTTGTTGATTTCAAACAGCAGAAACCTGCATTTTGAAACCTGAAAAGTGTGTTTATATTCCAGTATTTTTATTCAACTGATTTTTTCCTTCTGTATATCTTCTGTATAGATTTGTAAGCATTCATACAAATAATTCATACAACTAAGGAGTGGCCTAAAACAACAATTTTAAGACTATAAGTAGTTATTGATACAACCCTTTAGTGATGTAAATATGGCACATTTGTGAAAGTTTACAGACAGTTGACATAATAAAAATGGTATATACAAAACACAATTCAGTAATCTGCCTTACTGAATAACCTAGCACAATATTCAAAGTGTTTCTTGGATGCATCTTTACTTTGTACATAATTTGGTGTTTTTATCTCTTAGAACATGCAGAATTTTTAAAAATATTTTCTGCTCTCTGAGTGCACCTAATGTAGTAAGGGATGCTCTCACATTGCTCACACTGCTTCCTCTACAGCATAGTCTGGAATATCTCGCTGGAATTACATGACATTGTTAGATATTGATAATACGTTTTATTAAATTTTGTTTTTCGCAACAGTGGACAGACAAATTTATATTTACGTGCCTAAATAAAATAGCCCGTAAAAAATTATTTAAAATTATTATTCAAAAATTTTTTTTTACGTGTAAGTTTGTGGGGTAAGCTTATTCGAGGTCATATTATTTTTTAGTACATAGTTCTATTTTTGCAGTAGTACTATACTTGGGTATACAAGCATTATATTCACTTCAAGTAAAATACCTATATTTGTTTGAAAAGATCTATATTCAAGTAAAAAAAGTCATATATTTGAGGAAAAAGAAGTCCAATATTAAGTTTAAAAATTCGCTAATTCGAGGAATACCATGTTCTAGGAAAAAAGTTAAGCTTTTATGAATTTTTTTGCATACACATCTTTTTACTTTTTCCTGTGAATTTTACATGGATTTGCAAAAAATTTTCAATTGTGAAAACTAGTTCCTTTTCATTAAAAAGTCGCTAAAATTTTTTAAGTTCTGTGTATCATTTTTAGGAAAATCAAAAAAATATGGATAATTTTTAATTTGTTTCTTTGATTACTATATTTATATCTTGTTTTTGTGCGAATTTCACTGTGGAAAAATTTTGTTTAATGCAGTGTGTTCCAGTCTTAAAAATTCTTTTGAATAATTAATTTGTTGAAATGTAAAACCATTTTGTAAATGCTATGAAACTGTTTACATTTAAATTTATTTTTCTACAATGACTGGCTCCAGCTATTGTTGCTTTATTATTACCAAGATGTAATTCTCTAGTTTTAATTTTTTGTCTCCTGGATCAATGAAACCTATTCCCAAAGTGACATTCTTTTTGTTATACACCATACGACAGTAAACTCTCGATCATAAAATTGAAATGGTAGAGTAGGTTGTACTGTTAATTTTGCTTGCATCTGTGTGGAAACGATGGACGCTGTGCTGTCTTGGAGGAAGCATAATGCTGTGTGATACAGTCATGAGCACAGTGAATAAGTGTGGTGACAGCACAGTGTTTATGTGGTAGGTTCCACATGGCGCCCCATGAGAGCACGCCCCCGTCCCCGCAGTCCAGCTTGGAGGAGGGCGGGGAGACCACGCCGGAGGAGTTAGGCAGCGAGGAACACCCCAAGACTGAGCCCAGCGCTGAGGGAGAGACACCTATCTCTCTGGTTGACCTGCTAGGGTAGGTTACCATCACCAGCACCACTTGTCGTCTTTACATCTCACATGTTACTCTGTCCTGCTAAACTTTCTTCCTCAAAAACGTTGGGGCTTTGTTGATGTAGTGATTAGGCTACACGCCTCCCACCAAGGTGACCAATTTTGATTCCTGCCAGGGTCACTCCCAGATTTTTGCATGCGGAAATAGTTTTCTCTGGGCTCTCCAATTTCCCCCACCCTTGCATTTTGGCGCTGCTCCATACTCACCTTACTTCACCCCTTCCTCAAGACCACAATGTTTTGAGCTGCCCAAATCTCTCCACTTTTAACACTCAGAAACAATTTTTTATGTATCTGACATATGTATTCTTTAATTTTGTAACACACCTAGTTATTGAGTTTTCCCTAATCCCCATGCCCATACAAATTTTATTAGTTATAAGTTTATGCTCAAACATGAATGAGTAGCCATATTCTTGTGCGTTCTTACAGTTTACAAAACTATTTTGAAATAGAGGATGGAGCAAAAAAAGATTTTAAATGCATCCACAAACTGCCTCCTTATGGTGCATACAGATACGCGTGCCGAACAGCATCATGTGCTGTACAGCATCGTTCTCCCATGTTAAAATTGGGTGAGGTTACGCAACGCAGTTAAATGTTAAAACTTTCCAGTCTGTGCCAGAGCCTATAACTTGCAACCTACCTGCATTCCACAAGTTCAGGCTGCAGCAAGGTACAAACATGGAAGATGCTGCAGCAACGTATATTTATTTGCACTTTGTGTTAAATCAGTTAGTGGACTTTACAAAAATCTTACCAGTATGTCACTTGAAGACTTCAAAATTTTTATTTACTATGTAGGTGTTAAAGTAGCAAAAAAGGACATCACATATAGGGGACCTATCTAATTCCAAAAAAGACTAGTTGTGATAATGTGTTTTCTGGGGACTTTGTTGCGAAAAACATGCACAAATATCCTCTTATTGCAGAGGTGAAGTCTAGCATTCTATTGAGAACATTTTTCTCAGTGCAGACAAGGTGGAATACAACTTATTTGTATACTGTATTTTCTTTCAGTGCTTCAATAAGAGCTTGATACAGTAGTTTATGGTATCTCTCTAAAGAAATGTGTCAAGGGGAGGAGCTTTTTTTTTTCTCAATTCTCGCCTACTCTGGTCCAAGCATCATCCAGTATATATGCAGCTGCAATGTAAAACCACATGGAGACACTTAAGAAGAGTGTACTGAAGATTTGGTGCTATGGCAGATACATGACCCTCAAGTCTCGGTCTCCTCCACTGGTCTAGACAGGGCTAGAAGAAGACACCAGAAGCCTCTTTTGGGCTTGCAGCACTCACCCTCAAGAGCTCCTGAAGACTTCACCACCACTCCTGAAGACATTGACAACACCTTCCCTGCCACCTTCTCATAACCTGTCGTCGACAGTCCCTTCAGGACAACCACTCACTCGCTGTTACCTGCTGGTAGCAGCAACTCTCTCACTACCCTTCAGTAGTAACCACCATTGTTCGCTTCAGGACAACATGGTAGATAGTTAGGGCCAGTAGTGGTAAACTACTTAGCAGTATTATCACCTGTTATCAGGTTAGAACCAGTCACCTTCACCTGGCCTTACATAGCTCAACTTCCATGACAATTCAGGTTTGTTTTAGGAGGTAGTAAGGGCTACGGTGTTTAATTCTCACTGAATATAACACATGATCTAAACTTACTTCTGAGTACTGATTTCGGAGTGTCACTGTTGTTGACCTCACATAAATACAAGCTCTCTAGAGTGAAGTAGGCTGCACGCTCACCAAAGCTAAATACACACCCATTAGATGACCATCCATGCTATGCCCCAGGGTATAGTACGGTAGAGCCCCGACCATTAGGAAGACCTCCATGTGGCTGCCAGCCAATCAGGCGGACCCAACTCTGCCACCGCTCTATACGGGACCGGACGAAAGGAGCACAGGGTACAACTACTGCCTGTGCAGTTGCGGGCCTTAGCAGTATACTGTAGGGAACTGCATCACCAGCTCCACTTTCATAAGGCAGTAATTTGCACCTTTTCCTATGCCACACACCCAGAAGGGTGGTGCCCAGAGAGTCAATAAGGCCAACTTACGCTTCCAAAACTAGTTTGTAATTGTGATCCAATTCCTCCTTCTCCACTTTGCAACTCACCCCCGCAGGGCAGAGTTTTAACCGTCCGCCCAACAGAGAGAGTTTACCTCTCCGTTCCACCCCACTCTTTCCTCCACTCGTCAAGACGTCAGGTTCGTCTTCCGTTGGGCGAGGCTATCCGCAGGGTAGAATAGCCACCTCTGGGTATAGCCAACTCATGGTTTGGAGCCCAGCACACCATCAATCACCAGCCAACTCCAGGCTTGGACAAGATCAGCCAGCAAGGCACCATGTCCTGGTGAGGCCAATGGTAGCCACCCGCCTTCTCAGCAACTGTGACAGCAGCTTATAAGGATCCTCATCCAGCAAGGTAAACCGGTTGCTAAGGGCCAGCTCATTCGCTGGGCCGTGACAGTCACTCCTGATTTTGTACCTCTTTGACAAGCCCCACAATCCGTATCGCGTACCAGCAGAGCACCCCTAAATGCTAAATCATACTTATGTTTCTCTGGCGTCACAAATAAAAACCTTATTATTGACCACGACGACCGCCCTCTGACTTCAGAAGTCACGTAACAAAGGTTTTCGTGACACTTAACCTACAGTGTTATCCGTCAATGGTTTTCGTGTCGCCCCTACGTGGCACATTAATGCTTATAGAGCTACATGCCTTAAGTGTGAATGCTGAAGTAATTTCATTTCCTGTTTTCGAAAATAAATAAGTAAAATTTGCTCAGCTATTTAAAAATTTAATTACAGTGGAACCATGTTATAACATTCCCTCTTATAACATTTTTCTGCTGATTAAACTGACTTCCATTGGTCTACAAACAGGATTTTCAATGCAAAACTACCCTCTTATATATAAAGTTTTCCCTTATACAAGGCTGACATTTCTTTGGGCCCTTGAAAAATGTTATAACAATATATACAATTGTATTGAAATAAAGCTTTAATATTACTTTTATGTGGTTGTAAGAAGTTCTTTGCAATACAATAATACTTTTTAAGCACAATGTTGATATGGTCATCCCACTATGTCAGTTTTTATTTATTTATTTATTTTGCACCATCTAGGATCAGTATTCTTTGTCATCAAAGCTTGTGAGGTACTTATTTTAATTTCACAGACTTAATCATTATCACATGAACGTGGGGTTTGAAAGGAGGTTGTGATCAAAAATTTACTTTTCTGCATCAGTGGGATACTTGTAGCCTTGGAAATAACAAATAGTAATATTGAGTCTAATCTCTCACCAATGTGCACTATGAAGTGTGTTGTGGCTGGAATCTATGTGGGTCAGGCTGAGTCGTCCTCAGCTTCCAAGTGTTGGAGTGTATGTTAAAGGGAGGGCGTATATTATTGCAGGGGTGATGCAGCGCGCAAAGCAGCTGCGCAGGTGGCAGAAGCAGCAGCGCAACAGCAGGCAGCCATGGCAGCAGTAGAGGCAGAAGCAAAGCAGGAGGTAGTGGTGGAATCATCACCTGTCTCGCAGGTGCGTCATTGCAGTACTAAAGTCTCTTCTCACCCCTTATTATACACAGCACACCTCCAACATTTTGTTTCCTGTGGTGTGAATCATGGGCTGGGTAGCCATGTTTTTCCACACTTTTGAAAATGTGTCTTAGTTTCTTCATTCTGTATCTGACACACAGAGAAATTAATAGAAAGCAATCTCACTATAGAGAGTACAGGGTCTCATGAGACATTCACAATTACAAAAGTATTGCAATGCATCATCAGTTCATACATACAGTTTATGGTAAAAATGTTTGGCATTTATGAGTAGTATTTCCATTTGCACATTCATACATACGAGTGACTTGAAAGACCAATGCATATAAAGTATTCGCCTATAGTAATAAACGTGATAAACATAGTTCAAACATGTAGGCACTATTTGTTTGTGTGTGTGATGTGCTTTGTCTCTTACCTGCAAGGAAATGTGGCAGCTCTGGAATGGCCGCCATATCTGGCAAAACTATTGCCTTTGTTTTCATGCACCTCTCAGCCTGTCATTTCTATTTAATGTAGCGCTTACTGCTCTCACACAGTTTACAAAGTTTGAGGTCGAGTATTACCAAACTAGTTGTTCTCAGCTTTGCGTGTATGATAAAGGAAATATCAATTGCTGTGCCAATTTCTAGTCAAGTGTGTACAATGACTGCTTTGAAATTTTCTGGACTGGCAATACTATGCCAGTTCTGTGAAAGCGATTACGTGACGTGTCATGTGTGATGACAACCTGTGGCCTCCTGTGTTCATATGAGCAAAGCATATGCACAATTGTCGTTTTTTTAATTCACAGTAAAAAGTTGAACTGCATTATGTATTCACTGTTAATAACCACACTCTTATTACGCTAATGTCTTAAAAGTTCATTTGAGGAGTGCAGTTTACACAAAAAATACCTGGCCTGCTTTATGAAGAATGGTTTTTTCCTTCAGGAGAACTTTAGACAACATGTGGCATGGTGGGCTGTGAAAGCACTGGAGTAAATTAATGAAACGTCTCTAGACCATCGTCCATACACCCTGCAATTTCTTGGCTTTTCCAACACTTAAGAAAGAGTTAAGAGGAAGGAACTTCAGCAAGGAGGAGGAAGTGAAAGCTGCCACATCCACTGTTTTACACTGAATAGTAAATTAGTCTGCAACATGTTTAAGAAGCTAGTGCATTGTTGGAAACAGTGTACGGAGGTCGCTATTTTAAAAGGAAACTCACACAGATCTTCCGCCTGGCTTGGGCTCTGTATATTGATCTTAGTCCACAAACTTTCAAAACAGCCCTCTTACAAAAAAAAAAACTAATTTCAATTGCCACTAATTTACGCATCAAGTAAGATGGTGCAATGGTAAGAAGTTGGATTCATGTTTGGGAGTACCCAGGTACGATTCTTAGTTTTGCCATTGTACTTTTGGTATTCCGCTACAAACTAAGGTCACTCCAAGCTAATCCCAGGATGCTTTCTTGATTCAGGCCATGGCCAGTTTCGTCCTTGCTCTTGATTGACCAAGCAACTGGTTCTGTCTGTAGTGACGCCACCCTCAAGGAGAGTTTTATAGACTTACATTTATAACAAAAATGACTTTGCGTGAAAAGTTTTGCAAAAATTACCACTAGTACGTAGGTCATTGTTTGCGGTATAATATATAAGGCATAAGAAGGACCACCTGTTTTTCACAAAAATATTTGTGCACTGGATAGAATTAAACTTCTTATGTGCAAACTTGCAAATTTCCTTTGGCTATTGGCTGCATGTCTATGTGAGAAAACATTTCTACTCAACTGGGTGAATCAGAATAAAATTACTTCAACATTTGACGTCTGTGATTGGCTTGCAGACACCTAAGATATTTTGTAAGTTAAAATCATCTCACCATAATACTGTATTGGTTCTGAGCTAACATGTTTTGGAGTTCAACAAGTTGTGGAATTTTTCTGCAAAAATTAGGTGGCCCTAGGAATAAGGAGGGACTGTCCTTAAATCTGATTTCAAAAGTGCTTTATTAATCAGGTTAGCAATACTGTATTGGCAACGGACATAAAAACAGAGGTTGTGATGTTGTTCTTGCAGGTGGATATCAGTGAGTACACCAAGAGGGTGCTGAGTTTCCTCGCAAGGAACTTCTACAATCTGAAGTATGTTGCACTGGTCCTGGCTTTCTGCATCAACTTCATCCTCCTCTTCTACAAGGTAACTGCCTGCTGAACAAGGTTTCTTCTCCTGATTTAGCCATTCCTGTCTGTGTGTATGTATTGCAGCGCTCCCCTTCCTTCTATATCTCATTACTAGTTTCACTCCTAATTCTGTTCTTCCCTTAAGGGGTAAATATCCGTATGTCCTATGTTAGTGCAGTGTGAAGGGGAAGCACTCATGGGGGGGGGGGGGGGGTGCGTAGCCAGATGGGCTTGAGTCAGTCAAACAGGGAATTCTCTTAACACAAACACTTAAATTACAACAATAAATACAAAATATCAATGTACAAAACAGGATTAACTACACTGATGCTACACAATATTGAGGCACGCTTGTGCTCTGAAACATTGACATTAACGCGATACCTTGCCTCAAACTACCTGTCCTTGCCAGCAAGTAATTATGTTCTGGGTGAAGCTAATTAATGGGGTCTCGATAGATAGCCTTACGCCTAACTGCCAAGCCGAATTATGCTCACCATATAAGAAGTGTCTGTAGATGGCCAAGAGCTCTTCTAGGCCTGGATAGTAGAGCTGCCCTCGTCTTCAGCCTCATTGACATCTCACATTGTCGGCTCCGACAACTATACGTAATGCCGCACTGGTCTCTCTGGCACATTGGGGGGAGGGGGTGCGTCGTGTCCACTATTTATATCCGTCGGACAGTGGGTCATCAGGAGCTTGTTATGGTAACAGTTGGCTCACTTCAAAAGCTATATCCTATTGTACTTTAAGTGGTTCGTGAGCGGCACCTTGGTGGCCGTTACACAATAATGTGTGTTTGTATTTGTGTGTGTCTATGCATGTGTCCTCACCCTTTCAATTTTTGAATGCATGAACCGAATTTCACCAAACTTGGTACACATATATTACTAAGTAAGGTCACCTGGCTTTTATAGTTTTCAACCATGCCAGGTACTTACTTTCAAAATGGCGTACATTAAAACATTTAGAATGATATGTAATATCTTGAAAATCGTTCAACCTATTTAAACCAAATTTTGAATACTGACAGCGCAATTTGTAAGCATTGAATTCAGTGGTGAATATTGTTGTTAGTTCCCTGTTTTGGAAGATAGCGCCACATGAAAAAATTAAACTTTTACCTTAAATTTCAAAAACTGCTGAACCAATTTTTGCCTAATTTGGCATGTATGTTATACTATGATAGGTCAGATAACTGTAAGTAATTTAACTTAATTTGGCCTTTATTTTTAAAATGGTGGTCATATCAATATTTTAGGTTTATTTGGTGTAACAACCATACTGTCGGAACAATTTCAACGAAATTTTGTATGCTGACAGTATCTATTACAATCATCATGTAAACCAAAAAACAACCATTTATGTCTGCCATTTTGAAAGCTAGTGCTAAATGAATTAATAAAGTTTTTGTGTAATGTCTCGGGGAAACAATAAACAGATTGCTACCAAATTTGGCATACAAGTAGTAGTGGCAGTTGATATGCACAAATATGTTTGAAGAATATCAAACACGTATTTTCAAAATGCTGCCATGTAGCTTTATTAGCATAGTATGCTATATTTTCAAAACCATGTAACCAGTTCCAATGAAACTTTGTATACTGGGAGTTTATATAACAAACATCAAATGCGTCTTCACAGAGCGTATTTTGTCCTCCATTTTGTAGGATAGTGCCAAACAAATAAAATTGACATATCTTGCGAAATAATTAACAGATTCCTACCAAATATGGCAAACAAACAAGAAGTTAACTGATATGTTTTAGGTAAGTCAGACACTTATTTTTAAAATGGCGGCCATATAGCTATTTTAGTTTTGTAAGTTATATTGCCACAACCATATAATTAATTCCAATGAAATTTTGTATGCTGGGTGTTAACAACCATCAAATGTGTCCAGCACAAAATCTCTTTTGTCCGTCCTTTTGTAAAATACGTAGTACCATATCACATGACAAATTAAAATTGCATTATATCTCCAAAAACAATTGATTTCTACCAAATTTGGAAAATAAGTTGCACTATGGCAGGCCATGTAAACTGATAAACTTTGAGAGGGTCAGACAAACATATTTTCAAAATTGTGGCCATATCAAATTTTAGCTCAGAATTTTTTATCTACTGAACCACAAAACAAATTTCAAATTAACTTGTATGCTGACATCAATTTTATCCATCAAAATTCTCTATGCAAAACCTAATTTCTCTGCCATTTTGTAACATAGCCTCGCATGAAATAATACAATTTTTATGTCATATCTCGGGAAACAGTCAACCAATTTCTTTCAAATTTGGCGAAGAAGTTGTATTGTGGTAGGTCTGTACAAACATTTTAGTTTAGTGTGCCATATTTATGAAACTGATTTTCACTTAACTTGGTATATTGTATCTATGACAATCATCGAATCTGATAATACATCAAATTTTTGCCCTCCATTTGTGAAGAGCACATGAACAATGGAGGTTTTATGCCATATCTTGGAGACCAACCAACAAATTTTTCACACAAGTGATGTTATGGTAGGCAGTGTAGCCTATATTTATATATTTTTGGTGGCTCTAGACAATTATTTCAGGTAGCGAAGCCTATCATTCAAAACATTAGACTGGTTAGGCCTAAATCCGAAGTTGATGCTCCGAATCCTACCTCCGTGATGCAGTTGATCGCAAGCTGGCTTAATTTTACGAGTTTTTGTGAATTCTAATCCCAGATAAATCACGAGTGTATTTTAATTGTCTTGATACTGTTTCACATGTTTCTGGTTTCATCTCTATTGATATTGCTGTCAATGAGATGTCATTGCCTACCTGCCATCTAAGCCTTTAAGAATTTCACTCAACTTTATTTACACCCATGCAGAGGAACGTAGGCTCATTAGTTATCAGTAATTTCTTGTTTAATTCATAATTCTGCCTTTTTTAATATTTTATTTTAATTTATTTTATGATACAGCCTTACAGCAAACATATTTTTCTCTGTTTAATTAGTTGCGAGTTGAATCGGTCCAGGTGATTTTTTTTTTAAACAGGTGGGATGTTTTTAACATGGATCTCAACAGTAGGGATTTTTCCTGGAAAATCTATTACACTTTTATTGTTACCATGAAAATAATTACAGTATGTAATACTACCATGCAAAATATTATTTCCATGTGCACATAATTTTTCAAATTATCAAGCTTTCAAAATTTAAAATTTTCAAACTCTTTTGTAAACAATCAAAACGGTTTGCTATTGGCTAACATGCGTGTGACAAAGTTGTACATGTTTTGGTCTCGCCATCTTAATGCCAGCATACGTGCAAACGTATGTTCAGCCGGATGTCGTGGATTACAGAGAAACTGTGAAAAAAGGGGGAAATTGCTTTTGGAAATGTATGTTTCTTGCAAAATTTTCTGATACGATGACTTTACTTCACTTGTTGCCACCTTCGTCGATGTTTGAAATGTAGTCGGTGTTTCAAACACCACTTTAGTGCAGCAATAGGCAGTGAATTTAAACTTGTAGGTAAATATTTTATTCAAGAATTTTACTCTCACAAATAACCACTTTTCTTTTATACTTATGTCGTTATGCTTAATTTAAATATTTTCCTGCAAACAGATACCTCACAATTCTCAAAAACGTGAAGCCTTTGGTGGACACATTTGACAAGAATTCTATTTCCATACGCAGATTAATTATTAATGTCGAATGAAATTGTAGTTTTTTTTTTTTTTTTTGTTTTTAATTATCCCTAATAACTAAGGAGCACCACTTATGTAACGGGAACCCACCTGCCCTGAGCAGCGAAACCAACTGCCTCCTCAACTCTCGAGCCTCTGTCACAGTTGCTGTCTCAGTCACTATGTCGTCAATAAACACATCATGGAGCAAGCAAGGTATGTGCTGCCAATGGGTACTCAGCTCCTTCGTTCATGGCCATCTGCTGAAGAGTCCGTAGAGCCTGGAAAGGTGATGATGTTAGCCCATAATTCACTGTGTTTAATTCGTACACACTTATTGGATCATTGACAGAGTTACACCACTGTATACACTTGCACTTCCTATCCTTGGGATCTATCACTATCTAACAATACATCTTTCACACGTCAGTTGTTCGTGCAACTGGTGATGTGCGGAAGCTCAACACAATGTGTACTATGTCCCTTTTGTAGTTTTAAACCAGGTAGTAACTGGTTGTTCAGCGTTGGCCCATCAGCAAAATTTGCTGATGCATCGAACACGACTCTGACCTTGGTCGAAGCACGCTTCTGCTTCACTACTACATGATGTGGAATTACATAACACTGGTTGATTACTAGTACTCGAGATCAGTGTCATGTAGCCTAAATCTATATATTTGTTCATGAACTGTTGGTAATGTTGTCCCAACTCTGGCGAATGCCACAATCTGCGTTCCAGTCTGTGAAGCCGACTCTGAGCCACACTGCAAGAGTTCCCTAGGGTAGGGATTGAAGAAGCGAATGGTAACCTCAAAACATACCTGCCATCCATGTCACTGGTATGGGTATCCACAAAATGATTTTCACCCTACTGATCTTCGATGGAGGTGAACCCTTTTCTTGGAATTTCTTCTATCCCCCAGAACCTTTGTAGTGCTATGTCGAGTGATGCATCTGTGCAAACAAGTAAGGATGTAACTTGTGGCTGGTCAATGTGTTCGCTTGGGGCACTACCAGTTATGACCCAGCCAAACACAGAATGAAATGCATGGGGTTGGCCAATGATCTTAGGTCCTGTTGTAACCTCAGCCACTATCTCAGCAGACACCATTTCAATAGCACCAGGCATGGCAAATTCAGATCTGCTAGTGGCAAGTCATAGTGGTACCCAAGTGTCTGAGTGGCAACTCACTCTGATGGTAAACTACTTGGTGATTTTTTTGAGAATCACAGCTCTGCCGGTAAGATGGAGCTGCTGAGAATATATGGAACTAATTTCGCATAGCACTTCTCCCCTTGCATCTGAAACCTCTGCATGACTTATGCCAGAGATGGATATGTTTGGTAACATTTGAGTCCCAAGCGCTGCACACATGTTTCTGTTAAAAATGATGGTTGGCAGCCACCATCTAACAGTGCTTCCGCTACCTGGTAATCACCTATACCAATCGAATCAGTGCAGTTATCAATAAAACTGTGGTGGGTTGGGTGCCTTCATTCCTAGCCGACCACATGGTTACTCCACTATCCCTCTTACCAGTAGGGTTGGTAGTGTCAGAATTGGTGGCCTTGTCACTTTTCTCCTCACTGTCACTAACATGAAGTAGTGTATGATGAGATTCATGACAGCGTTGACATTGATATTTCGACAGATAACTAGATGCTACATGGTTTGCTTGTAGACAATTGAAGCACACCTGTTAGCCTTCAGACACCTTCGCCTTGCTTTCTTCTGATGACGTCGACTGAAATGTCTACATCTGTGCAAAGTATGGTTACCTTCACATTCTAGACACTTTTGTTATTCACCTATGTCCTGAACCTGATACTAGAATTGTCTTGGGGGGGGGGGGGGGGATTGGCTGGACGGTGAGAGGTGTTCTTTGCATTTCCTGGCCAGAACTTATGAGCACTGAAGAATAGCTTGTCTTCTGGTGCTGAGCGTTCACTTGTCCCTTTACTGCAATTAGTTGGACATTCTCCTCTGCAATAGCCTTTCTTTCAAAAAATTTGATGAGATGTGTGTATGTTGGTATGTCATCATGTTGCAACATCTCAAAGTCCTGTCTCAGGCATGCATCCAGTTTTTCTAATAGTATGCTGAAAAGCAGAAAATCCCATTCATCCACTAGAAAATTGTTTGGCTTCAAGGAGTTTAGGTTCTCCAGTACCCCAGTTATGAATTATGTAACTGCCCCTTCTTTGCAACTGAACACACCTGGAAGATGCAAAATCTTCTGAACGTGAACTGTAGCAGTAATTCGCAGGTTTTGAAATTTCCTTTCCAACATTTCCCACATCACTGTGTGAATCTTAAGTAATCCATGAAATACAGCTTCATATGTAGCAAATTCACTTCCTCCATCTCGATAGATACCTCTGCCGGTAGCTTGGCACAAAGCGAAAAGAAATTATCCAGTAATTCATTTCTTCTTACATTTACTTTGTCGAACAGTAATTCAAAGTCTTCTAACTTCGATTCATCATTGAATGATGCTTCATATAACTCCCTTACTTCATCCGCTTGAGCTAAAAGGAAGTTAGGATTTACATATTGCAGTTCAGGCATAGCAGCAGCCATCTTGCGGCCTTGGTTTGCAGGTTAGGTCATTACAGTTAGTTAAGAAATCCGTTAACTGTATTCATTTTGCAACATTAGTAATATGTTCTTGCTCGTTCACACACGTGAAGTTGTCTTGTATGTTTACCAATCCGGCTGTTTACCGAAAACAGGCAACAGGAAAATATGAATTTAGGCCATCAGGTGCCATATGTAAATATGTTTTCCATTTCCGATTCCCGTACTGAATTGACCATTTTTGAACCGTAATTGGTGGTTCACGAATGTTGGGCGTAACTTGCAGTGAATTACATTGTGTAAAACCGCAATAATCCAGGTCGGAGGACCAGAAAATGTTAGAGATGCAATATAGTAATCATCTTACCAATGCCATGTTTTGAGGACTGGTTGTTTATTCAATATGGCGGAATGGTGTGGAATTCAAATTTGTAGTTCAGTACAAAAACGTCACATGTCACATTGCATAAGTCTAACATCATTATTTATCTTCATGTGAAGGTAAATTTAATTCTAGAGGTTGTAAGTACAGTACTTCAGGTGTAGGTGTTTTACAGAGCCGTATCCATTGTGAGTGAGCATAAATATTTACAAATCTCCTGTAAAGAGATGTTAATGTTGGTGAGTGTGTGGATGATTGAAGCACGATTGCTTCTCATGCAGGTGACAACGCTGGGGGAGAGCGACAACGATGCAGGTGGCAATGGCTCAGGGGAGAGGCTGGCATCCAAGCTGGCGGAGGAACTTTCTGGTGAGATGAACTCGACGGAAATGGGCAGCGGGGAGGATGCAGGGGGAGGGAGCAGCGAGGAGGAGGATCCCATAGAGCTTGTGCATGTCGACGAGGACTTTTACTACATGGCGCACGTGCTCAACCTGATGGCCGCCCTGCACTCGCTCGTCTCCCTCGCCATGCTCATTGCGTACTACCACCTCAAGGTACCATCCCTCCCTTCACTATGTTGTCGCTTTAAGTGTTTCACTCACCTGCCTACAACTGTTTTGTGCATTTGAGGCCTCAAAACGCATGAGCTATAAGGTAGACTCGTGCTCACTTACTGTGCTAGTTACCTCATCGCCTACTATATAAGCAAGGCACTCAGTCAACTGGCATGCAGCCTGGACTTTCATGAACACGACATTAATTGGTAACTGTGTATTTTTATGGCACACTAGTAAAGATAAAGGTATGCATGTCTAAAGACAGCTCTATACAGTTTCTGTATAAAAAAATTTAGCAGCTGAAACTGATTCTGAAAACACCAGTTTTAGTTGTTTTCATACCCAATGAAAATGTGAAGCATTTTGTAAGTACTTTCTTTGTTTAGACACCACTGCAAAACACCCAACCATTTCTTAATCACATGTTTTTTTTTTACCAAACCTCTGCAACAGACTTCATGCGCCAGCCAGGTGGAGCTCTTTACAGTTCTGTCTGCTTCAGTATTTATAATGATTTTTGAAGTTTTTGTTCATATCACAAGTGACTTTTATCTTCATCCACTGCTGTTTCCATCCTATTGCCATGACAGCAGCAACCTATCTGTGGGATGTACAGACAATTAGTATAACAAAATTTAATGTATAAATAATATGTAGCGCAGGTTCCTTAGTCTACCAAGATTTAAATAACGAGAGAAATTATTTTGCAACATGCACATTAAATGTGTGACAAATTTTTGTACATATTTCCTATGTGAATATTAGGTGTATTTTCAAATTTTAATTTATATTTGTTGAATACATATCGACCATTGTCAGCCTAATCCCTCATGGTAGTAGTCCATATTTTATTGATTGTAAAAATGTTCACATGTGTTTATCATTATCCCACATTTTACAAATATTTGTTTTCAATAAAATGTTTATTTTAATTCTGTGTACTTCATCTCCTGACTGCTATGTTGGATTTTCACTATTTTTGCCACAAGTTACATTTATGAATTTTAAATAAGATTTTTCGCACAACAGGGCATAAATAATAGCTTCTTGAGCCTTATTGAACTATTACATCTATATACGGTGTTATTTAATTTTTTACCAGTGACTGCCAGCAAGAAATAAGTAATTTTTTCTTGCGGGTGGTTCAAAAAATTATCCTGGCAACAACTCTAGTCATAGTCTAGCAAAATAGGTATGTTTTAGAACATGTGCAATACAGTGACCTATGCCTTGTTGACGCCCAGAATAAAATATAAAATCTCTGTTGTAAGTTACTGCGAAAATTCCGTAAATCCAAAATGGCAAGGATCTATCTCCCTCAACATTAACGTAGTGGCCAGGATTGTGTCTGACACAAATTAGGATGAGGCTGTGCAGTAAAAATTTAGTTGTTTACCAATGTCAGGACAAATGTGGCTAGTGAGCGTGATGGAGTACGTCTGCTGCTTAGGTGCCGCTTGCCATCTTCAAGCGAGAGAAGGAGATTGCGAGGCGGCTGGAGTTTGACGGGTTGTACATAGCTGAGCAGCCGGAGGACGATGACATCAAGTCACACTGGGACAAGCTTGTCATATCCGCCAAGTGAGTGTCTCTTTAACCAGCTGAACTCACTAAAATATCAGAGTGTGGGTTCTCGACAGGTCTTATTGTTAGATTGCATACAAAGAGACATTCTAAATGAAATACTGTATTTGCTGCTGAATGTTGAAAATATTCTATCTAGTTAATGTATTTCATATATAAAATTTTAAAAAATATATTACAGTTAAAGTATAGTATAGTATAGTCTATTCATGGTTACTTCCAACTTTTCTGTATATACAGTAAAACTCTGTTAAAACGTTTTTGAAGGGACTGAAAAAATAATGCTTATTAACCAGGAAAACTTATTAAAAGGGTCAATTTACACATGTGTGTAGCGAGGTGCAAAATTATTCAACTTATTAAGCAGGAAAACGTCTTAAGTGGGAACTTCTTAACAGGGTTTCGCTGTAAAAACTTGGCATGAATAGTCAAGAGCCTTACGCACAATATGTCCTTCCTATGCTTACGCAAATGTGATATACATTCTATATTGTGAATAGTTAAGAGCCTTGCGCAAAATATATGCTTACTACGCTTATGCAAATGAGGTATATGTTCTACATTGCGCCAAGCTTTTATATACTAAATATAAATTGATACAAACATATTAATTTGTAGTAAAGTTTATTACAGCTGTTCGACCACATTTTATAAGTTCTACAAATTGTGTAACTATTATTATGATTTTTCTCTTTTTAGTGCATTTATAAATAAAAGGTTGGATTTAAAAGTTTTTTCCCACTGATTTTATGTTGATAGAATTATAAAGTGCTTGTGATATATGGCATATTTAGGAAATAACCAAACGCCATAATTAGGTAGGTTTTTCAAAGGTTAGATTCAAAAAGTGAGAATGAACCGCGAATAGACCATACTTTACACTATAAAGTTATGTTCCTAGAAATAGCAACTCTGTAAAGATAAATTTCTCTCAAGTGACAATCTATTGGCCTTTTCACGATAAAATGAGCACTTTTGAAAGCCCTGTTTATGATTTACTGGTATGCATGGTGTGTATTTCTCCGCCTTATGTAAACTTAACATTGCCATGAGCCTCATCACATTAGTCATGCGTTATCAAGTGAAACTGTGAAATTATTAATAGAGTAAATACTTTGCAAATATGTCTATTTTTACACTTCGATGCATTAAAAAAAAAAAACAGAAAGCAAAAGGAATAATTTTAAGTTATCACAAATGTTTACCTAAAACTTTTTATTCGACACCGAAACATGGAACTATTATCAAGCCAGGGGCGTATTCTCCATGAATGCAATACATACAGTGCATGCTTTAGTAAAACTCAAATACAAACATATTTCTTAACCATATACTTCCCATTTTTCTTTTAATTAAATATAAATTTTAGTTTCCTCGTTACACATGGGACTGGGTTGCATGCCTCAAGCTAATAGTTACTCAAAAATTGGTGGCAAGGCACTGAGGGGAGGCGGGCGTAGTACGTGTTTCGATAATCGATCGCAATAGTTCCCCGAAACGCCGAGGCATAGCGCAGTGGTATTCTCAACCCTCGTTCAGCTGGTGTGACGTCACATCAAGCTTGCACGAAGTGTAGCAAATGCATGCACAAGGTGACATTGCATTCAGCGTGCTAGCAAGCGAGATTATATCTGTATATTCAATTTTTAGTGATTGGTTGTTTGCATGTTCTACTGTTACATTTGAATTAGTATTTTTAATTTAAACAGTAGTTACGCAAGAAGAATGGTGACTGTTAAAGTGACACTGTAATAAGTTTATTTAATAAATTGTTTCTGTTAATGGTAGGGTAAATGTTACAATGGAAATAATTCTTGAAAACATAAAACTTTAAAAGTAAATTATGTTTTGTGAATATTCAGAAGTAATTTTTAATTACTTTTGAATTACGTTTTTAGACAGACAAATATTAACATTTTTAACAAATTTTAAATTATTCTTGTTAATAAAAATAAATGTAACTTAGTCTTAGCCCTAATTTAAGTGATTTACTACTAGCGAATTGAATTGTTTTGTGAATTTTGGGCATTTAAAAGAATTTTTAACTTTTCAATTTTAAATTTTAAATTATTTGATTTGACCAGTGAATCTTGCTATTTGACACCTGGAGTTATGTTTTTCCTTTCTCTCATTTGGAACATTAAAATAGTTTTCTTTAAAAATTGGCTGCAATACATTTTTTTAATTAATGCCCACACTAATACTACATGATACCTTAGGGATTAAGTTTTTTTTATTTTCTTCATCTTACACCCTGAAGTATCTTGTCAATGATTTTCTTAATTTAAAGTGTCATGATTTTATTTAGGGTTTAATTATGTTCAGTGATATGTGTCGAGGTATTTGAGTGTGGTGATTTATATATTTTTGTATTATTTCAATGCCTCAATACTTCGATTTTCTTCAGGATTGACAGTGTACATATCTCTTAAACTTTACTTACACCTACATGAGGGTATTACCTAAATGTGGAGAAGCTTTTGAGATCAAAGCAACCCAGATGAAGGAAAGAGTGAAAGGAAAAGGGTATTAAAGAACTAAAGACATTTTGAGCAATCTTTTATTTTTACTTTGTTATTTATTAATATTTAATTCCTCTGTGCAAAGCGAAGTGCCAAAGTAAGGTTTGTGTTGCATGCCTTGCCAAAATTTTCAGGATAAGCCCCTGTATCCAGCCATCGTTACCAACTTTACTGGGCGAATGTTACTCAGTGTACCCATTAAAATATAAAATATATTTTCTAAGGTTCATTTGTAAAGCGCTCACTTTATCGTGAACAGCCTACAAGTACAATTGTCTGGTTTATCATTGCCAAGAATTTTTGCAGTCCTGACTATTCACTGCTGTATGGAAAAAGTTTGAGGCTAAGTTGTTACAAATGAAGACCTCAACCAGGACTTATTCATACTTCATAATGGGGAGTAACAGTGGCATTGTGGTCAGATACACTGCATCCTGTCACCACTATGAATCAAGCCTAATTCCTGGTGGGGTTAAACCTGGATCTTAGCATGTGGGAAATGTGCAGACATTGCCAATGGTCAGCGAGTATTCTCTAAGGTACTCCATTGTTCCATTACTACTCCACTTCAATTTACCCTCACTGGCACTGAAGACCTCAGTTGTTAAACATTGTGAGAATATCCCACAGCTTACATGGATTGATTTACCCCAAGGAAGACAAGGTTTTTTTGACAGAAAAGGAATAGAAAAGATGAGGGGTCATCTACAATTCGAAAATCATCTTCAATTCAAAACCTAGGCGATTTTTACAAAGGCTTCATGCTTAAATACTGTGTGTCCTAGGGTTGTACAGTATCTTTGTAGTGCTAAGACTGTACCTGTCAACTTTGACAAGGGTCCCCTTATCTGATGTCGCCCTGCTGCAGCAAAGAGGATTGCTGGGAAGCAAAATGGCTCAAGGCACGAATAGGTATATAACACCCACAAAAGTTTTACATTGTAAGAAAAATGCTTCTACCATACAGCCAGGTTATATACCGCTCTTTTTCAAACCTATCAGGGTGGACTCATTTTGGACAACCCCCCCGGAAGTTTCAACTTGAGCACTAGAGGTGTACAATGGGACAAATATCAATTGAAATTTCTATATTTCAAATATAAATTAGTTTTATTGAGAAATATTGTATGAGGGTCACAATAAAGCAAATAATAAAGTTTTATAAACAGTCTTCTATATAATATACATATGCTAATGCCCGTGTAAATGTACTTTAGGTGTGTGCAGTCTAGGTGTTCAGGTGGGAAAATTCCTAAATTTTTGTTCAACTAAATTTTTCAATATTCCTTTTTGCTACTGTCTTGCAGCCTTTCTATTAGGAGTACATCTGTAGGATTTCACTTCTCACTTTTCTTCACAAACTCTAAGGCAATCTGTGAAAAATAAATTACAGAGGAGGCAGTGTCTGAGACACAACGACGGGCTTTATGTTAATATGTCTCTGTTAATGGGTAATATTTTCTTTGCAGAGTGTGAATGAAATGAAAGCCACAAAATGGATACTTCACTTTTACGGCTTAATTTGACAGATCTAGACGAGATCTTGCATTTGGCATAAAAATCAGCATATAGGAGTCTTGATATACACTGCCCATTCCCAAAATTGCTGCATCACTACAACCCCCCCCCCCCCCCCCCATTCATGCTTTGTGCATGGAAGGTGCCAACTAAGGGTCATAAAGGCATCATAGTCACAGACCTGATCCAACAAGATCGTATGCTCACATGTATTTCAGCTGTGTTATTAGCCACGAAGTTATAGTGTCAGAATAAATCACCCTGCAAACATTACATTGCAGTTTTTCGTCCTAGTGCCTGCCCCATGTAGTCTGATTTTAACTGCATATTCGCGTCAGATTAAAAAAGAAAAAAATTATCTTACCAAATTTTTTGTGGTGTCAATACAAAGTTATTTATTTTACTAAAACTGTCTCTCCCAGTTGGTAAATTATTACTTCCAGAGCTTTTAATGCTTCCTTAATAGTCGCACATTGATTGGTTGAGGGTCATCAACATTTTCATGAGTGTAGACACCTTATTAAAATTACTACAACATTCACAATATCGCACTATATCATAATTTGTGAATTTTTTTTGTTCTTCAGAAATTACATGTTCATGTTTATCTATAGTTCCACATCCTGGAATGTTTGTTAGGATCTCTTGGATGGTTTTGCCTGGTTAGTTTGTGTGAACAACAAGACCAGTGAGTTTATTAACGACCCACCCAGTAACACGTATTGTGTGACAATGACTACTCACTCTCACATGTGGAGTACATACATCAGAGGATGTAACACTTTCTCTGCATTAATGCAGTGTTTTTCACTCCCGAATGACATGTGTGATTAATGGATTCAATGAATTGTTTAACATCATTTGGGTTAAGTGGGATGTGTGACCACAGCTTTGCAATAAAAAATCATTACACCACACCACTTTGCAGCAGAAGTTTCTATATTTTGCATCTGGTCAGTAATAGAAAAATGTTAATACATATTTTGCGGTAGGTACTTTGCAAGCCAGTCCTTTCAGCAATGTCCAAAGAGATTAATTTTGGCGGATGTGTGTGTGTCACCAGATCATTCCCAGACAACTATTGGGACAAGTTTGTAAAGAAGAAGGTGCGTCAGAAATACAGCGAGTCGTATGACTTTGACTCTATCAGCAACCTGCTGGGGATGGAGAAGACATCATTCAGCGCCCAGGAGGATGATGGAGGCCGCGGGCTCGTCAACTTGTAAGTAGATGCCCCAGTGGCACAAGGCAGATATTTTACTTCACGTATACATTCAGCCTAGATTCATCACCTGATCTTACTAGGAATTGATCATTATATAATTTTGGTACTGTTTTTACTGTTCTTTAGCGGTTTTTACAAGGTGATAGCTACTAGCATTTCTTGTGTGGAAACATTTAAATGTGGCAAAGATAAGAGGATCAAAATAATGTGTGAGCATTTCATTAAATTTACACATTTAGATACGAAGGGCATTTTGTAATAACTTAATGAAGAGAGCAAAAGTCAGATAATTGAATGGAACCTGAACCAAAATTTTATTAAACAGGTAATATTAGTAAGATATTAATTTTATGTAAGAGGTTACAACCCAGATAATATTAGAATTCTACCAGACACTTATCACTAGGGATGGGCCGATACCAACGATGCAGATTTTCAGCTGCCGATTACAGAGATGCCGATACCAGTTTTGATGAGCACAATCATAATTCCCAATTCCCAATTTTTGGAAATACTTTTTTTATTACTAAAAAATTTTAAGTCTTCAGTTTTGTGAACACTTTAAGCACTTTATATCAGGTGTACACAGCGTAGAAATGATCAACATTAATTTTAATCACAAATGATACGGTAGACAATTTAACTGGCCAAATAAGTGACTTAACAGTCGAGCAAAAACTGTTACGAGACAATATCGCATTCATCACAAACTGAGTTCATTAAAGACAACCTGCAAAACTTCAGGCAATCTGATGCGGATTTGGATTTTAGGTCTGAGAAATACCATGCATAACCTAAAATTGCATGTTTGTTTAAACCAACAGCTTAAAGATGTCATTAAAAATAACTTATTGAAAACAATTTAATATTAAATATTCACTTGAAATTAAGTGAAATTGTTTAATTTATATTAATATTTTTGTGTAGTATTTTTTCATCGGCCGAGCCATACTCAATTCCTTGGTTAAAATGACAACTGATTTATTTACGTAAATTTTTGCCAGTTATCACTTGCCGAGTGTTAGCAGAGCTTTAACATTCTAACCAAAACTGCAGCCAACAGTTTCCAATAAGAACTACATCTGTCAAAATCTAGTGAATTTGCTTTCACTTCCCATTTGCAGCAAAATGTGGTATCGGCCCATCCCTATAAATTAGTGCTACTAATCAGTGAATAATAATTGGCAAGTAATGTTCAGATGTTGTCTATGCCGATTGTTGTGGTATCGGCCGGTTAAACGGTATCGGCATTGGTCCATCCTTAAATTTATTACGTGACACCCAGGATCAGCAGAGGTGGACAGGCCAGGGTTGGGAGGTTGGAAATCCCTATGATGCCCTCACAGCTGGAGTGTGGAAAAAAAAAAAAAAGGAGGTATAATAAACAGTAAAGATTGAGCATCCTTAAAAATGGAGTTAAGACTTAGTCATCAAATAACAGGGATGCAGAAAAGGAAGGAAAACTGCAATTTTAATCTCTAGTGTAATATTTTATTCCCAGAAGCCCTGGGTCAACTTAAAAAACCACTATTAAGGTTTAAATGTGAAAAATTTGCTGCCAAGGGTATTCTATACCGTATGACTTCCTGACAACTCCCCACCCATTTTTCCCACTAAAAAAAAAATCTAGCTTGGCTCCACCATTGTTTCTAATGCAAGCCTCTACCATTCCGGTCCATCCCGGGCTTGACAACATAACTGTAATTGTGGGATTGAACATAGATTGCATGCTTCCTGCTGTATGTGTACAGACAACGTCTGTAGTCATCCCGTAACTATTGTGAATTTCAGTATTTTTAGGATCTTGACAAAGTTTTTGTTTATGTAGATTGTGAAGAACTGTTCTTTTTCCAACTATTTTGCTTCCTCTCTTACTCCATGACCGGTGTCATCTGAACTCACTCAGTAACAAAAGCGATGTTGTGTAACTGTTGCAGCATCCTCAATATAGACTGGAGGTACCAGGTGTGGAAGTCTGGCGTCACCATCACAGACAATGTGAGTCACACTGTTGTTCTGCAGTACAAACTTTACAGTATCGCAGCAATAAGGTCGTGTAGGGTGAACAGTTGTTCCTTTTAGCATAGGTAGTACATACACAAACTGCTCCATGTGAACAGACCATCTCTTTCCCTCTGTTTGTTGTTTGCTGTCGAAAATCTGGCTTTTAAAGGAATGCAGTGCTGATATTCTCTTATCATTTTCAAATTAAGCATGTTTAATGATTTCACAAGGGTCAGAACGGTGTGCATTGAAGGTTTTGCACCACGCATCTTAGCATAGGCATGTGGTTTTACTCATGTTCCAGCTGCACGTATTTCTCGGAAGCAAATTTGAAAAGGGCTGCAGGTATTACATGGAGATCGAGGTTTTCAAGAAAACTTGAGGACTGGTCTGTCGTAATATCGACTGCTTTTGCCTCCTGCTCACGTAAATACATGGCTATGTACAGCAGGGACGGTGGTGTCAGCCACTCGACCTTGACAGAAACCAAACAAGTACATAACTGTTACAGGGTTGGAGTGGGAGAGTCAATTACAGCCTAGTCCTAGTCCATCAGCACCTGGCCTGGGTCAGCGGTTGAGCAGTCCATATTTTAAAGTTATTTGTGTTTTTTAAGAAAAGTAATTTTTTAACGTTAAATATATACATTAGAAAAATTAATAATGACTCTTTTACCATATTTATGTGTATTTATGCTGTAGATGTGGCCTTTAGAGTTTTGTTATACTGGTATCCTGCTCAGACTGTACTCACTGACCAAGTCCAGCCAGCTCCATAGTGCTCATAATTAGCTTTCAGTTTTGAAACAGAAATTGGTAAATATTGAATGATGTATATGTAACAAATGAGTCATACTCATGTGCAATTTTATTTCCATTACAAAAGTGATAAAAGGGGTACAGAAATATTAATATGAACGTGCCAACATATTTTACCATAAAAGACTGTATGAGCAATTTTTTGTGGCTTCCATGTGTTTTGGTCTCCATGATCTTCACAATTATTTGTCTTCATGCATATATTTTTATCCATCTTTTCCTTGGTGTCAATGAGAAGTTGAGCTGTACTCTGAAACTTTATTTTTCTTAATTAGATCAGTTATTTACTATTTGTGTGTAAAATGAAACAGAAATTTTGTTGGAGGGGCCACAACATTAAACATTGTTATTAGTTATCATTAATACTAATTTTCTTGATGAGTGTTTGCCTGTGTTCACTGCTATATGCATTCGGTGATGTACGAAGCTGTCTTCGTGTTGCAGGCATTCCTGTACAGTCTGTGGTACTTCACGTTCTCCATCCTCGGCAACTTCAACAACTTCTTCTTCGCCGCGCACTTGCTAGATGTGGCAGTCGGCTTCAAGACCCTGCGCACCATCTTGCAATCTGTCACACACAACGGCAAGCAGGTTCGTGCCAGACCTATCTCCTGCCCTTATGTTACTGCTGCCAACTGCTCTACCTTCCCACACTTGCTGTAGGAAATTAACATAGAAGAACCATATTTGGACATATATGGAGTTCCATTGACAGATAACTAAAAAAAAAGTGAAAAGCCCGTGTTGCAAACATTTATGAATGGTCTCATTGACCAGTAAATATTTGTAAAAAACATTTAGTGATGTCTTAGTGATGAAGAACATTTTATTTAACTTAAATTGATTGTATCAAGATAGCAGGAAGGAAGGTTACAGTTAGTTGTAGTGTTGTGCAATCTCCGATGTATTATTTCCATGTTTTGTTTCTCTCCGTCTATTACATATAATTTAAAACCGACTACAATTATCTTGAGTTTCAACCCATGTGAAAATACATTTTCTGTTTCCAATTCCCGAACCTAATTGATTGGTTTTGAACCATAACTGGTTGTTCATGAATGTTAGGTATAACTTGTGCATTACATCGCGCAAAACCATAATAATCCAGGTTAGAGGACCAGAAAATGTTAATGATGCGATACAGTAATCATCTTACAGACGCCATGACTGATTGTTCATCCAATATGGCAGAATTAAAATTTGCAGTTCAATACAAAAATGTCCCATGTCACACTGCATACATACAACACTGATGAAGCATACTTCTGCAGGATACATTATCAATCGCAATTCTAACACAGAAAGATAGTGCTTCCATTTTATCTTCCTGATGTCTCATTCACCATACAGCTTTCACAACAAATACAAAATTTTTAAACTCAGCAACTTATGCAACTGCAGTTTTATGTTAGCAAACTTTTACTATATGTTTGGCAATTCTCGGTGTTTTCCTGCAATTATTCACTGTAATTATGTAATTTTTTTGTGTTGAATGCTTCAGAATGTTCTGTGCATGCATTGTGATTAATGTGTGAGGTCTGTGCCTGGTCAGCAGCAGAGATTTTTTTTTTTTTTGGAAACCAAGGTTTTAGTGTAGTACGTACTTGAGGTGTAGTACATAGACAGTGTGTAGAATTTGGCCACACGTTTTTGTTTGAATATTTTTGAGTACAAAAAGTGCTATTAATTTCAGTTTCATTGTCAAGCTTTTCCTCCTCAAATAATTTAGTTCACATAAATCTTGTTTGAATCAGTGGGCGGATATTTTAAACTTTTTGATCAGAGAAAATATTAAATCCTGCTAAATTACACATGCATATATAAATTTTTGTAAAGAAATTAATTTTTTCCTGTAGACAAGTGAGCCTATTTTCTGGTAAGTACTGTGTCTGCTGTACAATACAACTACATTAGCTATGGTATATATTAGAGTTTTATGAATAGTATTTGGTTTGCCAAAATGATAACGGAAAATCAGACCTTTCATTTTCAGTACGAAAATTAGTTGCTGAAAGTCTTTAACTAAACGAAGAATTCAATAAAAACATTAGGTATTTGAGTGCTTATCAAATGTTTAATTTTTGTTTGAACAGCTTATATTTATTACAATATTTTTTAAGTAACCATACTGTCATGTTATTTTTTTCCTTTTTTTTTTTTTTAACTTCCTCAATAGTTTTGCTATAGCATTTCATCCTACATTAAGCAATCCTTTCTGTACTAACTTTTTTTTTATATTTGGGTAAAAATATTTTTGTTAGTTTTGTTATCTACTGTATATAAGAAATGATGACAAATTAAGTTTGATTTTGTATTTTAAACTAATTGTTTGGCAATGTTCCACAGTATGTTTTAAATATATTCTTAAAAAAACTTGTCAAAAGTCAGCTTTTCATTTAACTATCATTAAGGTTGAGTTCTCGTAAAATTACTTTTCATTTTAATTTTAGTTTCATTGAATTCTACAACATATTATTTATTTTGATATCATTAAACAAAACATCACATTTGCACAACTTGAGTAGCTCGACAGACACCCAAAAACCAGAAAATATTTGAGCTTCAGTCGAATGGCTCCCCAGAACACACAAATACATTTTTTTTTCTTCAAGAGATTGGTATTTATGCAAGCAAAGTCTGTTAAAATCTGCTACACCAATAAGACAAGGTTATTGTATGCGACTCCTCCCCAGTGTTGATAACTGCGCAACTTGATCTTTTGTTTCACTGTCACAGCTGGTGCTTACAGTGATGTTGCTGACCATCATAGTGTACATATACACCGTCATAGCCTTCAACTTCTTCCGAAAGTTCTACATATCTGAAGAGGATGAAGAGGTGGATCGCAAGTGCCACGATATGTTAACGGTGAGTAATAGAACTGTATTACGAAAGTCAGTGGCCTTTTTGGGCTAGTCAAAAATTAATTGATTTTAGTTTATACTTTGTGTGGGAGTGATATTACACTTTTATATGAAACTAGAGTTAGTTACTTTTTCTGAAGTAATGTGTGATTCCTCGACACATTACGTTTATACATCAAGACAGCCAGCAGACAGCTCTTCCCATTTCTGAGGTGCTATTTGATTATAACATAATTGGAACTGTAGTTACAAATGTTCCCTCCACATAAATATATAATTGTGTTACATTTATTTCACATCCCAGACATTGCAAAATTAGTACTTTGTATATATGCCATTGCAGAGTTACATCACCAAGAAAAACCCAAAGGATTATATTAAAAACATACAAAAGAACAATCTAAGGCTAGCTGTTGATGTCTACATATTTCCAGATCCCAGTGAACTAGTTTGCAGACAGGGACTTTTGATTTTTTTGCAAAATGTTGGAGATTTCTTGCACAGTTAGGAGATATCTGAGGTCATAAGTGAACTGAAGAGCAGGGGTTTCATCAAATGAAATCATTAACTAGTCTTGGTTGTTTATTATGCATGTTTTTAACATCATATTGTGAGTTTTCTTTGGTGACATAGCTCTACAATGGCATACGTCGGAAGTAGTTTTTCATTTAATCACTTACCCCCATTGTAAGTCTCATTCAAAGAACATACCTGAATGTATCCAGTTGCAGATATTCTCCAGCGCAATCTGTTTTAGTGGACTTGCAGTTACCCATGTAGTTGTGTGTTCGCAGTGCTTCGTGTTCCACTTGTACAAAGGAGTGCGAGCGGGCGGTGGCATCGGTGATGAGATAGAGCCACCAGATGGTGATGACTACGAGGCTTACAGAATCATTTTCGACATCACTTTCTTCTTCTTCGTCATCGTCATCCTGCTAGCTATCATCCAGGGTATGTCACTCACCAGAGATGTCCTGTACATATTTCACGAGTTATCAAACTGTATCCATCTCATGGATAGTAGAGATAAGCATTTATCAGTGCCTTGATAGTTGCTAGCGAGGATCACAGTGATAATTAAACATTGAGCCAATAAGAGTGGCTGTACCACATAACTGAAAGCTGCTGAAATCCATACAGATGCAAACATGCCTACTAACTGAACACTCAACTGTCATCTTGCTGTCCTTGCAATTTGTACACAACAAAATTACCATGATAAAGCAGAACAAGTAGTGAGGGGTTTGTAATCGAACAAATTTTCTTGTATCGTACAACTCATAAAGCTTTAAATAAAATGTAATTTTACGTACATGAATTAGTGGAAGCCACTAAAAGTCACGTTTACTTCTGTACAGTTATTTCTGGCTTAAATTAGTTATTTACACTGTCGTACAGGTTTTGACACTCACATAGTATGGCGACCATGGTTGGCATAGTGGATGGAGCACTAGCCATCCATCAAGGTGAACGAGGTGCAATTCTTGGCAAGGTCACTCCAAAACTTGAATTGTATCAGACAATGCTGCAGGTTGGCAAGTTTTCTTGGAAATCTTCAATTCCCCCGACTCTTGTATTCCAATGTTGCTACATAACCACCTCATTCCACCCTCATTGTCACTCAAGACCTTGCTCGAACCTCTCCACTTCACACTCGACAAAATGTGTCATATATATATATATATATCTCCATTTTATTGCAAAATTTATATATATATGCAATAAAATGGAGACTCTCAGCATCTCAAATTTAGAGTTTACTTGCTAATTTACCTAGTTACATGGAGCACTTGTCTTGAATGTGCTGTGTGGCATGTTGTGTTGCTGCAGGTCTGATCATTGATGCATTTGGCGAGCTGCGAGACCAGCTCGAGAGCGTGAAGGAAGACATGGAGTCGAACTGCTTCATCTGTGGAATCGGTAAGGACTACTTTGATAAGGTGCCCCACGGCTTCGACACGCACGTGCAGCAGGAGCACAACCTCGCCAACTACATGTGAGTCTTAATTAGTTTTATTATATATATATATGTAAGTGATTTGCATGGCTGACAGCTTATACACACAGCCAAAAACACAATTCATAACCAAACTAATCTAATGAAAAAAGTAAAAGTTCTAAAGTGCACAACTCCAAAACTCAAGAAAATTCCAAAAAATTGTCGCCTCACCTTAGGTGTATCTAGTGTGGGTGGACGTCTGCAGCTTTTTCCCCCCGGGCGGCAGAAAGTTGGTGCCGCCAACTTAACGGGGTCATTGACAGGTGCAGAATGTGCTGGCCTTGGCTGTTCTACTACAACTGGTTGTGCACGTGGAGGTGCCGGTCTTGTCTGCATGCAAACTGGGGTGTAACTAGGAGTGATGTCTATGCGGCAGGCCACTCATGCAGCAGTTGGTGATCACAGTACGGCAACAGTCTTCTTTGGAGGAGTAGGAGGCAGAGGTGAAATAGCTCGTGGTGTGTGCCACAACAGATCAAACTGTACGCTGTGGTCCCAGCTGGTAGCAATGTACTGTGTTCCTCCTCTCTCTATCTCTCCCTCATGCAGCCTCGTCTCGTTTCCAGGTGTACACCCTGCCCTTTCCCTACTAGGTCTACAACCAAGGTCAAAGCCTGCTTGGTCGCCTTATCCCAGCATATTATAGAAGGGGTGATAGTGGATGTCCAGTAGAGGTAGGTACGACATAGAGTAAAACAGGATGTGGAGGGTGTGGCGGTGGAGAAGGTCTAACTGCTCATCTCCAGACAAGAAACGTGGCGGATGGGAAGCCGTCGGCAGACCCAAGCTCCTGACTGTAGGTGACAACAGTACATTTAGGAAGTCTGTACCAGTGTTATGCAGGAAGGCCATAGATCCATTTATCACGCAGACAGAACTTCCTGCAGGTGTTGACTGCCACCCACAGAATGGTGGCAACATTCGAGTGAGAATCTCTTCTCCAAGGAGATGAAGGTTCTGAGTGGAGTTGGTTAGGTTTTAGGAATTAAGCAGGTACCTGCTTCTGAAGAGTATAGGCGGGGAATGGGTTGAAAAAAGGAAATAGCAGAATCTAGGTGCAGGAAGAAACTGTGTGGAAAGGTTAACACAACACGCTTAGTTTATGCCTGTTTATTGTTGAAGCAATAAACATACATAAGCCAGCCTGTGGCCTGAGAGGCTGACTTAGGATGCCAACCAAGGTCAGTCCCTAGTCACGGAAAACGCGGTGGTTGAAATAGTCTGGACGCAGATGGGCAGAGTGACTGCCTGCGGGAGAGCTGCACGAGTCTGCCTCGAACTGAGAGTCCTATATATGTACACAGTCCACAGGGCCAGCTGGGGGGGGGGGGGTCATGGAAGAGAGGAGGGAGACACGTGGCAGGGAGGGTGGCTCGCTTCCCCTTAGCTGCCTGGCCAGAAAGGTAAGCAGGCTTTCTGCATCGAGTGGGTTGCGAGCTAGCAGGAGGCATGGCGGCACTTCTGTAACGTCAGGCGATGCGCTCTGTTGCGTGTAGCGGCTCTATCTCTTCTTTGAGGGATCCGCGGCTGTGGCGGATGCTAGAGCAAATTATGACGTCGCCTGTGATGCATCAAGCCCCCTCCCTTCCCCTTATGTTAACAGGGGCCACAGAGTTTTGGCACTGTAGAACTAGTTAGCTTCTTCCCTCTGCAGCCTGGGTTCATGAGGTTTCCTTTCCCCTCACCTGCTGTACCATTAAAATTACTGGTCACATGACATTTTCTTTTATATGTATCCATATATAAGTTTAGTCTCAAGTTTTAAACAAAACATTTTTAGGAAAAAAGTATTGGTGTATGTTCATGACAATATAGCATTAGGGTTACCTGTGCACTAAGCGACCATAGAGAAAGCTTAAAACTTGTGGAACAATGTGCACTTGATCAATGCAGGCAGCTGGTTTGCAGCGACCGCATCAGGATCCAGAGCGGTGCATATGTGATCATGGTTGTCAGATTCCAGACACACAAACATGGTTTGCGCAGCCTGCTCACCTAGTGCGCAGATGTCCTGAATGTAAAGACTTCCAGTTGTGCTGGCTGCACATTATAAGAAAATTCCTCTGTCTTAACATCTTTTCACCTGTGTAATTTTTAAACTAGTAGTAAATGAATCTGGTTTCCTTTATGTATATTACAGCAAGATGTAATGTGACAGTTCTCAGTAGGCAGAGAGAACAAACTTGACAGTGGTTGAAAATCACTGAAGGAACCAAGTGTATTCGTATGGATGTGTGTATGGGATATCTGTGGGATGACAGGTTCTTCCTGATGCACCTGATTAACAAGCCGGACACGGAGTACACCGGCCAGGAGACGTACGTGTGGAACATGTACCAGCAGCGCTGTTGGGACTTCTTCCCTGTCGGTGACTGCTTTAGGAAGCAGTACGAAGATGAGTTGGGAGGCGGTGGGGGCTAGACCCGCCCCCTTCGCCACACTTGTTCGCCGCAGTCGCGACCAGACGTCGCTGGACAACACTCCCTGGCTCAGTGAGCTCGGACAGAACTTGCAACTGGGTGCATCACACACAATGACATCACTGAACGTAACTCCACAAATACTTTTCTGTTTCCATTGTGCAGTGCAAATTTTGCTAAAATTCTCAGACTCTATCATTTCAAAAGTTATTCTTTGGTGATGATTAATAGTAAATATGCAAGACATAATATTATAGTCTCACCTTTGTGTTGTGCACACACTTATAAACACAACCAAACAGCATATAGTTTGTTGCACTGCAACATGACAGATTTTCAAGTAAATGTGGCTGCATAGTTTCAACCTAGTCAAAACACGCACTTGTCACTGCTGACAAATAATTAAAAAAAAAATCGAGTCAATTTTTTAAAGATTGTGTGATTGTGTATATTAAGAAATTCTATCAATGTTGATATTTGATAGGCAATTTATTCTCGTTAATTGTTCTTCCACATTTTGTATTATAAAGAATTTACTACTCATGCCTTTAAAAGAATGTTGTTAGCAAGTTTTTCATACTACTAATAAGAATTGTGTACGTCTGTCCAGTTTTACGAGAACTAGTTTTTCTTTTGTCAAGGTTTGATGTGATAGTTGCTCCTTGTGATGCAAGACAGACAAGGAGGTGCAACTCCTGTCTGGTCTGTGCAGATGTTTGCATTCTTCCTATGTTTATTTGTAAAAATCGCACTGTGTGTCAAAATTACATGGCATGTGCAAAAAAAAAAGATACTTGAGACACACGCAATAAAGTTGCGCTTGTGTAATTTCTGCCTTCAATTACATATTCCTTCTACATCTGTACGTAACTCAAATTGTAGATAAATAAATTATATTGTTTTAAAATTTATCTTCTTTTATATAGATGATTAAAAACCTAGCTTGTCATCTTGTTATAAAATCCTTTCACCACATTGTGTGGAGTTCCTATATGAAAAGCAAGAAAACGATGTTAATATGTAGCAAATAATTTCAGATTTAAAAAAAACTTTTGTTTTAAATCATTATTCTGAAAGTTCACTTGGGCACTTATCAGTGGCAAAGCATCATAATACGCCCAGCTGATATCTAGTGTTCCCTAACAAAAAAGTTCTAAAAATGATTTTTAAGTAGAATGGAGAGAATGGGTGGCTTTTAACATCGAGTTCTTGAGAAACAAGGGTGAAGTGAGGTGAGTATGGAGCAGTGCCGGAATGCAAGGGCGGGGGAAAACTGGAGATCCCCAAGAAAACCTGCTGATAGCAACATCGTCCGGCATGATTCCCACATACAAAAATCCAGGTGCGACTTAGCCCGGAATCAACCCAATTCACCTTGGTGGAGGCGAGTGGTCTGAACACTACCACAGGCCCTGTATATTTTTAAGGTGCAAACTGCAATGTATTAACGTATGCCACCCATATGTACTGCGCAGAATACCAGCAACCGACGTTGCCCACTCTCTCTTCTCCGTGCCTCCCCCGAGCCCAGACGCTCGCCTGGGCCAGCACATGGCCCTGCTATCTTTAGGGCATGTAGGGAGGAGTGGGGTGGGTGACCCACCTGCACAGATCAGGCTTTCTCTGCAGTGATGCAATGTGCAGGATGCCAGCTTACGAAGAGATAGCAAAGAATATATGATCTTTCTACGTGTCTCAAAACAAGTAAGAGTATGGTGGCACCCTTGTTATCTATAGTCTGTAATGAGTCATATTGGTTTCTTGAGAAAGGGTTTGTGACAATATTGCATAAACCACTCACATTCCTGCACCGTGTTATAGCCGCAAACACGGATGTGTAAACAGCAAGCAAACCTTTTATACCTTAAATTTGCACTTTTTCTGTTCAAATATTTACTTTTTTTTCCTGTAGGCAAAATTTTTGGACTCCTGTTTCACTAGCTTAGGGAAAACCCATATCAAAGTCTTGAGCTAAGCTACTGGTACTTGTAACATTAAGAAATCTTTGATTTTCATATAACCATGCAACTAAGTCTTCGTTCTGGATGTATAATGGCATAACTTTCAACACCTAGGTTTACTTGAATTCCCCAGAAATTGAAATGTCTATTTGCAGTTTCTTCACATTTTTAGAATTGAACTTTTGAAAGGTCACTCCATGTATGACGTGATTGATTGTTTCCTAAATATGCCATGTATCTCGAGAATTTTTACACTTTTGTTAACATAAAAAATACCTTATTTTTAGTTAACTTGAAATTTTACTTATAATTTATTTATAAATTATAATACTTCATTTTGACGTGTGATGCTTTCGGGAACAGTCTGAAACTACGTCACATCTAGAGCTAGCTTTTAGTGGGCAGGCCCATTACTGGGGTTAATACTGGCTGGTTAGGGCCCGACCAGTGCACAGGGTGGGTCGAGTCGCCTGGCTGCTAGGTACGAAATCGAGTCCTGGCTTGGTTACATGCCGAGTGGTGTGACTAGAAGTCACCTGTTTACCTGCGCTGGTACTCAAAACGGCTAGGCTGCGGGGTCGGTCTGGCAGACTGGTACTGGCGGCTGGATGTGCTGAAGGAGCTGGCTGATCCCCAGATGCTCTTGTGGCTGGAACTGCCAGAGAATGTCCGGGCCGGGCTGGTGCTGCAGCTACCACGGAACCAGGGGCAGGTTATGCCCAGTGGAACCTCTTCTCCACGGCAAAAGGCAACAACCACGGGGTGCGGTGTCCCTGGCGTATTATTGGGGGGGGGAGGGGCTGAAAAGAGAGTAGTGGAAGAAGCTGGGGGTGAAGCGCCACCAGCTGTTGGGCGACTTGAGCTAGTTCCCGAAAGTTATCGTGGCAGAATGCCTTTATCGGATGGGGTGCGGCCCCAGGTAGCTTTGTAAATGGCCATGGACTATCGCTCCTGCAGATCCTTACCATCTCTTTTGGTATAATGCATGGAGGGGTGCTATGACCTGCCTCACAAGAGAGGAGCAGGTGATGATTGATCCCTGGCCGTACCTTTAACCCAACCGGCAACACAAGCAGTGCAGTGGTTGGAGAGTGGATTTTCTGAGTTGTCCAACAACAGCTGTGGGTGTGCGTCCAACACTCCCTTCACCAACACAAATGGCGCAGTGGACAAAGTGCAAACTGACCTGGCTGCCTAGACTACTTAGGGATTGTACGACTAGTGGTTGGGGCTCTGCCCTTCAGTACACTGGGGTGCACAGAATGGGTGGCCATCGATTGTGTGTTTTGGCGTACGAGTCCTTGAGGGGTAGCCCGCAGTCTTACACTTAACAGGAAAATCAGGTGGTTTAAAATCCTGGTCCCCTGCTCCACTCTGGTGTGTGTGTTGTTTACTTGGGATCTCGCAGTCGCCTAAGGAAATGAAAGTCAATGTAGTTGTTTAGACTTGTGTATTTCGTGTGGTGAGTATTATAGACTAACTTTTAAATTAGTTTTTCCTGCCCACTCTTTGTGGATGCCATCTTGTCTGCTATATCGACTAAGCAAACAAATGAACAAACAAGTGCTGGTTGGGTGCAATATGGTGACGGCACATGTTGTTTCATTGTGCGTAATCATTTTACCTTCATCATAATTAACTTATAGTATATACAGTCCATTCTCGTCGTCCCAGACATTTTGGTCCTTCGCATCGGATCATTAACGTTAACGTTTTTGTTACCTTTTTGCTACCCATTAATTTGTTTGTCGTTCATGAGTGGTGCGCAATTGCATTGTGGCTTGATGAACAGCATTTAATTCCGCCTACAAGATACCCCGCAGCTGATTTTTCAAGTGATTTTGGAAGTGTTGTTGAAGGTCACATTTATTTATCGTTGGAAACTATGGTGATATTTACAGTTAAGGTTTTGTAAAGTTCCAAAACTCGTCTGCACAGAGCCTCCCTGTTGGCAGATCAAGCCCCAATGACCCCTCACAACAACGGTTGTTACAAGCCACCTGCCGGGATCTGCCATCCATCAAAACAATTTACGAGGATATCGTCTAATCAAAGCACATGGTGATGACATCTTCTAACAAGGTGGAACACAGCAAGCAGCTTGAAAAGTTTGATGATGCTTATTATAAGGTTGTGTGTGTCGCTGAGACGCTAAAGTAGCAATCAGTTTCATCAGAACAGCGAACAACCATCCAGTCGCATGCTTGAATCGCCCTTCCAGTCGTCAAGCTCCCCACATTTTCTGGAGAAATCATAGATTGGTTAAATTATTCCAATTTGTTCAACACCTTGATTAGATAACAAGGATCTCATTAATGTGGAGCGTTTCACTTACTTTAAATCTTCGCTTTCGGGAGAACCATTAACTCGTATTCACTCACTTCTAATGACATCTGATAATTTTAACATTGCTTGAAATCTGTTGATTAACAGTATGATAATAAACAGGTCATCATGGCAAATCTTATATACGCACTTTTGCAAACTCCTGTGGCTACTACAGATTCCCAATTCGTGCGAGGTTTGTAGCTGCTATGAAGGAATTGAACCTGCCAGTAGATAAATGGTATATGTTGCTGCTGCATTTATTGGAGAAACGCATGGACCAGGCATTAAGAAAACAATGGGAACTAGTGGTCCATGAACTTGACATCCCTACATCGAGTGACTCCACTGATTTTCTTTAAAAACACTGCACGTAGCGTGAAGTTATAGTCGGTACATTTCGGAAGTATAGCCAGCCTTAATCAAATAACCATCACAAAGTGCCTGAGCAGCATCGTACTTCATCAGGTAGTTTCTTTGTTAAGTCCCTTCCAGAAAACGGTTTCCTTTGTAAGGGTGAGCATACCATCCACAGATGCTCTGAATTTGTGCAAAAGGACCCTCAGGCATGTTTTCCAATGGCAAAGGACAAACAATTGTGTGTAAACTGCCTTCAAACCCCTCATCAAGTGAAGAGTTGCCCATCGACCAACTCTTGTCGATTTTGTAATGCACGTCATAACAAAGATGCTGCATTTCCCATCAGATACACCCACTTTCACAGTGGCACAGGATGAAGTGCCTGTTAATACACCTTCAAATGATGACAGCACCCTTAGTGTTCCGTCATCCTTTTCCAAAGGTTTGCGGCAATCTGCTGTAATATTAGCCACCACAGCCTGTTGGAGTTTTGCTTGACTCTGGCAGGCAAATGAATTTCATTACTGAATCATGCCTGTCTTGATTAGGTATCAAGCATCAAAACCTATAAATTCCACATCCTGGATTTGCCCACACTCCTCTTACCAGTGCGAAAGATGTTGCCCTGTGTATCCTAACACCTAGCGGAAGGAAGAAGCCACGTCTACCCATTGAGGCCCTAGTTTTGCCACAAATTACCTCCCATGTTCCTTCAACATTACTTAAGCCAGATGCTTGGGAACATACGTATTAGACAGCTCCAAGTGACTGATTTCACTTTTACCACACCAGGAGAAATTTACATTTTACTGGGTGCAGAAATATTTCCTCAGCTTCTAACAGGGAAGAAAGTTACTGGCCCCCAGGAACGCCAACTGCTATTGATATGTTGCTTAATTGGGTGTCCAGATTAACACAGATTAGCAGCCAGGTATCTCGTCCATTTCAAATGTACAGTAGCCCATCTTGGATGACATGTTGAACATTTTTTGAGAAATTGAAGAACTGCCTGTGGTCACATTACCGCCAGCCCCAGAAGATGTGTTATGTCAAAAGATGTTCACATTAAAGGCTGCACTCTAGCTGATACAGGTAGGTACAGTGTAGCCCTACCATTTGAATCTCCCGAGCCAATGTTGGGATATTAAGCTTCTTCTGCTCTGCACCATTTTCACTCTTTAGAGCACCGGCTGAGAAAACAACCCGAGGTGAAGGCAGATTATGTTGCCTTCATGCAAGATTACCTGGCTGCCGAACACATGAGCCATGTAGAAGACGGTGACTTGGGAAGTGTGAATACATACTACCGTATTTACCCGAAAGGAAGAAGACCCTGAATCTAAGACTACTCCTTCCTAAAAAAATATTTTTGAGGCAAAAATATTTAAACCCGAATTCAGACTACCCCTGTGAAGTGTTGAAAAAATTATTTAGGTTGAAGTATTTTTGCATGAATTTATGACAAACCCTTCACGAAGTAATGCTATTATATGAATAATGTGATATATTTGATTTACTTTTAAAGAAAAGCTAATTGCAATGAAATAGGTGTGTATAACCTGGCTGTACGGTAGCAACATTTTTCTTACACTGTAAAACTTTTGTGGGTGTTATATAACTATTTGTGACTTGGGTCATTTTGCTTCCCAGCAAAGGACTTCCTCTTTGCCACAGCAGGGCGACATCACATAAGGGGACCCTTGTCAAAGTTGACAGGTACAGTCTTTAGCACTACAAAGATATTGTACACCCCTAGGAGACACAGTATTTAAGCACAAAAAGCCTTTGTCTCATGGCATGCCAATTTTGGAGGACTAACTGCTATCTGAGTAAAAATGATCAATAGAAATCCACAGTTATTTTGTGCATATAACACAAACTTAAATACTAGCAGTGTTGCACATACATGGTATTTGTGCCTAGGTTTTGAATTGAAGATGACCCGAATTGTAGACAACCCCTCGTGTTTTCTATTCCTTTTCTGCCAAAAAACCCCACCTTGGTATATTCCACCCCGTTGCGTGCAAAGGGCAGACCATACTACCACCAAGCTGCACGTAGTGTTTGATGCTTCATCAAAAACAGACTTAAGCGTGTCTCTTAATAAAGTCCTTTTAACCGGTTCAAAGTTGTAGACAGACGTTACTGTTTTGCTCAATTTCAGAATTCTACACATTGTTTTCACTGCAGATATTAAGCAAATGTATCTGGAGATCATGGTACATCATGAGCATCGTGACTATCAACAAATCTTCAGAGGAGCAACCAGTTGAGATTTATTGGCTTAACACTGTCACTGGGTTTGCTCAGCTCTACTTTACGACTCATCATGAACTGACAGTAATTCAGGGCAAGTCACACGCCGGCAGGCAATGAATCTCGTGGTTACAGGGTTGATCCAAGCATTACAGTCAACTACAAACACACTGATATTTAATGGAAATTGTACTGCCCACAAGTAATCGCCACCCTTGAAGATGAAATTGTTTTACCCACCGACACGGCAGAGAGGACGTAGCTAGTTAGTAGGCATGCTTGATGCGGAATAGTGTGGCATACGTCAGAGTGAAATGTGACTTTTTTTTGTACAAGAAAATTGGTTCAAGGGATATATTTCTCTGATTTTATTCTATATTAGCACCAGTGATAGAGAAAACTTTTAAATTTGTTCAAAATTAGACTAAATAATTAAAATTTTTGTACCTTATATTATTATTGGCAGATAGTGCTACCAAAAGTTTTTTTCCTGTAAACAGAGTATCGTATACTGAGATCATCTTGCATTTGAATTGTCTTGCATTCAGATCGATACAGTAAGTAATGAATAGCTGACAACTGAAATCATGGTAAGCATCAAGGTAATAATCTAAAATAAAAAAAAAAAAACTACTAGAATTATGAAAATTCAATTGTTTTGACACTATTAATATAAAATAAACAACTTATTTAACCGCAAGCATATATTTCAATCACACATTATCATTCGTCAGCATATGGAACTTAGTTGATTTTTAAAATCACAGTCAGGAGTAGACAGTCATTATCTTGGCACCTTCATCTGGTCTGCTGGGTCTTTGGCTTCGGCATTTTGGCCAGCAGTCCTTGTATCTCTTTCTTCTCGTCGTACGACTTCCACAGCTCAAACAAGTTGATAATGTATCTCGCTATTTCCTGTACCTTCTCCAGGTCGACATTCAGTTCAGCAAACCACGACTTGAGGTCCTTCTGGAGGATCACACATGCTATCTGCAGGCATCCTGGACAGAAAAAAATTGTAGTAGTCACCAACATGGATATGTTTTGCAGAACTCTGAAATAGCACCTTGAAATACAATATTTACTTGTGTATAGTGCACACCATAATTTTTGCAACAAGTTCCAGGGAAAATTTTTTAAAAATAAAATTGCACCAAAAATTTGTAGTGCCCTATTAGTAAATAGGGAACAAATTATTCTTTTTTACATTAATGTATGGTGATTGTGATATGTATTTGGAAAATACTTTAATTACATAACTTGGGTGCAAAAAGCCAAAATAAAAATAATTCCGGAACAGTCTTGCTCCTACTACTCACAGCTTCGTTTTTCTTTTTTTCTCCTTTTAGCAGTGCCCGGCTCTCTTTTTTTTTGCCATGCTATAATGTCACACTACCCTTATCACAAATGCCCCCCTTCCCGGAACATGGCTCACTAGCCACTGCCATGGGAAAGAAAAAGAGGGATGGCGGAATTATCAACTGGCAACATCTTGGTGTTATTACAACCGGTCCGGGGCGGGGGGAAGGGGCTGAAAACACGTGCAGCTCTGATTTTGTGGCCTGACAGGAAGCCATTAGTTGGGAGGGTGTGTGTGTGTGTGTATATATATATATATATATATATATATATATATATATATATATATATATATATATATATATATGTGTGTGTGTGTGTGTGTGTGTGTGTGTGTGTATACATAAGAGATGGGTCGAACGTTCGAAAGCCTGAACTTTAAGGTTGTTTGGGTTCAGTTTGAAATTTATTGCCATGTCAAAGATTGGTTCTAGTTTGGTTCAAAAATTTATTGGAGTTAGTGAAGTTACTGTGAAGGTTCGAAAATGTGCAGGAAAGGAACATCATTAACGAACTTTGAAACAAACTTAAGTATTTACTCATATACAGCATGCCCAGTTTTCCCCAAAATAAAGGAAAACATTCCTGCAGAGTGGTAGTCGTAAATTACCCACTTCTAAACTATCCCGTGATGTTTAAAGGGAAGTGTAGTGGAAGAGTCTAGAGGATTGCTACCTGGGTGTAAAGGGAAGAGGCAACACGTTTTCTTGTTAGAGAAGGGTAGTGTCTCACATTCCATAGCGGGGGGGGGGGGGGGGGGAAGAGAGACCAGTACAACAAAAAATACCAGCACACCTCAGGTGTTGACACACTTCTTTAAACGACCATAAGGTTACAGTGACCTTATAGAATGCCACAATATTTTGGCTTTTAGCCCCACGAGTTATTTAATTAAAATATTTTCCAAATATATTGCAATTGCCACAAATTAATTTTTATTACAGAATAATTTGTTACATACTAACCAACAAGACCCCACAAATTGTATCCTGGAACTTGTTGCAAAAATCATGGTGTGCACTATACACGAGAAAATATGGTACTTCACTTCAAAGAAGTTGAAAAATAACAATGCAACACAACAAAAATTACTGAACAAGTCATATTTGATTATTGTTTTTGAAGCAGTGATGACAGCATTATATCTTGAACTCTATAGTATGTAAAACCAGGTGCTATTCTTTATTTAAACGATTGTATACAAAATAAGTGATTTGCTGGAGTTTTTGGGAAATGACATTTTCAATCAACAATTTTTTATGTGCTGCTAATTTGTGGTTTTCACATACCACGTCTAAAAGACTAGAAAGATGCATTTCCCAGTGTTACGATAAATTACCATATCAACCAAATGTATAAACACCAAAAGTTAATATTATGTTAATTTTATACCTTTTTTCCACTCTAGAAAAACTTTGGCCATTACATTTTGGAACTATAAGTGGTGAAACTGTGCAGGTTGTGTGTGTGGTTACTCTTTATTTTAGGCCCACATGTTTAAAGAATTAGACATGAAATTGTGAATGTGGTTGTATTTGTTTGTGTTTTATACTTGGACAAGTAGGGGCTGACTATGAAGGCTGTATGTATATAGTATGTTGTTTTCACTTTGCACCTCGTAGCCAAGTCCAGAGGTCCAGTAACAAAACTCTCATTACTTGAGTGGGCAACACTGCTAAAATGATCCATGGGACCACTGTAATTGATGTTATGTAGTTCATTTACAGATATGCATGTGTGCACACACTGATTACTGTTTAGCATCCATAATCTACTGTATTTTTAAGGTGGTTCTACATATTTGCCATATATAGCCATCTGAACAAAGCTGGCCTGCATGTAAGCGAGCTCCGAGATACCACTGTCAACACAGAGTTACCCCGCTTCCAACTCTCACCAAGAGAGCGCAGCAAGGGATGACGCTGTTCACACAAGGAGGAGCCGGCAGGCTGAAGATGCCCGAAAGAAGACACCAGTCTGTATTGAGGGCTGGACAAGCCCTCAAAACACCAGTCGAGTTGTCATCGCATTGGCTTCCTCTGCCTTGACAACTCAGCAGCTCGCACTACCAGTGCCATGCTAGGGCCCTCTGCCGCAACTGATCTACAACCAGTGAAGTTTGCTCTAACCTCCGAGACACACATTCTACTTGGGAGTGTCACACCCCATCTCTTCAGTACCACACTAGGCAACAGTAGGGTATGACTGCGGGCTCCCTTAACTGGGTAGTTCACACATTGCAAAACACCACACGATTTGCCAGCCACCCATACTGTAGGTCCAGTGTGCAAAGGCAATTGGCGCACACACCCGATGAAGAGGGACTAAGTGAGCCGATAACAGGGCATCTACGGCTCCTACAGCCAACCAATTGCCAGGTATCCTATCCCAGTCGAACCTTCAGCCTTTTCTCCGCTCGGAATCGGGCACAAGTCATTTTCTGACTGCAGGAACCTCACTCCTCAGTCCTCCCCAGTAACTTGTTTGAGCCGCACCTTGGAAGATTGCCAGCACACTGCATCCCATCGTCGCCCACCTGCAGCTCGGACTGCCCATGGGACTGCGCCTCGCCAGCACGTGCCACCACCCATAAGCCCCTAGACCCGCCCCCCTCAGACGGGGTCTGGAGAGTTGTCCACCGCAGCCTGCCAGCAATCAGCTACAGCACCAGTCTACAGGTGGTAAGCCAGTATCCACTGCCACCCACATCGTCTTAGATGCCTACATAGCTATGTGCCACCCAACCAGGCAGACTCTGTACACCAGACCATAAGGCCACCCAGGGTTCTCTGTCCGAACCAACATAAAAGAGTCCCCTTGTAGAGTATGGTAGGTGACGTGCCAACTTCCCGGCCGTCACGTGTCAAAAATATTTATTCTCATTTAAAACAGTTTTCGAAACTACTCTAGCAAGTAGACAGTTACTGATATAAATGTATGTATGCTACAAACACAGAGCAGCAAGTATGGATTTAACACTCACTTGCCCTCTCTTTTTTTTTTTGCATACACACACTCCCCCCCCCCCCCCCCCCAATCCCTTTTCCTGCTCTGCTTCAACTCTATAGATGCCATACGTTTATAATTATTTTTTACTCTATGATGGTCTAGACACACTACATATGTAAATAGAAACTATGAGTCATGTTGAGGTTAAAATCACTGATGCAGCCACTTCATCAGAAAGACAGTAAGGCAGTTTCAGTTGCAAAAATAGAGATTTACCGAGAGCAATCTGGTACGGAGGATAGAGCAGGCAGACGTCCGTGCGCAGGCTGTCGTTGATGACGCGCCATGCCAGCGCCAGCAACTGGTCCTCCTGCCCGCCAATGTCCTGGATAAGCTGCAGCAGCGGCCGGTACGGTTGGTACACTATCAGGCAGCAGTCCAGGTTCTCCAGCAGGTAGAACTCACACTCCAGGATGTGATTTGTACGGTACGGGAACTCCTGGCTGTACGCGTAGCTGAACTTGTTCTTCCATGCACAGCACAACAAACCACTTCTGAACTCACAACCCCACCTGATTTTACATCTGCCCCCTACAATGATACCGGCAGCATGTTCATTCACTTTGAATGGACTATTTTGGCAGCCATTTCCAGCACAATGTTTATGTTTGGGGTGCTGAAGGTCACTCCCAAAGCTGCTAATTATTTATGTATGAAATTTTCCATTAGCTATATAAAAATAATAAACTTTACATGCACATAAATACAAAAACACATGGCATGACTTGATGCACAGAACAAAAAATTGATAAGCCTAGCAGCATTCAGGTGTATTTTAAGGTTTTAAAATGGCTGGTAATTTTTAGAGAAGTTTTTAATAAAAACAGCCAAGTGTAATCAACAGTATTATTGTTATATTCAAAGTTCACAGGAGATATACTGTTGTGAATAAAATATATACATAATATCAATTGATGGGTTTTTCCAGTCCTCATGTGAAAGTAAATTCAGAAAATAAAATATTGATATTCAGTGCAAATATTTCATGTGTTTCTCTTTTCAGAGTATTTATGCCTTTAATGGTTCTTTATCTCTGCTGTTTTGTGGTTATTTAGCAGGCTGTGTTTTGCCCATTTGCAGCATCCTTGGACAAGGACGTTGCAAGTTAATGAACATAATGTAATTAATCAGGTGAAGGGAATCTGGGCAAGAACTAGTGAGTGAAAGCAATTAATTAATGATTCAATAAAATTACTGGTTAGTTACATAATCGATGATGTCCATTTGGGGTTGTTCTAAAGAAACCTAAGGGGTGAACGTCTACCAGAAGGGTACTGACGACAATGTTAGCGCTGTCTGGTGTGGTGGAGGCTGTCCAGAAGGGACTTCATTGTAACCTTGCTGGGGACTGGCACCAGCGGGGAATGGTAAGGGATGAAGCGACGTCTTCAGCAGCTACTGAAGAGGTGGTGAGCTTCTGGTCAAAGAGTCTTCCTACTGGTAGAGATCCAAGCCCCAAGAGAGGCGGTGGAATTTCCGATGCCAGTGGTCACACACCTCGATGGCTACCTCCGGCCCTGAAGAAAGTGGAGGAGCAGAGACTGAAGAGCACTGGCCATGCCAGCCCTTTTATACTGATTCCAGATAAGAGCTCAGAGGCACTCGAGGGTGCGGGGGGTGTTAGCCTCATTCACAGGGGTTGAGAATCCAGGATGCTGGAGCAGCGCTTTCATCCCCTTATCTCCTCTGCAGGTGCTGGTAAAACAGGTGCTGCCCTCCAGTGGTGCACTATGGCACTAGTGTGACTGCTGGAGGGAGCCGGCCGATCGGTCAACAGTACAATCTTGCGGCAGGGGGCCATTGGTGTGATGTTTTCTGGGCGAGTCTGAGTGAACAGTACAAGATTGGATCACATGTCTAGTATCTTGATGGCAACAATGTACTCTGCAGCCATGCATCCTGCCTCTTCAGTTATGTTTTGGGTTAATGACCCATCCCATTATGAACGACATGCTCAAAGATGGGTAGTGTGTGCATCCTAAATGTGCAGGAATGAGTCACGCGTCAACAATTATACAACAATCTACGAAAATGAACCTTATACTTCAACAACTAAATTCTACACTTTGATAGGTCACATTTGTCTCACAGAACATTGAAACCTCTTCCTTCCAAGGTATTATCATATACAGGAGCTTACAAAAAGGCTTATTGGTGCAATAGTAAAAATTCTAATAAAAGTATGTCAAATACAAGTTTCTCTGAAGGAAACAAATCTGGTGTTTAGATAATCAAACATGTGGAGGAAAATTCTGCCTGAAACTGAAACAAAATGAAGACTCTTCACCTGTTAATGATGTCACCACAGTAAAGTAACTTTCAAAGGAAAGTAGACACTGTGAGACTTTCAATTCTACCATCCTAGGAACTCTCCTTCGCAAGAGGCCAAGAACAATTCAACACTCATGTTTCGCCCAGGACTCGAACCCACCTCTCGCAATGGTGGCCGCTGCCTTAACTGCTTGACTACAGAGGTGGGTCTGCTTTGTCAAGGGGGCGGTACATAAATCAACGCTAAACAGACAGATAAATATTTATTGGTTTTTTGAAGCGAATATAGGAGAAGCAAAAAACGGCAACATTCCAACTTTGAGAGCAAATATTTTTCTCGTGTGAACATTATTGTCTAGCTATTTCTTACGCCATAAATTTGCACATTTCAATGCAGCGTAAGATATAGAACTAAAGGAATGTTTCTGCCCATAAAAATATTTGCGTACAAAGTAGTGAGACACTATTATTTAAGGTCGCCCTTCCTTGAATTTTCTGATCTGACTTCCAGAAACCTGTTGACAGCAATTAACATGTTCAAAATGAACTTAAGTACCATGCTCTCTTAATGCTACTCGCTGAATGGCGGCGCCTCACCGACAGTCTGGCAGGTGGTGATGAGCCGGCTGTTTGAGATGACACCAAACTCCTCCACCTTGGAGGCGAGGAAGACACAGGTAGGCGCGAGCAGCAGTGGGTCGATACATTTGAGGGAGTTGCGGGCATAGAATCGCTTGAAGAACACTGTCGCCGTGGCAATCACCTGCTGCCGTAGCTTCAACTGCTCTCCCAGGATCTGGATCACTGCGACCACACCACACCACATGGCTCTATGCACTAGACTATTTTTTCCACACAACATTTATACTGATTTCCATCTTCTGCCTATACCCATTAACTACTAATATAATTGTCAAAATCATATAATAAAGAGCGATACAGGCATATTTTTACATTTCTTTGAATGATACTTTCAACAACAATGGTTTAAATCCATTTGTTGTGAACCATCGATGGTTTCTATCGTCGACAGTATTGGCAATAAACATCAATGTTTGTGTCCATTTACGATTACATCGGTTATAATTTGTATAGGCTGTTCATGGTAAAGTGAGCACTCTTTAAGGCCCTCCCAACAGGCATTAACAAATGATAAATATATCTTATGGCAGTCTCAGGCATTAAATTTTGAGGATGGGGAAATGTATACACTGTGTATATTGGTCGGATTGCAAATGTTTATATTAAAAAGCTGCAGGAAGATGGGAAAAATTTATAAGGGCCTTAAAAAGTGCTCACTTTACAGTGAACAGCCTATAGCAAAGATTTAAAGCAAATAATAAGCCAGAACAAAAATAACAACTGAAATAAATATTATATAACAACATATTCATGCTTTGTATTAAACTCCTTACAGCTGCTCTTTTTTACTTTCATGGCACTACTGGCGGCTGGTAACTTTTGAAACTGGGAGGGCTGTGGCGATCATAACTCAGATAATTTAAAATAACATTTTTAAAATACGGATAGTGATAAATAAATTGTGTACGACAGGCTTCTGTGAATGTAGCTTATGTAGTTAAATACAAAAAATTTAATGTGGTTATTGGAAGAAAAATGACATACCTCGATTTTCATAAATGCATTTTAGACACATGAAACAGAACAACGCATTCCTAACTTCACAGCCAGTCAGCGAAATCATATGTACTTAAGTTGTATTTTTGCGTATACAAACCACTGCTTTTACTACCTTGGCTTTGTTTGGTTATACTTAACTGTGGCCTTGCTGGTCCCACATTCTTAAGCTCTAGTTTTTTCTGGTAATTCAAACTGCTTGCCATAATAAGGTTTAAAATGTTACTGAATTTTCCATTATTTACAAGTTTACACAACACGACATTAACCACAATTCAACCCTTCCTTCTGACATGCTCACAGCTCATCTTGTTCCTAGAGATCCTGGGGTCACAAAATTAACTACAAATTTATTCAGAATATTACACACCATTTGAAGCGCACACAAGTTTGAACATTGTTAAGAAATGTGTTTAACAACTGCAAAAGAGCAGAGCGTGAAAGTGTACCCTCAACACATTGTTGCAGTGTAGGCAAGCAATATACATATTTAATGCTTGCCAGGGACACGGCCCATGCAGAGGTGACAAACACATTCTGTTAAACAGTGGAATTCGAAGTTCCAATTTTGGTAGCCCTGTCAAGTTCCAGGAAACAGTTTTTGTGTGTGAGCAAGGGCGCGCCCAGCTCTCTCAGATTTACAGCATGTTACTGACTGAAAGGGATGAGCCCCTGAAATTTTCCCTCCCTCCTGTAGCACCCCTCGCCTATTGTTACGGCCATCTCTACTCGCTCGACCCACTTCGGGGCGAAGAATCTGTAGCTCCACCACTCAGCATTTCCAAAAACCAGACTCCCGTGAAGAGAGTCTCGTCCATCTCAAAAACATTGGTTGCGAAATAACCTCCATATTCATAAGCAGTATTATTTGCCAAGTGTCATAAGTAGAGGTCTTGTGTTCTGAGGTTTTATTAGGAGGGCTGCGCCCAGCAGCCGCCACTGGAATTCATTAAAAAAAATAAGGCGACCTTCACAATTCAGAAAGTAAAAGATATGTAATGAATTTATACGCTATAAAAAAGAAAAAAAATAACTACACTAATATATTCAGCTTTTTAAAACATGATACAATTTTTAAAATTCATAAAAGTTGTATATAGTGCATCACAAGACCTAAATTTTTTTCCAAAAAGTTTTTTGTTACACTACGTGATATTGATTAAAGTAATTTATATATATATATATATATATATATATATATATATATATATATATATATATATATATATAGAGAGAGAGAGAGAGAGAGAGAGAGAGAGAGAGGCAAAATAGGTGTAAACTATTGCATAGGCTAAGGGGTGTACAAATAACTTAATGTGAAACTCCCAATTTGAAAAACTATCGATGACCAAACGCTAAATGACATACTACTGAAAGTGATGATAATAAATTTGAAATGAAACCGTATTTATCTGCTTTTGACATTCATTTTGTAACAGTAAAATGTAAATAACAGAATGGAAAAAAAAAAGTACTTTTGGTGGGCATGTCCACTATCCAGCCTGGGAGTTGGTACCCACCACTCTCCCACCAGGCAGAGCTAGGTGATCATATACTAGCCATACATCAGTATCGAAATTGTATACATAATCATAGATGGCCGATAGTATTGTATAGTTAACCACTGATGAGAAACAATCAACCATCGATAAAAAATAAACTATGTTTCGATACTATCAACCATCGAGATGGTCATTTCTATCAACATCATTATAACAATAAAATAAGTTAATATTTTTGAAGATCGCGCTTGCGATGCAACAAAATTAGAAACCATTTTTAATCACAAAGTTTGTCACATCCAAGATTTTATCGAATATTGGATAAATAATTTTCCCCATGTCCATTGCGCCAATATAAATCCAGTATATAACCCTGTTTTATGTGTTTTTCCCCTTCGTGTTACTCTTAAGATGAAAAAAATTAATAACAGTGAGATACAATATTTCAAATCAAATTATTTTGAGGGATCAAAAATTATATTTGCAACTAATTTGACAGGTACACAAACAACAAATTTTGCAGCGCTTTCTTAATGACAAAACCAATAATGTGCTGTTTACTCATCCTACAGATTTCTCCATCCTTCCTCAACTTCATATTCACCCATAAAGTGACTTCGTGCCCCCCCCCCCCCCCCCCTTCCAGATAGGTCAGGGAAATCACAATTGACTGAATCTGAACAGAGCTTTCAAATGTGTTTAATTAATCACTAAACACACTCTGTCTCTCTCTCTCTCTTATGCCACTTTCGCACAGTGGTGATGCTACAGTAAAGCAGCTCATAACATTAGTAATTTTTTTATAGATCAATAAGCAATGCACTGAAAGACTTACAATTTGAGAAAAATATGAATATTTTCTGGTACTCTTCCTCCGAAAGCACGGATAAGTCTTGATGGCGTTCACGTATCAGGTCCTGCCTGTCCAACAGCCACTGCTGACTGGAAACAACAGTAAATCACATGCAATAATACAATAAGCTGCCTATCGCGGGGAAGCAATACAAAACATATCAAATACCAGCAACAGGATTAATTATTACTTGAGCTAACAAAAATTAATGGTTAACACAAAAAATTGGCAGTGAAATATAGACCTAATGTTTCTGCAAACAGCAGCACTAAAATACTGTTGACTAGAGTTAGATTTAGTTGAATTGAGTTAAGTTGAGAGATTTGGGCGGCTTTAACGAGGTCTTGAGAGCTGTTGATGCTGGTGAAGGGTGAGAATGGAGAAATGCCGGAATGCAAGGACAGGGGAATCAGGAGATCCCAAGAAAACCCGCTGGCCGGCTGCATCGTCTGGTATTATTTCAACTCGCAAAAATTTGGGAATGCTACACATACTGAAACTCACCAATACAATTTCAAAGAAACAGATAATCATCATTATTTTCACAGCATTATAGTTATATATTTAACATGTTACATCATCAGTTTCTGATTGCCCAAGAAATTATAAAATTGTCAAGTTCTGCTGGAGTTATTTTATTTAAAGAGAGTATAAAGTTTAACGAGTGATGATGTAATGTTGCAGTCGAAAATCGAATACAGGAACTCACATACCGGTTCACTCACTTGGCAAATAAAGGTGCCGTAAAAAAAGTGTCACATAAATTCCTCCAAGATTTATTCACGTTAATACAGCTCACGTTTTTCAAAATGCAGACACACAAACAGTTCGCAATACAAGCTAGGCGGATTACAAGAACAGCGTCGCCGAGTTCATTATTAATTACGTGACATGACCATCGTGGCAACCGCAGCCCAGGGCAGCGAAACTGTCTAGTGCTGGTCCAACTTACAAATTGCAAATGAGAGGTGGGACACAGTGCTCATGGCTCATACACCACCGAGCTCTATCCCCACTCCTCGCATCAAAGCGCAAAAACCTAATAAGATAAGGGCATCGCGTGGTACACAATCCCTTTTGAAACTGGTGCGAACCCCATCTCAACCAATTTCTCACATGCAAGCCAAACTATGCCGAAGTTAAACAACTAAATTTCCAGAATATACTCGAAAGAAAGAACATCTACAAACATCACAATAACCCGTATCTCTAACTGCTGACGCAACCTCAACTACAACTTTAGAAAAAGCAAAATTGTGACAAATACACACATAATGCAACCAAAGTGTGTCATATATATGTGGGGGGGGGGGGGTGTTTAGGGGGGACATTACATTTCCTTGCAAAACAAAAGAAAATTAACGAAATGTCCAATCAAAACCGTATTAGCTGCATCATTTCAACTTATCTGAGCAGTGGTCGCAGCTGTTCTGGCTCACTAAATGTCAAACAGTTTCTGTGCTCGTGAACTCTGGTAATTGAAAATGTTTACTGACAGAGAAAATTTCTAACATTGAGCTACTAAATCCTGGAATAATAAATGCACTCACGCTCAGAACAGTTCCACCATCTTGCTGCACTAAATGACGTACTTGCTGCCCATTAAAAAATTACACTCGTGGAAAAAATCATGTTGCCGTAGCACAAACTACTGTGTATATTATCAGCTGACGGCAACTAAAACTTAAACTCTAAGTCACTTGCAGACATGTACACATGGACTTTCCGTTTCATTCTTTTTTTGGCGAAGTGACCAGCAAAAATGTAAAGCTGCAGTCTTGTAGCACAGGTTCAGCATGTGCAAGTATCTGATATCACCCCCCCCCCCCCCCCCACTCCAAGACCCTACTTTAATTAAACATAGTATCTTGGGGTTCCAGCAACACTTACTAGCAATCACCAATAATGACATTGATAGCCTAACATTGAAGATGACCCTAACATAGACATACTTAGCACTCAGTTTTTGGTCATCAAAGTTCATATCACAACATCCAGAGTCACAAAATATAGGCCTAGGCTCTTGTCATTAGGTGATTATAATATTCATAACATTTTTTTTTAGAACAAATAGTTTTTATAAAAATAATTAGTAGGCTATAATTCCAGATGTACAACAAAAATATTATTGCTAAATGTAAAGTATGGCTTACTAAAGTATGGTTACGGAAAATTACTTTAATGTGATTTTCTGAACCATAGCCGAGTGGAATAGGTAAATACTGCACTGAAAACATCCACAATTGAAAATACTACGTGTTCACACAGTGACTGCTACGTTAAAAACCTTCGAGTCACCAAAAAGTCTCAAATTTAAGCTTCTTAGAATATATTTGATTGACTAGTTGTTTATTAGAGCATTACAAAAACCGTTAATCAACTGGCAATGTTTTGAGTATAATTAATTTGAAACTGTTTAATTTGTCAATTGTAACATCTCAATTTTCCCAACGTCATCATGATATGAATGTCCGTAATTTTACGTATTTTTTGTAAGTTAAACGTGTGAGTTGTTTTACATAGATCTAGTATGTAAGATGTTTGACCTTCATACAACTTAAGAGTGAGAAAGTGTTATCTTAAAAGTAAATTTTGTCTATGCAATTGAAAGTGATTTGTCAGCCAAATAGTATATTATAATGTTTTCTGTTAATCACGATACACCAGCCAGAAACAACCACCTTTTGTTTTTGTTACGGATATTGCAGTAAAACAGAACCTTCCTAAAACATTCAAAATGTAGCTGTCTTGATGGAAGAAAGAAAGAAACGAAGGATTCAAAAACTTAATTCAATGTTCTATTTGCAAGTTCGCCGTATGTTAATAAGTTAATACATCCAAATACTAGAAGAATGCAACAACAATAATATTTAATGAATGAAAGCTAAGAAGACATAATATTTTCAAGATAATTAATGAGCCCGAAGAAGATGATACCATCAACAAAATTCACATAATTTTTACGACAGGAAAAACGAAAGATAAGCTAGATCCCCAAGATGACACATGAAGGATCTGAGGGTGTTTCCAGCCAAAGAAGGAGGCCTATGCCGTTCCGAGTTTGGAGAATCGACTGCCTGCAGCAGAGACGCTTGGAGGATCAGCCCGGAGTTTGATGCCATGGGTTCAGCTGAGCAGAACGACATCGGGATGCCTGCTGCATGCTGAGTTGGATTCTACGCTGAGGTTCCTGGTTTCACGGGGAGGTGTCAGGACATAGATCGTCCGCACGACCAGATGCGGAGGAAAGGTGGTGCTGTACTACAGTTTTCGATGACAGCTAAGTTCTCGGCTACAAAATCAGTTACTGAGAGCTTATGCTTGTCTATTTAAAAACCCTTACCATATTGGTAGTTTGGCAGAACAGCTGTAGTTTTTCTGGTTGATATATCGTAGGTAGGTAGTATTAAAATTTTTAATCATTAATGTTAGTAAATTTTTGAAGTTCTAGTGTTCATATGTTTACTTTCCTTGTGGTAGGTTAGTTGGTAATTTATTTCTTAACTTTGAATGGCGTGTCATTTAAATATCCGAGATTTCGTTGAATCCACTTAATATGACTGAAACTCATCTTAGTACTATTTTAATTTGTCTTAATTTAACCCGTGTTTCTCTAAATTGATTTTCAAATGCTTAATTGATTCTCTTTTACAAATTTTCAACAGAAATTCTATTTCTCCATAGTCGAGGCATAAACATAAATTCATCTATCTCACACATATTTGCATATCTTTGCATATTCCAATTCCTAAAAATAAAGTGTGGGAGTATTGTGTGCTGTCACACAATCTTCAAGAACATGGGTTATTTAGATATCCACATGTTTTGTTCTTTGTTATTTTTATGGGATGTTTCAAATTCACACTACATTCTAACATTCTGTTAGGCCAATTATCTGTCGCATGTAAGTAAATTTAGCTACCAATTTACTAGCAAGGATCATTCCGAATCAAATACATAGTTATTGCATTTCACAGACTCAGTGCATATTGTTTAAAGTTTATCACTACTATATTAGCAGACAACCTGGGTGTACAGTTGACTCAATAGCTATCAAGTGACTGATGCCTATATAGTCACTTGATATTGCGCATGGATTGAAACAATCTAAAGAATGGCTGGTGCTGAGTCGAGTATTGTGAAGCACAGAGCAAGGAAGCCTTTAAAAAGTGTTAACATTTGCGGTGAAGTATCCTGAGAGCAACGTGAATGATATCGCTAGTTTAACAAGTGAATTTATGCATGTATCAAAGAAGAGTGTACTTTGGGCGAGAAAGGAACAAAAGCACATTGGAACACTTACTATGCCTGGGATAAAAAAGTGTGCATCCTGTTATGAAACCATGCAACAATTTTGTAAAGTTCACAATTCTCTCACTGCTAATGAACCGCCCACATTGAAAAATGAGCTGGAGTGTGTTAACGATGACCCCTGACTTGCCTAACTTTAAATGAACAACATTCTACAAACTCTTAAAAAGCATACGATTTTGATATAGGCATTAAAAGCACAAAAAATGCCATAATTGATTGGGACAGCATTGTATTGTGACAAAATTATTATGGCAAAAGATTGAATTATCGACGAGAGGGACGAAAGACATACTATTTAGGTGACACCTGGGTAAATGCGGGGCATGCTACAACCAAGTCTTGGCTGGATCCTGCAGTGTAAGCCAAGAGAGAAGCTCTTCTGTCAGGGCTATCTACTGGCCTAAAAAATCAGTCTCTCATGTATATCTCGCTACCACAAGTTTGTTTGTATGTGACATAGTTAATGACACCAAGAAATTTGTTGCATAGTTGAATAGGTTGGTAGTAGTTGCAACGAGTAAAACTGTAATTTACAACAGCTGAGTATTTCAGTTTTTTCTAAGTTGTACGACTGTATGGTTTTTTGTATAGTAAAAAAGTAATAAATTTATGCCTAGTTGTCCTTGTTCGCTCGTTCCGTACATAAAGTAAATATTGTAGTAGTTTACGTGTTAAGATACAGTTTTATTACGCATCAGTATACCCTATACAGTGACAAAATAGCATGAATTATATAAAATGAAGTGATACAGAATAGTGTAAGGAGATAATATAAAAATATTTGGTGCATTATGGTGTAGTGTTTGACGTATAATCATATATGTACCGGAGTGCAAGCAACATGAACGTCGTCGAATAATGTTGGCAGAAAATGGAAGTTTGGTACACGTAAGTGTTAGGATGTTTAAAATTCAAATATGTGTATTGGGTGCAATAAACACAGTGTTAGGTACTGTAGATAATGTTAGGTCAGGATTCTGTAGCAGGTAACGAGTCTTTAACATTTGTAATTAATAACTGGCTAGATTTGATGATTGTAGTGACATGCAGAATTATGTTGGTTGCTTAAGGTAGCTTAGGTCCTGTTAGGTTACGGGTAGTATGTTTAGGTGGTATTCGATACAGCGTATTGTATAATATAGGAGAAATTGTATTTACCTTGACGCATGCCCCTCTTGGGTTTTGTTGGGGAAGAGGTTATTACGCTGACCACCCTCTCGATTTTGTCAAAGGAGAGGGAAAACAAACCCCAGAGTGAGGCGGACAGAGATAGATTCCCTTCCAGGGAATTCGACCTTCCTCACGACTAGGGTTGCCGAAAGTTGGGACGTCAGCAGTCCCAGGTGCGCGAATGGTAACTAAAGCGGTGATTACATGAGGGTGGATGATCTGGCCAGAGCTATGGGAGCTATCCGCAGCTGTCTCGTCAGTAGGCGTGCAGAAATATAGTTGGCCGGGGGTTGGTTTCCATGTGGTTTAGGAACAACCTTCAGTAGGAGTAGAACCCGGATGGTTTTCCCCGATGCAACCTTTATTACACAGCGGTTTGGCAGATCCACCGTGGGCGGGTGTCGAACCCTCACAAATTTGCCCAAGGCTAGCTTTATGATACTTGAGCTGGATGAATCCACCTGAATTGGGATTACCTGGTGGTCAGTGGTGTTTACAGGTACTGGAGTCTCTGACTGAACTGGACTTGTACATTCGTAGTCGTACTCTGGCGAACATCAGCCTAACAAATGGTCTACGGGGGACTCTTGTGTGGATGGTATAATTGACTTGTAGGACAATAGTACACTCTCTGGTTCAATGCACAGCGGCTCTACTTGACTATGGTTCACTATGATTATTTCTGTAGCAGCCTGCCGGTGAAAAGTGAGTCCTTCTCTGCACCTTATGCTGCTTTTAACACCGCTGTGTTTACTGTGCATCTGGGAGCAGTCCTCTACCTCTCTGTGGACATACAGTCCTGGGGGTACGTCTTTGGCAGTTGCACCCAAGGCCCTGTCGTATAATAAGCAGTTGGGTACATAGAACTACACTGAGTAACAGCCGAGGGGACACTGGAAACCCACGAGCAGAGGCATGTCCACCGCGGGCTCGAAAGCAACTTTCAGGCTCCGTCTCCTAAGGAGTTCAATGCACCACACAACTGGTTAACGACGTGATAAGTTATTGCACTCAATTAAAACCACAAAATAATTGAAAGGGAAACTATTACTAAAATTACAGTACGCGAGACAAGGTTTTAAAGTCACCTAATTTTTATTAAGGCAAAAATGGAAATGTAGAAAGTCCCAGCTGTCTCATACAAATTAAATTAACTAAAATCTTAAGTTATGATAATTTCGAGCTGAAACAGGCAAAGGTAAGCCTAGTAAAATAATAACTTAAAAGAATAATACAAATTGTCTAAGATACACAATTCACAGTGTGTTACTATAGATTGGGGTCTGCCCAGGGAACGCTAAGATTACGTCGACCTACTACCGTGGGAGTCAAGGGAAGTTGACTTAGGTAAAGGGGTAGTGGGTACAGGAAGTCGGATTACCTCTGGAGAGAGAGCTGAAGCCTTCCGGTCAGCTGGTGTGGACGAGCCTTCGCAAGCTGGTGGGCTGGAGAGCTGGCGGCCTTCACAAGCAGCGGGCAGGAGTTCAAAGCCGTGTTGCAGGCCGAGGAGAGGAGAGAGTCTCTTTGCAGACTTGGGAGAGCTCGCAAACCTCTTCGGCCAGCAAGCCCGGCATCTCTGCTGGAGTGTGGTGCTGGGCTTCCTCATATACTGGAAAATTTCTTGATCAGTGATCCTTCGGGGTGCGGGGGTAGAGTAGCCTTCTAGCACAGGGGTAGGTTTATCAGGGTTGCTGGAGCACCGCTCATTTCTTATCTCCCCGCTTGGAGGAGACAACAAATTAAAACACCTTGTCCTAAGGCTGGCGGGTTGTGACATCACAAGGTCACAGGGGTGCTGCCATCTCGGGGGTTTGTTGGAACTTCTTACATGGCCAACAGAAGGGTAGTGGATTATAAAAAAATATTAAATTTATTCATGAGGGTGGTGTGGTGCTTGCATGCGGGATTCCAGGCCGGCAATGCATTTCGTAATTAAATGGGTTATGTATGCAGCTGTCCAATGATTGGGGTCTCCTTGCTCGATACATGTAATCAAATCTGCCACTGTTAATGACTTGCGCCAAGTGTGGGTCACTCATAGAAGGGGAGAAGTCACCTGTAGAGAGTGCATCTGTGCTGCGCAGCATGTTGGCATGTGTCAACCTATACAGAAAAAAGTGATTGTGTTGAAGCAATTCTTTCAAGTGGTCGGAATATGCACTCATTACAGTGATTCACCTATACAGGATCCGTGATAAAACAAGGTGTGGCAGAACTGCCGAAAATTTTGATTCGTCATTTACAAATATATGTTAGTTTAGGCAGCTAATATAGTTTGGATTGGACCAGACATACTTTTATATAAAGAGGTTCACTATGTAGAGGTTTTACTGTATTAGCATTGAGCTTCTTAACTCAGGTAGAGAGAATAAACACTACTGTTTAAGACACAAGTTCCCAAACAATAACAGTATTAGTGCAACATCTGTTTACAACAAAATTACAAAAAAAAACTTCTCACTCTGGCTTTTAACGTAACTTGACTGTAATAAGTTACTGCAATTTTTCTACTACATCAATGCTGCCAGCGCCAAGATTTTACATACTTATTTTTTGAGTGAATGCCATTTCCGTATACCATACATTTCTAACTATAGAAACAACATACAACAATTTGCCATTGTCACATACTAAAACCAACAATACACGAAAGCATTACAAGTTTTGTTAAATAAATCCAATGTTTTCACTATAGTTAAAATCATTCAGATAAAATTAACGATAGGAAGTATCACTGGCAGAAGTCATTCTAAAATGTTAGCAACACATTTGTAACCTTGTTTCCATCAATTTAATTCACAAACCCTAATTTGACACTCAAATAACTTACAAAAAAGAACTATGCCACAACACAACTTTGCAAAATATACTTATAGGATGCTGTTCCAGATACAAATGCTGTCCGTCATAATTAATAACTTACTGGTGTGAACTCTGCCAGAAGTTTCCGGCCATAGTGATTGCCTAAAAAGAAACACTGTGTGCAATTTATCGAACACACAACCCTTAATTAACCGTCAACTCATTTTAAAAGGCCATTAAATAATATTTCTAATGTCAACCAACGGTACTTCTTTGTTTTGATTTCGCGCACGACCGGCGCGCCCGATCATAGATAACTACCACCACGGGAGATAGGCGATACACATGCATGGACACATATTGGGAAAAAGAAATAACTTATAAACATGAAATTTAATATAAAATATGATTAGTACGAGAAATATAGTATCGAACCTTCTATTCAAGTATTTAAGATATTTCTAACCCTGTATGTCGAAAGCAAAAACCTAACTTTGGTATTGCCATCGCCATTCATTCCTTGTATACCACAAATGTGGCACACACACAATAAAAAATTAAAATATTGCCAAAATATAATTTTTAATTGCATAGCAAAATAAAAATTTAATATTAAAAATAAACACACTATTCGCACGCACATGACACACTCATGCTACACTTTAATGTAAACATTGCAATCATGTGAATGATGGTTAAACTACGACGCTGATGCTGGCAGAGCAGAAAATGAGCAAGGTGGAAGCTAACGTGGGAAACGTCATTATGTATACAATTCAAACGATTTATGAGAAAAGATTATTTATATTTCTGTTCCACATGGAAAAATTGCACTACAATCAATTGCCAAATACGACATTTATAGGATACATTAATATATAAAGTAATTATGTCACAATAATATTATTAAATTGTGAAATGATTTTCAATACTGTTGGCTGTTGGAGGGCAGTATTTAATAAAAATCAGCTCAGTTCCGGGTGCAGCACACTTTTCGGAACGCATCGCAACAAGGCAGTTCCAGTTCACTCCGCTGCAATGTGCGAGTTGAAACTCTTACACCAGTGCTGGCACCGCCGGACGGACATGAATTGCACTGTGATGTGTCACTCCTGGCTGTTTCAGTTCGCTCCACTACGAAGTGAGAGTCGGATCTCCTGGCACCAGTTCTAGCTTCGCTGCGTGGACACAGATCGTGTGGTACACACTGTGTCACTCCAGTAAGCCAGTCCGAGTGCACACAGTCCGACTCTGGCTATTGAGAGGAAAATATTGATATGTTTGGCTTGTGCGTGGACAGCGCACCTTCCTTACCCCTTCTGCACTTTTCCCCGACCAAAACAATATGAGAACCAGGACTATTTTTATTATTTTTCCTTTCTCTTCTGGCTTCATAACTCTCCTCCTTCACCCTTCTTCCTTGCAATGCGGGCAAGGGTTCAGTCCTAGCATAGAGGGATGACAGGTCCAAGAGATATGTATCTGACTTTCACACAGACCTACATCGATCACTTCGACTAGTGATAAATGTCCACGGACACGTATCCATCCGGAACGATCCATCTCTAATGCTCATGTATAGTTGATATCAAAGCTTACATTTAATATGATGCCATGTGGTGGCTGGGTGATGGGTACAAGCTGATTCTGAGGGGTGGTAAAGATTGAGATTAGGAATATAGTGGAAAGATAATGTTAATTGATAGACTGTTGCACTTACTTACTAACGTTGATTAGTTGCACAAGACACTGAAAAGAATGATTACACTTCTAGTGGGATTCTGAGGGACCCATGCCCTGGAATGCCCGAATGTGTAGCTAAATAAAAACATCTGGTTTTAACCATGTACAATCTTTACGTGCAGTAAGAAGCTGCAATTCTCCTCTAGGGAGACACTTTACACATTTCGCCGGGTTTGATACACCGACATAGGCAATAATGAGAAATGGCGCTAAGTCAGTGAAACTTACATTGTAAGGTTATGCTTACCCAGGCGAATCAAGCACTGAGGAAGTATAGGGTGGCGTCTCCATGAGGCTGAAAATACGGGGTTCATGTAAGCTAAATGACCATTGTTAAATTATGGTGATTGGTAACAAAAGCTGCATGTCGCCCAGAGCATGTCCTCGGGCCAACAACACAACAGACTTTGACATGTGCCAAGCTCCCTCATCCCTTAGATTGTATACCCACCATACACAGCAACCACAGCAGAGAGTCGCACTCAACATGTGCAGTAGTGTGTCGGTCATCAACGCTATGCGAGTGCATGTGCAGAGCAAAGTGTAATAGGTGACGCAGTGCAAAGTGGAGTAGTGACAGTGGCCAAACAACCATGTGCGCCCGCACACAGTGATAAAAGGAAAGAGTACCACCATACGACTAATTTCTACAAAGGGTTTAACAGGGCAAGAGGATGACAAACAGTCGCCTGTGCCCAATAGGACACCCATATACCTAATAAACTGCCCTATATTTCATTACAAAGTGCTATTCTCATAATGTCTCTAAATGTACTCATCACCACATGTGTTCATCCTCACTTCATTTCACTTAGTTTGCAGGTGTAACGTGTAATGTAATATGCACAAGGTTTTTTGTAACACGTAAGAGCATAGTTGAACAGGAGAATGTTATGTTTTACAAGGTCAATGGGGCAAAGTAGTTCCGCATGACTCGCTTGTGTGGCAAAGCATTCACATGTGCCATGTTAGAACTGCAATAGACGTCGTGTACACCGAGAGGCAGGTTTCGTGTACCGTCGATCCATGTGCCCAGACAGCCCTCATCATTTGCAATGATCATTAATTTCAATAGACAGTTTTAAGCATCTGAAACCATTTTGTTTCTGCTACCCAAGACACTGCCTCTCACCTTCCCCAATGTTTTGTATTGCCTGGGGAAGTTTCAGTCACATTAAAACATGCAAGATCCTTCGCACCATTTTTACTGTGTCACCACTGCCGACCGGTAATCATATAGCTTGCATTTGTAAAGTGTTTCACATGGGGGGAAAAGTGTAATGAGTACTGAATAAGAGTCCCAAGCTGAAACGAATGTATTATTCAGGTAAGTTGCAAGGCACTTCATGGTACAGGACCTTACAATTCTCGCCAAAATTCACGCGTGTCTCAATTTTCATACTAAGTATTATTGGAAGTGTCTTCAGGTCATTACAGCGTAATATATGGACCTGTGGATAGCCCCAATAACACAGTCATACCAAAATCAGATGTGCTTTTTTGTATTAACTCTCCAGAGTTCATAGGAATTTTTTTTATGAGGCCTGCCTCCCTCAAGCAGAGTAAATTCAGTGATAATATAGACGTGCGAAGTGGCCGACAGTTTCGCCTCGAAGGAAATATTTTACCTTTAACATAATTTAACTGACAATTAAATTAGCTCTCCTTCATATTGACAGTGCTTACAGAGTCGTTGTAGGCCGTCGGGCGTACGACCTCCATTTATAGCAAGGTGCTCTAAGACAATAGACAGATGGTGTAGGTGTTCTTCCCACATCTCCGACCACATTACCACGTCGTCGAGATACGCGAGCGTGAACTCTCCGATTAGGCTGTCTAGTACTTTCACCATCATAGACTGGAAAGTGGTAGGTGCGCACTAGAAATCGAAGGGCATTGCACAAAATTGGAAATGCCGGCCGTCTGGGGCCATGAAGGCAGTTTTCTCACGATCCTCCTGCTGGACGGGAATCTGCGAATAGCCGCTTCAAAAATCCAGGGATGACAAAATTTTACCATTTCCTAAGGTACTCAAGGCATCCTTTACACTTACATATGGCGGTAGGGCGCTACGTGTCACTTGGTTGATTGAGTGTAAGTTGACGCAAAAGAGCCATGACCCATCTTTCTTTGGCGCTAGCCTTACTGCAGACATATATTTGCTGTGTGTGGGCTCAATGACACCATCTCTTATATTTCCTGTACTTCTTCCCGTATTACTTTAGCTTGGTGGGGAAGATAGCTGCGTGGGCCACAGTAGATAGGCTCGTCCTATGTTAAAGGGATTTCGTGTTGCGCAACTGTTGTTCTGTGCAGTACGTCATGCTTGCCAAAAACTGCCTTGCATTCCGTCTGTAAGCGCTGGAAGGCTTCCTGATATTCCGTCGGAATGTTATGCTGAAGATCCTTCAATTGCACGTCTGGTGCGCTATCTGCTAGTCTACGATAAATGTTGTACACAGTTCTCCTCTCCTTAGCGCCAAAATGAATACGTCTAGCTGCCATTTCTATTATTGTGTTCTGTTCATTTAACCAGGGTATTCCCAGACTAGCATCTTCAGTAATTCCGGCGATTATTATTGCCTGAGATTTTGTCTCAGTGTCGCGTACTCTGACAGTTACGCTCGCTTGACCCATGACTGAAATGCAATCTTGCCCTGCAGCTAAACGGATCACATGGCCCTGTGGGGGTTATGTCACATTTGTTTACAAACTGTGGCAGGGCAAAGTTGTGAAACACAGCGGTATCTATCATCGCATGACACTTTTTACCATTAACACTGACTAGGATCTGGATGAAATGGGTGTTGCCCTAACGTAGCTGGTTAATGAAGGCCTGTTGCGGGGTTAAATCCGGGGTATCCCGAATGACCGTGGAACAGGGCGCGTCAAGCAACCTTAGACCTGCTTGTCGTTTCCCTGCTGTTGTGGGTTCCCACCTTGCTGCCTACGCCCATGCAGGCTATTCCGGCATTCACTTTACCAATGGTACTGTTCACCTTCGCAATAGCGACACGGAGTTAATGGCGGTTGGCTTTGGTCCCACTTCATGAACCGTTTTACACAGGTTTTCCCGTGTGTTCTATGCAGTTGCATGACTGTCCATCACGATTGTCGGTGGATTTCCGCTCATTACACCGAACTGTCCCATTTTCCGATTGTCCGCACTCTGTTCACGCCTGTTTTCACCACTATCACTTTTCCCATGGTGCCATCGTGCAGCGCTGGACTCGTGACGCGGTTTCAGTGTGCTGCATTCCAGGATTTGTGCAGCCCCAATCAACTCTTCTACTATGTTGTATAACAGTGGTGCTAGTGCTGCACGGAACTCAGGCAGTGCTGTTTCTGCCACAACTCCCAGTTGTGCATGCTTCAGTAAATGTGGGTGGATCTGGCGAATTGATTGACGTTTGCAGGTTATGAAGGCTGATGGTCTCTTGTCTTCTTGCTGCTCCTGTACCGTAAGCTTGTTCTGAGCTTGTATAGAGCCGAACGCTCCTCCGAAGCGACACTGGTACGATCGCAGAAATTCCAACCATGTTAAGATACAGACTTCCACTATTTTCGCGCTCCATTTTCCAGCTGCTGTCCAACACAACTAGACCACTCGTCCTCGTGGACTCCATACCTCTGTAGGTGAGTCTGATAGTCTTGCAAGAGGGCTGTAGGGTCCTTGTTCGGTTCTCTGGAGAAAGTTGTTATATTTTGATATTTTCTGGGAGTAGACCTAGGTAGTTTTCCGCTGGACTGCGGCACTATGCTCACTGTAACCTATGGTGGCGGAGAACTGTAGCAGGGCCAGCTGTAGGCAGCATTCTGCTCGTACTGTTGTGGTTGTTGTGCTGCTGTTGATGGTGTGGTAACAGGAAAGAAGATTGTGGGATGGAGAGTTGCAGGTTGTTGGAATGATGGTGTTTGGGGGCAGTTGTTTGTAGACCAGATTGGGAAAGTTATGTTTGTCAGGTTAGGCAGGAATGGTCTTGACTGGCTGATCGGTTCTGTCGCTCGGACAGGAAACTCTTGTGTGGGTCCCTTGGCCGCATAGTCTCTGCATGTGAACTGCCTCCCCTGGTAGTTGATGCTTTCTCGTACAGTCCTGCATTGTGCTAGAATCTTTACCCCACAGCTGTGGCACTGACACATTACTCCTCCCACTGCTCCACCACACCCTGCTAGTCCACAGGTTACCACAATCTGTTGTAATTCTGTAAAAAAAACACTGTTCCAGTTATTCACTATTCGGTCTGGTCGGCTTACTTCCATGCACGTGTTACATTGGTACTTTAGTCCTGAAAAAGTTGCGGTTTCTGCTGATTGCAAACATTCACAGTGCTTCTGCACTCGGCACTATGTGCACGTGAAAATTGTGGTGCCCTGTCCCGTACATGTGACACTCGCACACCAACTGGGTCTGTTGTGGAATGAGAAATTTTGTTTCTGTTGGCCGAAATGTTCATTTGATTCATGGATTTCGAATTTCAGCTGCTGCGGTCCAATATTCATCTCGTGATTGTCCGTGGTGCGGATGGTCTTTGGGCTGAACTCGCACGAATAGTTACACAGCTGATCGTTTCCTTCCTGTTTCACACCTATACCAAGCTGCCTGGGTCGTAAGCATATCGGATAAAATAATTCCATTGTACTAGTGAGTAACCGGCCAGCCATGGTTTATTTTGTCTGCAACCCCGTGGGTGCAGAAGTGCAACCGGAAGTATGGATGCAGAAGTGTGGGTGCAGCAGCATGGGCGTGGGAATGCGGCTTGGAAGCATGGCTGTACTGCACTGCACGGGCAGGGGTCAATGGCAGTCGAGCGCTCAGCTGACCACCGGTGGGTGCGCAGCAGCTGGCACAGGAGGGAGGTGATGCTTGTGTTTCTCCCCCCTACTTTTCGTTTCTCCTCCACTTCTTTTGCCACGATGCACCATGGGCGGAGGGGGTGGACAGTGCATGTGCAGCCCCTTTGTCCTCCTGGTGCACCAGGGTGGTACGAGTGACGTCACACCTGGCACAAGATGGCTGCATTCCTCCGCTTCTTCTCCCTTGTGCTGTCCCTTGTCCACAATGGATGCTACTCCTTTGGTTTCGCGCACTTTCTTACTGGCACCACGTGGTTGTTGTTGAGCCCTTCTGCATTGTTGTGCTGGTGTTCCCATATTCTTGGCATCAGGATAACAGTTAGGAAAACTTATGAAATAGATTAAAATTAGAAATTTGAGGTTCAGGAAAAATTTGCGGGAAAAATTTAATATTTGCCGCTAGTTGGCGGAAAGGTATGATAATTAAGTTGGGCGCCATTTCGACACCAGGTGGGGTGTCCCCATGGCACAGAGAAATGAAAAGGAGCATTTGAATGGAAAATGTGGTAAATAGGTTACATATTGCCCGGTGCCAGGCATCGCCAGAGGCAGTGCCGAAGTTGGAGACATGACTCTTGTTGATGATCCAGGTCGTGCTGCCGACGACCAATGCCTTCCTTTCATGCTCCTTTTAGATTGTTTGATAAAATAATTATGGAAATCTTCATGGACTCTTTTGGAGGACCACACACTGCCTGAATTAAATAAATTAACTTAAAAACATTGCAGTACAGAAGACTCTTTGGAATAACAGGTAAAAGAGACACTTGAGAAATTGCACAGTTCCAGTGGCGTTATTTATTCGTTAATGACTTTACACACTTTCAATTAAAGTAACTTACATTTTACAATGAACTTCACCTGTCGGTAGCGGTAAAAGAGACAAAAGCCATGTGGGCTACACAATGGTTACATGATTAAGTAAACTCCTGGTGGCGATGCAAACTAACTGGGCGAGGAGAGGTGTTGTCCTGTGTGGTTAAGCATAAAAAGGTTCCGAGATATTAAAGTCTATTACAATTAGTATGATCAGTAACAAAGATTGAATAACATCTGGGCAGGTGCGACACGAGACACTATGGCACGACTCGCCCCTCCAGTTGCCGAGGTCTGACTGAGTTAGCGCGAGGGCACAAGGGCCGGCATTTGCAGGCCAGAACTGCACACTGCATTACTTTCTGATAAACAGTACCATACACTTACATTGGGTCAAACACAGGCTTAGGATGCACACAATAAATTCAAATAAACTGCAAGAAACATAATAAACCCTAAATACACATTAATGGTTGAGGTGGGGGTGATACACATGAAATGTAAACAAACAACAAACAGGGAGAACACTAATGGAAACAGGCACACATCAAAAATGACTTTAATCTGCATGTCCTTCTCAGTCTCGCAATAAGCTTGCATATTGCATGAACCCTTAAGTAATTATATTACGTTTTCCCCACAAGTTATCATTACTTATATATCCTTCTGCCAAATGGTGTTGGTGGCTGGCTGAACACACACATGTTACACTAAACAGCCCCCCTGCCACACCTGGTTTGCTCTACTCTACCCTGCAATGCCCTACACTACTTTGCACACATCACCAACACTGCACACTGAGATGCTCTGCATAGAGCGCACATCTTGTTGGGGCAGGTCCCTCGCTGCGGAGAGCAAACTGTCTAGGGAGGAGCCATGGACGGCGTCAGAAGGTATGATGTGAACGAGTGTTGCGTCGAACATCGTGATGGACTGTATTACACAAAAGTTGATTTATATGAGAACTGGCGGGCAATACCAAACACAATTTCTCCCGAACGAATTGCGATCAACTGAATGTCTAAACATGAGCACTCTGAGCATCCCACTGATGGAAATGGCGGGAAGATCAAATCTGTAAGCAGTAATATTAACAAAGACATCTATACACACAGTACCAAACATCACCGCCCACCAAAAATGTTCATTTCAACCCTTAAAGGGCAGTGGGCACAATTTAATGGCAGGGGTTTAGAGGTTCCGACTACTGTGCGGACAGTGGCTACTCTAGGCACTTTATCACGACCAGGGTGCAGCTCAATGATTCGTCCTAAGTGCCACTACAGCGTAGGAAGCCTGTCTTCTTTTAGTAATACAAGCTGCTGAGGGTGAAGAGGTTGATATTCTTCCTGCAACTTTGGATGCTGCTGTAAGGTGTGAAGATAGTTCTGATGCCAGGGATTCCAGAAATCTTCCTGAAGCTTCTCCCCGAGCTGCCAGTGCTGTAAACGATTCAGCTGGACGTTTTCCAGATTTTGCTCTTGTAGCTGTGACAAGTAGCTCATAAGTCAAAAAAATGACCAGGAGTAAGCACAGACAAGTCACTCGGGTCCGAGTTCAGTGGACAAAGAGGCCTGGAATTGAGGATGGCTTCGATCTGCACTAGATCAGTATTCAGTTCCTTGTAAGTGAGAATTTGCTCTCCAATAACACGCCTCATATGGGACTTGACCGACTTAACTCTGGCTTCCCATAATCCACCAAAGTGAGGTGCTGCGGGAGTATTAAAAACCTTAGTTACCCCAAGCGTGGCCCAGGAGCTTGCCATGGTCTGTTGGTGGTTGGGAGAAGCAAGCAGCTGTCGCAGCTCATTCAGATGTTTATTAGCACCCACAAAGTTGGTTCCACAGACACTATATAGGTCAGATGACCTGCCACGATGGGCAAGAAAGCATTTGTATGCACCTATAAATACATAGGTAGAAAGGTCAGATGCCAACTCAAGATGCACTGCTTTTGTTACACAACAAACAAATATGCAAAGATAAGCTTTTAACAACACTGGGTGACGAACTCGTGCGATCTTAATAGTAAATGGACCTACATAGTCCACCCCGACCTTTGCAAAGGGTTTCACCTGCTGAATCCTCATGTCAGAAAGGTCTCCCATTAATGGTGCCGAAGAGGCAGGTCTTGTCTTAAAGCACTTGAGGCAGTAACAAAGACAGCGAGGAATGGCAGACTTGTCTGCATGTATCAAAAATTGTGTCCTCTGAAGTGTTTCAACACCTGGATGCTCATTGACTCCATGATGATGTCTGATTACTAAGTCTGTAAAAAATTGCAATTTGGGAAGTAAAGCCAGGTGCTTTTGCACAAATGGTAAGTTTGACTGAGGCAGCCTACTGCCCACCCTGACCACTCCACAGAGATCAATAAATGGAACCAATTTCCGAATCTGAGGTGATACACGCTGCTGCTTCCTTAGAGCATCAATATAAGCTTCAAAGCAAGAAGCTTGAACATACCTCAGCCAAATTTTCAAGCAAATTTGCAAGTTGCCGAATGAAAGAGTTTTGTGTTTAGGAATGATGGAGGCTGATGGCGAGGTCTCTTCTGTGGATATATAGCAGGGCCAATGATCACTGGTTTTCTTTAACCATCATGGTCCAGTCCACAACAAATCATGTTGCTGTAGCTGTGCGGGCATCAAACCACGTGAGGCGCAGTCAGCAGGAATTTCCTCCGACCGAACATGATGTCACCATTCAGTTGATGTGTAATATTGAATTTCACTGACTTGGTTGGCCACAAAGGTCTTCCAGAGGTGGGGTGATGATGTAATCCAAGATTAAACTACCCTATAATCTGTCCAGGCGTAAGTGGCCTCAATGTGCAGCCTCGAATCATAGTAATTGATGACGAAACGGAGCAGCCGAGCTATCAAAACAGCCATATAGAGTTCTAAGCGAGATAGCGACACCTTCTTCACAGGTGCAACCTTAGATTTGGCCACCAACAGGTGAACTATTCCTGGACCCTGCCGAAGTTTCACACGAAGGTATACATCAGCATAACCATTTCGGAACTGTCAGCAAATCTGTGAACTTATGTGTAACCTTGCAGATTCACTAGTGGACGGGCCACAGCAATGGACGACAATAATGACAGTTCAGATCTGACACGGCTCGACTTTTCATGCTTTTCTAGGATCGTTCAGTATCCCAGCCCACACCTTTTAGCCACAGCATCTGATACAAGTGTCTGCCAAACAAAATTAAGGGAGCTAGCCAACCAAGGGGGTCAATCACTCGAGTCAAGTCAGACAGGATGATGCATTTTGTAGGCTGATTGGAGTTGGGATGGATTACATACGAAATGAGTCATTGGAAGGGTTCCATTGCAGGCCTAGGACTTTAATAACCAAATCACGATCAAGATCAAAGAAGCGAGATGATGGTGCATGGTGGGATCCAATCCAACAAGGCCGCATGGCTGCTCATAAGCTTTCTCTATTGAAACCCACCCATCTTCAGTAATGCTATGAGCTCCTGCTGTATATTGAGTGCAGCCTCAACACTGCAAGCTCCAGTGGCTACATCATCTACATACATGTCTGACGATAAAATCTTTGCTGTAACAGTAAATCTGCTCTTCACACCCTCTGCGAGTTGATTGAGAGTGTGTATGGCGAGATATGGTGCAGATGACACCCCATAAGTAACTGTGTGCAGTCTTTATTCCATGATGGGTTCATCATCCAAGGACCTCCACACAATCCTCTGGTAATCTCTGTCACTGGGATGAATGGATATCTGCCGCTACATTTGTTTGATATCTGCAGTGAACACAGTAGGGTACATATGAAACTGAAGCGACACATCAACAATGCTGCTGCTTTGGAGTTTTGGCCCTATAAGAAGTATTTCGTCGAGCGAGCGGCCATTTGTGGTTCTTGCCGATGCATCAAACACCACTCACAACTTAGTTTTGGTGATATCAAGCTTTACTACAAAGTGGTGAGGAATGTAGTAGGCCTCATTTCCAGAGATTTCTCCCTCTGGAATCCTTTCCATGTGTCCAGATGACAGGTAGTCTTTCATAAAATCTGTATACTGGGCTCTTACTGAATGTTTCAGTTTCAGTTGCCTCTCGAGACGATGAAGCTTATGTATTGCTTGGATCTTAGATTCCCCTAACTGTGGTCTTGGTTGACAAAAGGGCAAAGCAACACTGTACCGACCTGTTTGGTCTCTTGTATGAACTGTTATGAGCATCTCTTCACAGAGTGCTTCCTGAGGAGAGTGATGTGTTTTCTGAGGAACTTCTAATTCCCAGAACTTTTGACAACATATTCAAGCGATGGGGCGATGTAAACAATGAAATACAACATTAAGTGATTGGTTGCGATGGAACAGCAGTTTTAACCCTTCCCGTGAGGATCCATCCAAACACAGCCTCCAATGCAGTGGGCATTTCCTTGCTTCCATCCCTTTTGCGGCCAGTCATCAAGTGCGGAAACAATTCGGAACCTATCAGCAAGTCGACTGGGCCTGGACAGGCAAAGGTAGGGTATGCGAGTTTCAGGTGTGTTACAGCATCGCAAATTCTAGAGGGTTGCTGAGTGTTAGGGAGATCACTTGAAATGCACGATAGAACAAAGGCATCCAGACTGAATGATGGTGATGTTTGTCCTAAAGGACTGATAAAGCAAGTCGTGGTAGACTTGGAAAGACTGACTGGCACATTGGATAATCCATGGATTGGGAGCTGAATCTTCTGTCGGGACAGTCGCAATCGCCATAGGCAGGTCTCAGTTATGAAACTAGCTTGACTAGTCGAGTCTAGAAGGGCACATACTTGTTGGGGAGCTCCAAATGCATCCTGGATTTCTACTAGAGCAGTAGACAGCAAAACAGTGGTGGTAGCTGTCATTGAGGTATGAGCTGCAAGTGTGGATGTAGTTTTAGTTTGAACATCTCCTGTATGTTCTTCTATTGTGATATCCGAGGGGTCATCTATTTCAGGGGCCGATGCATCCTGTGATTCAGCAAAGTGTAACAATGTGTGATGCCTAGCACCACAGTATCGACGCGTGAATTTGGAGTTACAGTTTCTAGCTTGATGTGAGGATCTAAGGTAGTTCAAACACAAATCAAACCTTTTGGTAAGAGCATAACGTTCTTTTGGGCCTATACTCAGCAACTGGGAGTACTGGGAAGGAATGTGGTCTGTCTTAAATAGGGTAGAATTAACAGTAAATGTTTGTTCATGTTCACCATGGAAGTAGTTGGACTGTACGAATTATGTTTGCTGGATTTGGACACATTTGAAGTATTTGACATAGATGTATTGACATGGTACAAACCGGCTGCTTAGGCTGATTGACACTGCTTTTCTAAGAACTCTATGAATTATGTCAGCTTGGGTAGTGATGGATCACTTACTGTCAGCTCCCACTGGTGGTGCAGGTAAGGGTCCAGTTTCTTCTCCATCAAATGAAGCAACAACAAATCCCAGTGATCCACAGGAATTTTCAATGCTCACAGAGCACCTACATTTTTGGCTAGCACAGTTAACAGTGCACGCATAGAGCTCGAAGAGTCAGATGATACCACTGGCACTTGAAGTAGCCCTTTAATGTGGTTTGACGTTATGAGTCTTTTATTGACATCTCCTCACTAAAATCTCCCATTCAATAGTGTAATTTTCCTCCGAGAGTGGCACGGACTTGATTAACGATAATGACTATGCAGTTAAACACATTTTCAGGTATGTGAAACGATCCATGTGAGATAAGTAATAACTGGTACTTACCATGGACTGAAACAGGTTTGCAAAGTTCGACCATGACTTCGGGTCACCATTGAAACAGGGAAGCTGAATAGTAGGTAATTTGACATGTGATGTGTTTGAATGTGACTGGGTGGCTCCTTTGTAATTCCTACCATTGCTCGCTATGACACGGTCATGTATGGCCATTACAGCATAATACCCATCATCAAACTTGATAAGTCGTTGGGCATGGGACTGGGTGTCAAACTTATTACTGCTTTTGAGAGCAACTTTCAGTGCGAAGTGGTCATCATCAAAACCGTTCCGAATTTGAGATAAGTCCCGGCAAGTAGAAAGGAAGAGGCGTGCATCAGTACTGACACCTTGCAAAGAAGCTGACAATGTAAATGCACAGTGTAGTCGATTTACTGCTGTTTCGAGACGTCTCTGAAGTGCCAGGTGTTTATCAGCCAGGTTCATCACTATTCCACACTAATTAAAGCCAAAAAGTAACAGGTACATGAAGCTTGCGTACACTGATAATCCAGTTCGTAATAGTGATTAACTAACTGTGATCACTAACAATGATTTTAGCACATTTTTTAAATTAATAGTGATAGAAACATTCATAACTATGATTTTATCCCAGTTTGTGGAATTAAATAGCTGTTATTTAATAACTTTTCCACTGTACATTAACCTTATCCTCCGTACATGTACATCATTGTGACTACGAACAAGATACACACATCAATACAACTAAATGCAAATATGTCCGTTTTGAAAAGTACTGATATATTATTGCTCTGACAATGTGCTGGGAGCAAATTCCACCACAAATTCTGAAAACTCTTGACGAAATACGAGTCACGACCTAGGTAGCAAGAGTCACGAACGAGGTAGCATGAGTATGACCGAAGTAGCACCGCACGAACTAATACACAAAACTGCGATGCGGTAGATAATCAACTATGTCGAAACAATATCTGACACAGTTGGACCAATAAAAGTTGCATCGAACATCGTGATGGGCTGTAGTACACGTAAGTTTGTTGATATGAGAACTGGCGGGCAATACCAAACACCATTTCTCTCGAACGAATTGCGAACAACTGACTGTCTAAATATACTAGTTCCTAGAAGCACTACGAGCGCACCACTGATGGCAATGGTGGGAAGATCAAATCTGTACACACTAATATTTACAAAGACATCTATACGCACAGTACCAAACAACTAGTGAGAATGTTTAGCTGTGGTCTGGGCAGTAAAGAAATACTGTGCATATTTAGAGTACCAAATATTTACCCTGCAAACAGATAATCAATGTTTAGTCTCGTTAAGCAGTATGAAGGAGGCGCGCAGTAAACTCGCCTGGTGGGCGTTGCTTCTGCAAGCATATGACTTCGTTGTAAAGCATGTCCCCGGGAAGGAGAATTAACTAGCAGACGCATTGTCATGAGCACCGAACTAAGATGTTATCATATATGACGATACGGAGTGGAATGGGATCCTTCTGCCGGAATCGCAAGAACAGCTACATGAAGCACAGTTGCACTAGATAAACATGAGAGCAGAAATCATTGTGAGTGAATTGTACAAAGAAGTTGAGGCAGCGCAAAAAATTGTGCATTTACGCAGGCACAAATGCAGGAGTGTGCACATGGAAGTGTTGAGCAATGGTGTGTATTGGATAATCGATTAGAGACGTGCTCCCTGCGGAATAGCAGCAAATTGATATTGTTTGTACCAACAGGAATATGAGAGAAAGTTTTTGCTCATGCACATGCTAGCCACACTGCAGGACATTCAGGCACAGACTAGACGATCTGCAATGCAAAGGAAAAGTTTTTCTGGCCAGGCCTATCACGTGACGAATGGCATTATGTACGGAATTTGTCAGAAATGCCAACAGTTCAAATCAAAATGCACAGATGGCGCGCAACAACAGCAGCCGAGAATGCCAAAATTCAGTTTGAGACTATCAGCCTTACCCCAGGTCTACAGGTAATAAGTGTTTTATTTTGGTAGTCGCCGAAAACATCTCTTAGGTGGTTAGAGCCATACGGGATTATCAGTGCACGAGTACCAAATGTTGTGAAACCCCTTCAAAACGAGATCTTCCTAAGACAATTCTTACTGATAATGGCACACAATTTACGGGCAGGAAGTGGCGGGTAGTGAGTACCCCTGGGCAGGAGGGGGGGGGTATATAATTTGAAAACAGCAGTATATCACGCACAAGCTAATCCCATGGAGTGTCACTACCTGGATTTAAAAACACAGTTGCGAATCCGTACGGAAGATAAGCATAACAACTGGGCTGAACATCTACCTGCTGCTTTGTTTACCCTCTGCCGGCGTGTGAACGCCACCACTGAAAGAACGTATGCAGAGATCTTACTGGGGAGAAACCTACCCTGCCATGTCCGCGAAGTTGCCCGAGAAACACTGTGACCAGCAGTGACGAAAGCATCGAACAACAGACGGAAAATCGCCGGCAGAGTCATTGTGAATAACATGAACAGCAAAAGCGATATGCTGCAAGGTGGTCCCACAGAGCACAAGACCACCACCCACATTGCAAGAGGGGTAACAAATATACCTGCGAGCACAAAACCACAGTTAACCGCCCGGCAGAACTTCTGGCTGCTAAATGGAGTGGTCCGCAAGTGATTGTCGAGCCAACAACACACATGATCCGAGAGGGTAGCAAACAAGTGAGAACGTACCAGGATGACATACATCTAATTCCTGGAGAAGCCACCAGACCAAATGCACCCAGCGCCTCACAGCCAACGACGGACATGCCCAGCGAGCTCCAGGATAGAGCAAGTGAGGAGGAAAGTGGGTCAGCACTTCCCACAGGAGGCCTACCACCAGAGACACAAGTGTTGCAGCTGCCAGACATTGCAGAGTCAAACAGACCCTGAACTATGTGAGTCACAGTAATGGCGACGCCGCAACAACAGCAGAAGTCGTTACCCTGGATATAGTAGCACCTGAGAACATGCCACAACATACAGCAATGCAAGATGCCATCGAAATACAAGGTAGAGAAATTTTGCTCCCAACGATGCCTGGCATCGCCGTCGCTGTCAAGCCACGTTCAAACAGGAGGGGAGCGGAAGTTGCTTCAGCACCCTCTACAGGACCAGCAGCATTGGGTGCAGTGAGCCCGACTACGCCCGAGACACTGTTGTCCAGGGGGAGGGGGGCATGTCAGAAGGCTCGTCCCAAAATGCTTGACAGGGCACCATCTACCAGCGGCCCCATTCAAGCGCCAGCAACATAATTGGTGCCTGCATTTCTGGTCAGAAAAGTACTAGCGGATGGTGTGATGCTCGATGTCATGACGCATCTGGAATGTGGTGAAACCTCAGACGCAAGTGCAAGAGAGCACGGAGGAACTGGGGAATCACAGCATGGTGATACAGCCCACAGTGAGCACATGAGCGAGTCGCGCCCATAGAAAGCAATTAGGGGAGCAGAGCAATGAGCAGGAGCAAGTGAAGATGCAACACAAGAGCAAAGAGAGCATTGGGAGTAGCAACGACGATGGTGATGAGTCGGCCGGCTCGTACGTCCTGTGTCAATCACGGAGTTGGAGACTTCAGCTGGCAATGTGCACGACTTGCAGGGGTGATCCGACACCTTGCAGGCCGCTGAAGAAGAAGGTACAAGTTGACAGGGATCGACTGCAGCAACAGTCTTCGCAAGCAAGGGTCTTCACGCCTTAGTTACTGTTTCACCGCTGCCAGCTGGTAATCGTACGGCTTGCATTTGTAAAGTGTTTCTAATGGGGGAAAAGTGTAATGAGTACTGAATAAAAGTCACTACGCTGAAACGAGTGTTTTATCCAGGCAAGCCACAACGCTTCTGGGTATGGTCCCTTACAATGACTGCCAAAATGCACGTGTGTCTGAACCTAAGTATTATTGGAAGTGCATTCAGGACTTTACAATGTAATATATCGGCTAATGGATAGCCCCGATAATTCACAGTGTAGGAAGCATCTCAGTTATTCAGAATTCTGCAGAGGTATGCCGCAGCACATATGAGAAGATAGCTGCCTATGGTCGTCGGCCGGACGACCCTGAGTGAGCTGTCTTTTCTCTGTCTTGCAATTTTACCTTTATTTGCCACTAACCACTTTTTAAGTGTAGAGAGGTGAGAATTTTTGCTTTACCCAGTGATTGAAGGGCATCTTTAATGCTTACATATGGTGGTAATGCACTGCTTGTTACTTCATTGATAGGATGAAAATCGACACAAAAGCACCATCCTCTGTCCTGTTTTGGGGTAAGTGTAATTGCAGAATTTAGTTTACTACTCTTTGGTTCTATTACACCATCCGGGAGCATTTCACTTATCTGTTCTTCAATAATCTTTGCTTGGTGCGGCATGTAGCTGTGTGGTGCGGTGTAAATTGGGTCTTTTAGTTTCAATGATATGGCATCTTCTGATACAGTGGTACGCCTGAGTGCATCATGCTGTGCAAATACTTCCTTGTTCTCATTTAGCACCCTTTGAAACCTGGCATGATGTTGTGCCGGTATTTGGTTGTCAAATACGGTCAGCTGTACTGGGGGTGTGTTATCGGTGTTACACCGGTCAATATTATAAACAGTGCAATGTTCAGTGGAACCATAATGAATATGCCTGGCAGCAGGTTCTACTACAGTATTCTATTCGCTAAGCCATGGTAGACATAATATTGCCTCGTCAGTTATTTCTGCCGTTACAATTACGATGGTGATAGTCTCTAAATCATGTTCTAGGGTATAGGAATGCAGCATGGATGAAATAATTGAATTTTATAAAACATGAAATACTTAATTGTTCATAAACTGATAATTTTACTTTCATGTCTAGTAGTTAACTGGGACAATAGGAAAGAAGGAGGGCAGCAGAGAGATACCCATCAAAGCCTCCTTCAAATAAAATACATTATATATATTGTAATAAAAGAATTGCGCTAAAAATTAATACACCGTGGAGGTTGTCCGAAGACCCGAGTAAAGCTCCATTATTTTAAAAACGAGATTATATCAATATAAAATCCACACCTATGTTTGAGTCGTGGAAACACTGGCAAAAGCAATTAAACTTCAATCGTGATATTGGGCTGGAGACAAAACAAAACAAAACACTATATACTAAAACATCTGAACACACAGTAAGCAAGAATGTAGTTACACCGAAACATAAATTTAGGCAGGCAACCAAACCACAATTTAGAAATATACTGACCTACTGCATGCGCAGAAATGAGACAAAACTACGCCACACAATTATTTAAAAATGCTAATCAAGCCCTAGAACATGACCGCAACTCATCATTTTAGGCAGCTCCATGATCCGCCGCTCAAGCAATAATATGAATTAAACACTGCTTCATTGCACAATAGTTGCAAGGACGTTTAAACTGACAATTTAAGTCATTCTGTGGTGTTTGATGCTTACGCAGCCGGCGATGATCGTAAAAGCCTGTTAGTGTTGACACTGTTAACACTCACTGACAGTGCATTTCCTTTTTTTTTTAGTTTTCAGGAATCGACTGGTGATTCGGGGGAAGAAGCTCAGTCGTGCCACTTCTCTCACCAGAGTGATGTGCAAGTATTACTCTGGTTAAACCACCAGTGACAATTAATTAAATAAAGATTAAACTGTCCGCTCCCTCTCTAATAATCTTTCTTTACCACTAATAAAGAGCATGGTTCCCAACTATCTGCTTCCTGTAGCATTTATATTAATGCATGCAATAATTTTGAATTATTTTTTATCGAAAGGTTTTTCACAGTGCCTATGCCAGTTATTACCTTTCTCTTCTTTGTTATAGGTTGACTATAGGTACACTTAAGGAGATAGTCATGGCACCAATCACTGGCCATGGCTGCCCAAGCTCTCTCTGCCACTATGCATGTTTCCTTGCATGAATTCCTTCCCTTTGTATGCGTATGGGGTTCGCCCTAAGATGCAATTAGTACTTGTCCCTACCGCGGGCTTACACTTGACACTCAGAAATATGGTAGGTTAGGAAAAAGTATCGATTACTCCCAGGCAAACGCTGCTGTTCACACACATGCCGAAATACTTCTCTTATCCAACAGCTCTTTGTACATATAGTTATGATTCTTTGCCTCCACCGATTCCAAGGCGACAGGTTGTGGGGGGTTTGTGTTGTGTGTCACTCCTGCACTTACAAGCACACAATTATACACATACACAATAACACACATCTACAAGTGAGGTCATGTGCAAGGTGATGAGCACTTAACTTTGACTCCTAGTTAGGTCACTTTATTGTGGAGTTGTAGGGCCAGAATGAGCAGTGAGTAGTGGAATGATGCATAATTTGTGTATGGGCACATACACAAACATAATTTTGAGAGCATGCCGTGGTTCTTGATGGTAGCTGTTGTTTTGTGCTGCACGTTCTAAATGGTAGTCATGTAGTTTTTGGCTTTGTAGTTCGATTTATATATTTATATTTATAAGTGAATTTAATGAGTGTATGGTGTGTGGTTAGTCGAGCCACCCCTTAAGGCTGCCTTGGTTTTTTTCACAGAAGCATGTCCACGACTCATGCAGTCGCGACTTTAAATGTGTTTAATAAATATTTTTTTTTAGGGCAGTGCAACTTTTATGAGCTGTAACTAGCTGCTTGCCCGTCTGTTGTATATTTAATTGGTTTTAATCTGTGCGTTTTACAGCTTGTGTACCTTAATGAGCGATGTCCACTGCGACATGTGCTACGAATTAATTTGGCGAGAACTGTACGATTTTCAGCACGTTAAATAGTGCTTCCATGTATTTTAATATTCTTGTTGTAAATGTTGGAGTGTATGAAATGAATTTTCTACCATTCTTTTGAAAAACCCACGAGTGTAAACAGTCATTTGAATGTAAACCTTGCTGAGCTCTGGGGAAAAGGTTAAGTGTGTTGTTGAATTATTTTAATGCCGTGCCTTAATTTAGTTGTTGGTTTGTTCTCGAAGAAATACTTTGGTAACATAAATATCTCAGGATATGATCAGCCGACAGGTCAGTTATTTCCACACGAAATGTAATCTACTTTATTCAATTGCTCCATTGAAATGCAACAGAATTGATGATGTTGTTAATTAATCAACTTGTTTCATATTTATCAATTTAGTGTGAGATTCTATTCACACGTTGGTAGCAAGACCAAGCGAAGTTTAGCCTGTTTTTTTGCACAGCAAGTCATCGTGTTAATTACTACTATTTTTTCGTGAAATATTTGAAACTGTACCAAATAATGTAATAAATAGTATTGTGATTTGGAATAGTGTTTGTAGTTGTGTTAAGCTATGCATGTTAATTTGTACCACCTGGTACAAAACCTGCGCAATTCTGCTGATTGCTGATTTTTTTCATGTACCCATTGGCTGACTGAGACGTTACTATGGATCAACGCGTGTGTTTTGTGTACTCCCTTAAACGTGACGATCTCGAAGGGTTGCTACTCGACCTGGCTCTCAAATTGGACAGCAGCATGTCTGTCGTGCAAATGTGACACATGGCTGTCCAACGGTTGAGCGAGCAGTACATAAATGTCGTGGCTCCGCGGGTGGTTCTTGAGCAGCTGACAGTGGGGGGTGAGTCAGTTTACATCACCGGTCTTTCCCATTTCCAAGTTATTAGTCTCATCTATGTATAGAATCAAACCTTTGACCTCGCTCGAACCTGTCCAAATACTGGATTTCTTTATTGCTGTAGGCAAATTCATTGGTATGAACTTGTGTTCGAAAGTAGAAGTGTTAATGACCTTGTCTACCAAGGCCGAGGATTTTGAGTCACAACTCTTGCATGAAGAGTTACAGGTAATTTTAGGATGTTCGTTTGCAGGCTTTAAACAGTATGTTTTAAGAGCACTTTTCCCCGATTGTGTGCGATGGTAGTGAGAGAGAGAGAGCTTGTTTTTCGATTCCAAAGTCCGGACAAAATCATATGTGATTTCACTGAGTCGGTTCGTGCCTTTCATTAAACCTTGTGTATGTTGTTATCTGAGGCAGATTTGACTAAAGTCATCGTCAACAACTTAGCCCCACATGTGAAAGCTTGCTGCGTTTTGTTAACACTGCCTAAAAACTTTTCCGAACTTAGGTATTTCGCAGCCGAGCTGCAGGGTCAGTTCACAGCGAACGTTCAGTATCGGGCCAATTTTCCTCCTCGTCGTGTAGTTCGTCGTGATGATACACAGAGAATCATGTCTGAACGTGTTAGGTCTTTAAAACCTATTGAATCTCGTGGATCACTTGTGTGCTGCACTAATTGTGCACATACCCGGCCACGTTGCCTCTAACTGTTTCACAAAAGCTTAGTCAGAGCTTAGGTGAAGTCGGGCATGTACTTCGCTTTTGTGAACGGCGAGTGACTGGCCGAGTGCGTGGGCCTGCCAGTTGCTGTAAACAAAAGTCCCACATTTACCAAGCAATTGTTATGTCACAGTTATATGTTTTTGGCAAGAATTATCCGGCATTGATTGACACAGGTGCCACCTTCTGTGTTATGAGCAAGAGTTTTTTGAACGAACTTCTCGAATCGAAAAATTTATCCAAGGACTGTGTTAGTTGTGTTTCCGAAAAGCGCCTGTGGGTCGCTAATGGCCACGTCATAAAGTCTGATGTTGTGTATTTACACTTTAAAATTGGGAAATTCGCGTGGACCTTTAAAATCTGGGTGGTTCGCGACTTCCTCAAAAATTAATTTTGGGTTTGGAAATTCTCGATAGAACGAGAGCAGTTGTGAACTTTGTTTTATGTTTTTTCTCGTTTGGCCTCATGCCAAATATACAAGTGGGTTTATGCGTCGATGACGTCCCGGTTTCTTCAATCTTTCCTGCGCAAAATAATGTCAGTCAGGCGGAATTCAAATGTGACCTTGAACTCCTTAGAGCTGAGTTTTCGGATGTGAGCACGTCCTGCATTGGTAAATGCGATGTGCTGTCATATAAGTTCTCCCTAACTGACGACATACCTGCGTGGGATCGACACTTTAAGTGCCCTACCCCGAAGTTACAGGCTTTCCGGGAAATAATTGATCGTCCTTTGGAGGCAGGAGTAATCGTACTCTCCACGTCGGATTACTGCTCTCCAGGTTTTCTAATAGGCTTGGGGTTAACCATTCATTAGCAAATTTTTAAAAATCATAAATACCCTTTTCTATTGCCAACTATATATTGTGCCTTCCAATACCTAGGCAAGGTGGGTGTATTTTCCATCCTTTACCTTAATAATAGCTTTCATCAATGTCTTTTGGATCCATCTTCTATAAAGTATACTGCCTTCAACACCCCTTGGATTCAATATGAGTTCACGAGGATACCCACGGGGTCAAACTTTGGCAGGCATGCTGTGTCACGTGTTCTCAATTATGTAGTGTCTGAATTTAAATATAAATTAGTTTTTAACTATATTGATAACATTATTGTGTATAGTGAGGATTGGGAATCCCATCTCTCCCATTTGATTCACGTTTTTTTATGTGTGAAGTCGGTCTTACAGTCAACCCCGACAATGTCATGTTAGGATCAAACAAGGTAAAGTTTTAATGTTATCTACTAACTGAAGGCCACTTGCTCATAGATCCTGAGCATGTAGCACCTATATCGGAGTTTCCCCGCCCCCACAACCTAAATGGTGTCCAAAAATTTCTAGGCGTCATGGGGTATTACGCCCGCTTTATTGACTGGTATTACGAGATTTCAGTCCCTTGAACATGGTGAAAAGAAAGGGTATATAATTTAATTGGGTGCCTGAACAAGAGTTAGCCTTCGTCATTCTAAAGGAAAAAGTAGCCTCTCCTGCAGCTTTACATCTGCCTAATTTCTCAGAGCATTTTATTGTCAAAGTTGATGCTTCATCTTTAGCTTTACGAGCTGTACTGAGTCAGGAAACAGAAAAAGGTTTGGCACCGGTTGCCTTTGCCAGCCGGAGTTTGTCTGAGGCGGAACATCGTTTAAGTATTTACGAAAAGGAAACTCTCGTGTGTATTTTTGGCATAGAAAAATTTGCTTCCTATATTGAACATTATGCATGTAATTTATATACAGACAATGAGACCCGTAGTTGAGTGCTAAGTTACCCTCAGTAGTTAGGAAAGCTCGGTCGGTGGGTTTTGAGGTTTTTCCCATTTATGGTTTACCTTGCATGTTGTTTGGGGCACTGAAAACCAGGTGGCCGATGTTTTATCGCGGATGTACGACCCTAACGAGTTTGAGGTCAATGAGGATGAGGCGCCTTTCGGCTTCGCTGTGCCTTATGCAGGTTTTGCCAGAATTTTTCATCAAATTCTAACAGGCACAAGAGGATGATCCCTTCTGTACACAAATAGTGAAAGATCTGAGGGCAGGTGTTCCCTCAGCTTATGTTGTGGATAAAGATGTTTTGTATTGTACCGGCAAAATTGGTAGAGCCCACAAGATTGTGTTTCCTGTGTGTCTGCGACCGATGATGATCACCTACTTTCATGATTCGGTGTATGGTGGTCACCAAGGTATCAACCGAACATTTCAGAAAATTTCCAACAATTTTTCTTGGCCCACTCTTATGAGTGATGTGGCTTAATTTCTACGCACTAGCGACTCTTGTCAACGGTGCAAACAGGCTCGTCAGGACATGGGAGACAGTTCACTTGGACATTTTTGGTCCTCTAACACGTTCGAAGAAGGGCAACAATTGTATTCTAATCGTTCTGGATACCATTTCTAAGTTTGTGATATTGCTCCCTCTCCGCAACATGAAGGCATATACTGCTGTCTGGGTTCTCTGCGATCAAGTGTGGAAGTTGTTCAGTGCTCTTGCTGAAATCCGGACCAATAACGCGAGATTATTTTACTTCCACCTAGTTCAAGGATATGTGTTTCAGATGGGCCGTGAAACACTTCACCTCGAGTCGCTATTTCCCGAAAGGGAACCAGGTGGAGCGTTTTAATAAGGACCTCAAGGCGTGTCTCACGATTTTTTAAAGTAGCGATCACACGCTGTGGGATCAGGATCGCGATCTCCTGAATGTGAGTTTTAATAGCGCCCTTCATGGGCGACTGGGGTTGCCTCATCTTTGCCTTTTCTCGGTAGGTCATTGAATAATCCTCTCCTCAAGGTCTGGAAAATCCCTCTCCTTCAATCTCCGCTCGTTGACTCAGCCCGCAATCAGTTGCTTGAGGAAGTCCATCATTGTCCAGGGGTAGCCAAGAAGTTGGTTAATGATTATTTATATCCGGGTAAGACCCCCACTGATTTTAAGCCCGGTGATTTGGTGCTTTGTAAAAACTTTTCTCTTGCTGATTTGGCCAACAACGTCTCAGGCAAGCTGCTACCTAAGTTAATTGGCCCCTTTAAAATAGACAAGTTCCTTGGAATAAACGCTTTTAAGCTGGTATCTGTTACATCTGGCCGCACTTTACGTAAAGCTCATGTCAGTCACATGAAATTGTATAAATCCAGGGTTTAGTATAATTGTAACATTTGAGATTGTATTCAATTATGTTGATAATTGTTTATTGTAGTCCGGCTTGCACTTGATTACCTTAGCTCTACCCTTGCCCTCTTTTGTTGTAATTATTCACTGCTAATTTCCCATTTCTTTTTGTTTTAACCTTCTCGTCCCCGAACGTCCTAGAGGCTGTTTGGTGCTGCGCTGTACCTGGAGCTGCGTCACCTGGAGATGTGTTGGTGTGCCGATGATGGATTTCGCTGACAACTCCCCTACTGTGACGCTCGTGAAGAAACCTGAACTGGCGCTTGACCGCGGCCCGGCTTGCCAACCTTTGTGTGTGTCATCCCTGGGGATGGGACTTCATCGCCTTGGATTGCCAACGAAGAGACGAAGCTGTTATTGTTTGGTTACTATTTGTGCTATTGATTGAATTGTACTGTACTCCCTCTACTCTTGAGAGCTTTCTCTCACTTTCTTAGACTCTTTTCCCCAGTCTTCCTGTGTCTGAACTTGTGAGTAACTGTCTACGTGATTATTTGTCAAATGATTCAGGTTGTTAGAGCGCACAGTGGCCCCCTTTCGAGCTTTTGCGACTACTTGGTATCTGGCCAGGGGGGTTGCGTCGGCATTTGAAAATCCCGCCGCCTTTGACAGTGTGTCCCGCCGTCACAGTGAACAGCACTGTCTCCCCTACATCGCCGGAGGCTTGGTTCCCCTCCCTTCTCCTACTGTAGCGGCTCGATTTTAATTCTAATGTGCCACTTCTTCACACTCCGCCGCTTATGATACAAAACCCTTCTGTCTGCTTGGTGCATGTGTGGTCTATACTTACTTTACTTTCAACTGGGGCATTATGAGAGAGAACTACGCATTGGGCTCGGCGATCATTAATTGACAGTGTTGGAACATTCAGAGATTTCAGTATGCTTAAATTTATTTTGTCGGAAGTTGTAGGGTCAGAATGAGCAGCGAGTAGTGGAATGTTGCATAATTTGCGTATGGGTACATAGTCTTTACAGAATTTGGGTTACTTGAAGTGCTGACGTAATTTTGAGGGCGTGCTGTAGTTCTTGATGCTAGCCAATTTAATGAGTGTGTGGTGTGTGGTTAGTCGAGCCGCCCTTAAGGCTGCCCTGGTTTTTTTTCACAGAAGCATGTCCACGACTCATGCAGTCGCGACTTTAAATGTGTTTAATAAATATTGTTTTTTAGGGCAGTGCAACTTTTATGAGCTGTAACTAGCTGCTTGCCCGTCTGTTGTATATTTAATTGGTTTTAATCTGTGCGTTTTACAGCTTGTGTACCTTAATGAGCGATGTCCACTGCGACATGTGCTACGAATTAATTTGGCGAGAACTGTACGATTTTCAGCATGTTAAATAGTGCTTCCACGTATTTTAATATTTTTGTTGTAAATGTTGGAGTATATGAAATCAATTTTCTACCATTCGTTTTGGAAAACCCATGAGTGTAAACAGAGTCATTTGAATGTAAACCTTGCTGAGCTCTGGGGAAAAGGTTAAGTGTGTTGTTGAATTATTTTAATGCCGTGCCTTAATTGAGTTGTTGGTTAGGTCTCGAAGAAATACTTTGGTAACGTAAATGTCTCAGGATATGTTCTGCCGACAGGCCAGTTAAATAGAGCAATTAACCTTATTTTATTTCCATACAGAACAATAACAAATTTTATAAAATTTAAAAACATTGATCTATTCCCCTTAAATCACAGTAAATAAAGAAAGTTGCCTTGGTGCGTGTGTTCGTATTTTCGGCATGGAAATATCTGCGTTCTCGGACGCCAAATTAGGTAATATGTAGATATGATTCATTTCAGAATAGCTCGCCAACTGGTCTGATGGTTATCTCGTGCACCTGTAACACACCCAAATTGCACATGTTGACCTTAAGATAATTAGCAATTTCACTTTACTATTTTGTAACACAAGTTTCATGACGTGTTAGTCCCACGTGTGTCATTGTACCTCCGTTCATCAAACATGTTCTGCAAGACCCTCGAGTGAGCGAGTGAGTGAAGAGATCTGGGCGGCTCGTAACATCGAGGTGTCGAGAGCCGATGAGAGTGAAGCGAGGTGAGGATGGAGCAGCACCGGAATGTAAGGGCGGGGTAAACGGGAGATCCCCGAGTAAACCCACCAACCAGCGTCATCGTCCGGAACGATTCCTACATGCAAAAATCTGGGGGCGACCCCAGATGGGAGCAGATACCGGTTCACTTCGGTAGGAGTCGAGCGGCCTAACCACTACATCACCGTGGCCTATTAATTATGTAAATGCTACTCTCATATACTAATATTTAGTTTTTATATTCGAATCGAAAACCGAAAAATGAATTAATTAATTTTACAAGATAAAAAAACCGTTAAATGTTGAGTGGAAGGGGTTCAAAAATACAGTATTTTTTCGGGAGGGGGGGGGGGGAACTAGGAAAACTTGGCCAGTAATAGCGAGCCCCTTACCTGCACCCTAGGTGGCGTGGATAGTGTGTATACGACAGCATCGGCGATGTCCTGGGGCTGCAGAATGGGCATCTTGGCGATCATCTCATCCGACATATTGTTGCGCGGCATATTTGTGTCCACCAAGCCGGGACTGATGCTCTGTAATGGCGGACCACAGATCCTTCAGTCACACTCGATCGACATTTTGTTTGTAACCTAAAGTCTATTCGTGGTTTCTTCGCACGTTTTTTGTCAAACCATGAAGAAAAAAAAAACACCCCATGAACGACATGTTTGTTTCCTAAATATACCATTTGTTACAAGCGTTTTATACTTTCGTTAACGTAAAAGTACCTTATTTGTGGTTAAATTAAACTGTTACTTATACAAGATGTTGCAAAATTGCATGTCAGTACTTCGGGGAAACATTCCTCACGCCTGGGGGATGAAAAAATTGTTAAATGAACATAGGTCCGCAAACGCTTCGTTTCTTCACTACAGCTCGTAATACATGACGTACAGTGTACTATGGCCCGTGGGCTGGATCATGTTACTGTGGAATGCCATCGCAGCTGTAATTGGCAGCGCCATGCCAGCCCCCGAGGAGCCCTGATCTGAATCCACTAAGACTTCTATTTGTGGGGACATTTAAAGGCACTTGTGTATGCAACCCCAGTGGACGGTGTGGGCACCCTCCGTAATCGCATTGAGGCGGGTTGCGAGACAATCACAAGTGCTCCAGGGATACATCAGTGTATCCGGGAGTCCATGCAACGGCGGGGTTGATGCTCGTGTTCATGCTGGTGGAGAGCATTTTTTAACATTTCCTTTAGTGCCTACGATAAGCTTTCACACATGTGTAATTCATTCCTGTGCACTTCCTACTGTTCTAGGTTTACTGTCGTAGTGTGAGGTGACGTGTTTCATGCAAACGAACGCAGTGATGGCATTCCACATTAACATGATCCAGCCCGCGGGCCATGCACTCTACGTTATGTATTACGGGATGTGATAAAGAAACGGAGCGTTTGCGGACCTATGTTCATATAACATTTTTTCATCCTCCAGATGTGAAGAATGTTTTCCCAAAGTACTGACATGCAATTTTGCAACATCTTGTATGTTAAGTATACATTATAATGTTTCATTTATTATTAATACGAATAAAACCGGGAGGAAATAGGTATTTTGCTAATGCCTAGTAATAAATAGTTCTCATGCAAAATATTATTACACTGAGCAGGCAAAAAATTCGGCTCAACGTCCTTCTGGTGTAACTTGTCTATAATTTGTTAATCTTTGTTTGCATGATGCGGAGGAATATCCTGGAAGCAGAACCTACGCAGGGCTTCATAAAAGCTTGTGGTACAATATTATGGGTAACAACCAAACACAATGTATAGGCTGTTCACGGCATCTTCCAAATTTTCTGAAGCCCTGCTGAAATTCTACTTCTTCCAGGTTATTCCTCCGCCTCGCGCTAACACAGCTTAACCAAGTCTAGAAAATAACACCAAAGGGGCATCGCACTGGATTCGAGCGCATTCAGTTTAATGTTATTTTCCATAAGTTGTTGTTGTTGTTTTTTTTTTTTTTACTACTACTACTACTATGCATTGCCAACACACAGTTTTCTCCCGATATTATTACCCATAAGTAGAGACAGGCGTTTTTAGCGGAAATATTTCAAGATCAGTTGTACTCCAAACCACTTTTGTTCGTATGCACTTTCGTGGTTGGATGATTTTAAATGTAACGAACCTCAAGTGTCTGTCTGCGAATCATGGACGTTCACTATCGGAGTACTTTATTGCGATTGGCCCAGTCAAATAAGAAACACGACTTCTCTCGAAGACACGCGGCCAATAACCAAAGGAAGTTTTGATTGTGGACATAGGATATTGAAGTCTAGCATGGCCATAAACATTTTCGCGAAAACACCTGTCCCTACCCAAAATGAATATATTGTTTTATTGAAAGATTATAAATAAATGTCCAATTTTACTAAATATAAGTTACTTTTATATTCACACAATTATAAAATGCTTTCAATACTTGAAATTTTTAGGATGTAACTAGGGATAGGAAAATTTCGCGAGTTCAATGACCTTTATGCTAGACTCCACAATCCTTTGTATAGTCGAACCTCACATGTTTGTTCATTGGCTGTTGCCCACATTCGACAGTACGGGATTCGCTTCCTGTTCCTTTGCAAGTCCGCTATTGGCGTGGAGTCGTCCAGGGCGTGTCTAATAAACTTAGATCCAATTGCAAAGGTGACTTCTTTGCGCACTCGTTTGAAATCTATCTTGTCCTGAAATGAAGTCGAGAATTTTTTCTATCCCTATATATAACCAAACATGTCACACATAGGATGATTTTTCAAAGGTTTGATTCAGAAAGTGCGAAGGAACCGTTAATAGACTATATAAGCATTGTCGTGCGTTTGAAAGTAAAAGAAGCTCACCGTGATCCTGATGCGAGACTTGAGTTGGGCGAGTTCCCTCCGGAGACCCTCGGTAAGCGCCGTGACCGCATGTTTCGTGCTGGTGTACATGGACGCACCCGCAAAGCTGGACACTGAATGGCCTAGCACACTGGAACATCACATCCGGTCGACTGATCGATTGAGAAAGTTTTTACTGGCACAGCAGGAACAATTACAATTAACGATCAAGGCTGTTCACGACAAACTGAGCACTTCTGAAATCGACCTTGGGGAGAAGTTACTGTCCCCGCCTGTGTATATTTTAACGGGTGCACTGAGTGACGTGCCCCCAGAAAACTTGTCAACGAAGGATGGAAAGTAGTTCCAGATCTTAACGTCTATATATAAAAAAAGAAAGAAAAAATGTGTTAGGTAACCATTTGTGATAACTTAAATTATTTCTTTCGTTTTTTTTTTTTTTATGTATCAAAGTGTAAAACCGAGCAGATTTGTAAAGTGTTTACTTTCCTAATTGTTTTACAGTTTCACTTGACCGATTCATCAATAAAGTGACGAGACCCGTGGCAATGTTAATTTGTACCATAAAGCGGAAGAATGCACAGCGTGCATACGAGTAGATCTTCAGCAGGGCTTTCAAAAGTGCTCATTTTACCGTGAACAGCCTATACCAATATATAAATGTGGTAAGGTATACAAAAAGCAACATTCCAGTTTAAGTACACTCTTCTGCCAGCATAAATTTAAAGGCACCAAGGAATGAACTGAAACAAAATAGAAAATACAAATTATTATTAAGCCAGGGGAAACTATCCAAAACGCCAAAGTGAATTAAAAGTGTAGGCAGCATGGAAGGAGGTCCTTGGACCTCTGTTATAAAAAAGTTATATTTGTACCACATATTGTTCAAATTATAGACATTATCTGTGACTGCTTTTCTCTCGTTATTTTTTTTATTTTATGGTTTTGCTAGACATGTTAAAAATCATTATGTTACTGTTTTGTAATGCTTAAAAAATAATAATATTAGCAGAAAATTTTAACAAGGGCAACTGAATGGTCTTGTCTCAATTCGTTTCAAGTTATTCTTAGCAAAAGTTCTTTTGAAAAAATTGATGGACAGCCATAAATAAAAAAAAATTGAAGAATTCTTATTTTAAGCAAAAAAAAATTTATTTGTACAAAAATAACCCTTTACGATTTTATAGACGTATTAAAGCAGTTCTTGTCAACTTATTTCAGAGTCTGGCGAAATGTATTATAAATGGGAGCTGTGCGGCTGGGAGACTTCAGTTCGACTCGGACGAGCTCGGCAATCTTCGGCTCGACTCGGGGAGTACTCAGAAGCCGTCGACTCAGGATTGACGAACGTACCTGAAGGTGCTCGGCAGTTACGCCCACTAATTATTGAAACATATGTTTATTTCTGGTAGCCATATTGGTTTTATAGGCATAGGGCATGTCAAATCGTAAATTTGAATGTATTACCCGATTTCGAATTATACCCGATTTTAATTATAATTTGTTAGTTTTTTGTATATAGGGTATTACGAAGACATGCAAAAGTCTCTCATTTAATGACATTTCCAGTCCCCTCTCTTGAAGACGGATTAACACACAATACCAGAATTCCCTAATTATTCACTCCCTCGACTGTTTTGTAGGTATAAGTATGCTACTCAGATGTTTTGTAGTATATGTATATGACTAAACCAAGCCCATCATACTAATAGCAACCACATGCACGAGTCTGTTATAATCATGGTATGGATCAGCATCTACCGACACTTTTATAGGCTTAATTGGCATTAATTTAAATGCAAATGCTAGGCCCCGGAGACTTGGAATGAATGAGTGTGATAAACAGTCTTAATTTTCGTGCACTTCTTGACCATCAATCCGTCAAGCGTCCAATATTTCCATCGATATTTGGATCAATCCATTAATCTTCCAATCTTTCCATCTATATTTCACAATCTTTGCTAATCTGCAACCAATCCTCACCAATCCTCAGCAACCTTTCCATCAATCTTTCGCAATCATTCCAAAAATCTTTCGCAAACGTTCCATCAATCTTTCAATATTCCCATCAATATTTCAATCTTCCCATTAACCTTTCAATCTTCCCATCAAGCTTTCGCAATATTTCCATAAATCAGCACCGCAATCAGCAACACAATCAGTGCCACAATCTTCGCCAATCTTCGCCAATATTTCAATCTTTCCACCAATCTTTCTATCTTTTCATCAGTCTTTCGCAATCGTTCCATCAATCTTTCAATAACTTTTCATCAGTCTTACAATCTTTCCACCAATCTTTCGCAATCTTTCCAACAATCTTTCACAATCTTTCCATCAATATTTCGCAATATTTCATCAAACATCAATCCATATTCAATCAATGGGTTTGTCGTCTGTCTCTATCCATACATATTTAAAGAAGACCGATTAACCATCTCCAAAATTTGTACATGATGACAGACGATGTTTTGTATACTGTTCACTTTTAATGCATTTTTATACTGAATTCCTTATTATCATTATATTTACAGATCTTTCCAATAATAGTCGAGTGCTCATAGCACCACTTTAAAGTTGTGAAGGGAAAAAAACGATACGACACAAAAAAAAACTATTTTATAATACTAATTAATTTTTATTTTGTAATTACAATTTCATAAGAGGGCAGTTCATCACAGTATGTGGCGTAACCCCCTCCGTTTAGTTCTCTAGTGTTGAATATATTTCAACAATGTGTGAGAGATCCCCGCGTTTTTGCAGGTCAATCAAATATCCGAGTCTTATCAACAAGTTCATTTGGGTCTTCGGGAAATAGGTAGCCAGTTATCTCGGCGTCCTCTGCCTCCTTCAAGTCGCTTGTTGCAGCAAATGTGTTGGAAATGTGTGTTAGTGCATCGAGAAAATCGTCATCGTCTTCATCAACACTGTCGTCATAGTCATTATTATCAATGCTATCTTCATGATCATCTTCGTCTCCTGTTTCGTCCTCAATATCTTTTTCTTTTATTTGTAAGAGTCGCATAGTCGTGATCAGTATTTAAAGTTGCCTGCGCCAGCGACCATTTATTTTGAAGTTCATCGATTTCACGCGAAAGTCTTGCGAGTGTACACTCCAAACAAACCGACTCTACTGCACTCATTCCGTATTTACTCTTTAGCACAGACTGCCTGTTCACTGTCTGTGGAATCAGCACCCAGCGATATAGCAGAGACTTCATCACTTGCTGATTCTCAAGAGACGAATCCTTAGAGTCCTTGATGTGGTTCTTCAATGTATCACCTCGCATTAACTGTGTGTGGCCATTGTCGTAACTGTTCCCCACGCGAAAAGAACTTTTCATACAGGCGATTCCTTTATGTCGACGAGAATTTTGACCGAAGGTAAAAACTCGACCGCAGAATCGACACAGTCAGCAATCAGGCGGCGATCGTGCAGGTCGCGACTCCATGATCGATAAGCTCAAAGGCAAAACCTTAGTATTTACAATTCATGTTTACTGTATAGCGAAATAATGCTTCCAAATTGATGTTAATCTCTCGATGCCTGAACTTCAACTAAGGTATCAGCGTACGTCAGCATTCTATATATACATTCTCCCATCACTCGAAAAAATCGCCAGATTTCTTTCTAAGTCAACGAGAAAATTAATACCTTTTTGGTGATTTCTGGCTTCAGACGCAAGGCCCTAAGCCATGCATCACCTTTATAAATTTCTTAAAACTTTGTATCAGTTGCGTATGAATACTAAACAGTAAGCAATTAATGTATGAACATCGTTAAAAGGGCTTCAATAATCACGGGCTATCAATCGATCTGCAATTCTATTATCTCACTCTGATTCCTATATCCGACGGCTAAAACTTCCGTTTCGCTTTTAATATAAATTCCTATAACATTGACCGAACACTGGGAAAAATTACCACTTTTTTTTTTTCTAAATCCGATAGAAAATTTTTTTTTATGATTTCGGGTTTCGAACTCAGGTCCCTACACCATACCTCAACTTTTGAGATTGCATAAATGTTTTTATGAGATACGTATAACTACGTAAACAGACAGAAAATCGCTTACAAATTTCGTTAGAAATTATTAAAAACCCGAGTCGGTATTCGAACTGTAGACTCTTTATCTCAGAAGAATACCTTTATTCTTCATCCAAAATATGTCTAACGACCTAGATTATAAGTGTCATACACCATGTCCCTCTACGAGATTTATTCCAGCATTTCTTTACTATAATTTGCTGTGCGTGGGCGCACTTTGTGAATGACTTCTTTTTGTCCGTGTGAGTGCAAACCTAGGCATGAGTACTTATTAAACCGACTACAGAAAATTTCAGGAACACTCAACAGCACATCGCGGCACTTAAAATTTAAAACTTCACTGAGAAATGACGAATGCCTCTGTCGCTGTGTCAAATGCATCGCACTCAGATTCACCAGTGAGTTTGTATAAATCGTCATATCCCGACATATGCACATATTGTTACGTGTTACCGATCTGCATCGCTTATCATGCACCGCCCTGCTTCTGCGAGGGAATTCGTGCGCGAAGACCAACCAGAGCGGGAACCCGAGAGCGGGCGGAGATTTTCAAAGGCATGCCGCTACACGTACCCTTCGCTGCTGCTTCTGAACCTCGGGCTGGTCGGATTCCTGAAGTTATCTTTCAAATACCCACGATTCGGTAAAAGTATTTTATTAATACAATAGTGCTTTTCATTTGAAAATTAAGATATAAACAAACACGTTCGTCATTGTCGATCACGTGACTTGCACAGTTGTGTAGCTTTGGGGTAGGTCAGTGTCGGGTGCATGCGCAGAAGATGAATGATCGGTAGGGACACCCGAATTTCGTAGAAATATTTCACGACCAGTTGTATTTCATAATACTTTAGCTCAGATACACTTCAGCGATTGGATGATCTAGGTGTTGCGTGTCTTAAGCGTCCACCTATGAATCACAGACGTAAGGTAGCGCAGTAACCTAATGCTTTTTGGTCAGACAAGTTAGAATATGTTTTCTCACAAAGACACGCCGCCAATAGACAAAATAATGCTTCTAGTATGGCATTAGGATATTGAACTCTTAGCACGTGCGGAAATCTTTTCGCGAAATTCAGGTGTCCGTAATAATCAGTCTATACCTGATCTATAGTCAATGATGTTATATAGAATGCGAACCTGTTGATGTGGATAATGTGTCCGTCGTCCACACCTCTTTCCTTCATGGACTTGATGGCCTCCCTGGTACAGATGCTGAGAGCCAGAACGTTCACGTCGAACATCTGCTTCCAGTCGGCAGTGCTGCCCTCTGCGGGGAAAACCGGCCAAGTTAGACGAGAGTAAGGTTTATTCTACTCAACTAAGTAAACTCAGCACTTATACACTGGCAGCTAAACTTTTTCGCCACTAAGTAAGCGATAGTCTCTCATGTGTACCGGATTTTCTCCAAAGAATTGCAGTATTAAAAAAAAAAATCTAATATAAAATAACTACGCGATTAAGAGAACTGCAAGATTCGCGTTATTATTTCGGGATGCCTTAAAGTTAGATCATGTGTACCTTTGAAGTTGGTTTGCCATTGGACCATACTTGACTTGACACGCCCTGGGTAATTCTGTGCCAATAAATGAACACTTGCCAAGTGTGTGCACGAATCAAGAGCAGCTCAGTCAGGTAGGGAGTGGCATTATGTTAAGTCAGCGGCCAATGAAGAAAAGGCGATGGCTCGAGCATAAACAGTACGGTGGAGTTTAGCCCGATGTCAAATAATAACGCGAATTTTGCTTGTCCCTAGAAGACCTGAGTAGAAATAAACCTTATCCCGATATAACGGGACCACGTAAACTAAACTGGGATAGTAAGTAAATAATTGTTTTTGTGGAGGAGGAACAAGCTCCTCAGAAGCACTCGGAGAAAACCACTCGCCACATGACGATGACCAAGCTCTTCATTTTCTTCATTACATCCACAACCGTATTGGATGTCTATATAGATGTTTAGGCTTCCTTTAGTGGAGATGTACTCAGATGGCAAAGTAGAAAAATTAGGTTGCTCCTAACACTTTACGCAAAGAAATACCAACCTACAAGCAATAAATGTTCCATTGTTAATGGTTGCCATAACAGTATGCATTATGTATGATTGGTCTTCCCCGAGCCTGACTTTAAGGCCATTGTTTAACTAGCGCTTTTACAATTGTAAATTTGAAAATGGTTGGTACTTGTAATTCTTTCCTTCCTCTTTATCCAACAAAAACTTTGCCAAAATACTTCTAGAGTCATTTAGCATGCTACATAATTTCCACCAATGAACTGATGTAGACTATGATCGAGTGTAGCTCGAGCAAAGCTAATTTGAAAATTTCTTTATTCTTCATAAAAAAAACTCGATGGATGTGCAGTCTTTGTTCGGCTAGTGTTTAACACGACCTCACAAGAACACGACAGCGCAGTAACAATGCTATTGCTAACAATAGAAGTTCTTTTTTTATACACACTCAAAGGGACATGGTTGATTATATAAATCATGTTATACAATAAAGGACATTTTATTGGGTCAATATCAGCTCGGCTCTCGATTGGTTGATGACCGGCCAATAATGAACGCTGTAAAGTACAGGGTAGTGTCCGGTGTGGTATGGACCAATAGGACGATGGTGAGTTCTAACACAGACACCAACAGAACCGGTATTCTGGCAGTAGTGGGTATAGGTGACTCACTTATATTTTGTCTTAAGTGCCAGTAAATGTGTGCAGACCTCAATGTGTTAAAGTGTCGTAGGTATACGCAGCACTGCGAGAACACTGCGCGCCAGATCATAGCCCTGTGCGTAGAGGTGATGGGTTGCTTGATGAGCCTGTCACTGTATCCCTTATCACTCCCACTACTGTGAGTCTCAAACGCAGAAGTATCTCCAGACAAATCAGCTTAAATTGCATTTGACTTTTTTTTTCGGACTGAGAAGTTGGGCAGAAAATCATTTGGTGAAACACATTTTACGCAATATTACCCTACGTATTACATCCATATACTATATTTTACATTTGGAATTGGGGGAAATTGTTGGTACTTTCAATATTTCCCTTTCACTTCACCCAACAAAAATATCACCAAAATATTTCCAGCGTCATTTAACATGGTTCACAGATGGAGGTTAACTGATCAACAGTGCTTATACAGTAAATTACTTTTATATTTTAAGAAAACCATTTTAAATCTAGATTCAGCAATCACTTTTACAGTACCACAAGTGTATTACAGCAAATTTTACTACAATTTAATGTAATATACAGGTACAATATATTTAAAAAAATATATATATAATTCATGCTTATTTAGAACATAGAGACATATAATTAATTTGATATGTTCCACAAAAATCTGTTTTGCAAAAGCACATTAATCGTTGATGTTACAAAATTTATTTTAGTAACTATTTTTCGAGGAACTGTTTCCAAAACATACAAAAATAAATTATTTATCGTGTATGTTGAAAACTGGAATCGCTACAAGTCGTAACTTACTAATTAATGTTGTCCTTGTGCCTCACCTGATAGTGTTTTCAGTTTTGCAACCCCTGCGTTGTTGACGAGCAGATCCACCCCTCCTAGGTTTTCCTTGACCCACTTGAAGGCAGCCAGCAGGTCCTGCTCCTTGGTCGCATCAGCCTTCATGCCATACAGCTTCCCTGGACCGTCCTTTAGCTCGTTAGCCAGGGCCTGCAACAGTCCAGACACCTTCCTAGCAGTTGCGTGTGGTGAACTGTTGCAAGGTAAGCTGGTGCTTGCTCACTGCTGTACATTCTCAGTGCACGCAACAGGAACCAATAACCACAGTGGAGCTTAGGGAAACTGAACGAATTCCGACCACGCACAAGCGAGCAGCAAGGGTCCCATTACACACGTCCTGTGGCGTCACCTGCCGAGCTACGCTCTAGTGGCTGAAGTGTAAACTAGCAAGAAACAGGGTACAGCACACAGCTAACGCCAGCTTATCTTGCAACACTTCACCACACGCCTCTGCTTCCTCGTATAGATAGTCTCCCGCAAAAATCTGTTATTGTTTAATGCTGTATGTTCTTTTGACTGTTGCCTTTGGTACACAACCTATGCGGCCCGCCCCAAGGACCCTTTTAGCCAATAATAGAGGCTCAAATGTTGAGCAACCAATCTGCAGTGAAACGGTCACACAGGTAAATGACGCCATATAGTTGCCAGTAGCCTATGAAATCACGAGTTGCGTTCATACATGGGTGAAGTGAAGTCTGGCATGTTAACAAATAATAACGCGAATTGTGCATGTCCCTGCACATAGCAAATGTGCAGGGACAGGTGTTTTTCGCGAAAAGATTTCAAGCCCAGTTGTAGGCCCTACCCCAAAACAATTTTGTTCATATCAACTTTCGTGGTTATGTGATTTCAGATGTCACGTTCATCAAGTGTCTGGCCGCGAATCGTGGACGTTCAGTATCGGAGTACTTTATACAGATTTTACTAGTCAAATAAGAACATGTCTTCTCACGTAGACACGCGGCCAGTAACCAAAGGGAGTTGTGGTTGTGGACGAAGGATATTGAATTCTAGCATGGCCATCAATATTTTCGCGAAATACACTTGTTCCCAGCTACGGGCCATTCACGGGTTACTCCAAACTTTTCTGAAGCTCTACAAAAATTCTGCTTCCAGGATAATCCTCCGCCTCATGCAAACAAAGCTTGACAGAGTCTAGAAAATTACACCAGAGGGACAGCCCATCGCATTCGTGCACATTCAGTGCAATAAAATTTCCCACCAGAACTATATCTTACTAGGCATTACCAAAGTAACGATTTCCTCCCTGTTTTATTAATATTAATAAAAAAATGTAATATTATAGTTTATAGATCAAATATGGGTACAAGTTAAATTTAACAAATAATTAGGGACCCGCGAAATTCGCGTTATTATTTCGGGACACGTTAAACTTAAAAAAAAAAAAAAAAAAACGCATACATTTACTGTACGTTTTTCATTGGACTGTCGGTTCATTGCAAGAAGATAGCCATCTGACAACAGCGTGACGTCTTTTTTGAGACAGTATGTTTGCCTTTAGAATAAAGACAACGGCCCGCTGTATTTTTTTTTTTTTTTATAGATGGATATAACCTAAATTATGTCGGTGTGATATCTCACAGCCAACATTTCGCCAATAGCATAAATAATATTCTGGCCCGATTCTGATATAGCATCTTTGTTTTTTTCGGTAAGCTGGCCATCATCTTATTTATTCTGGCCCGCTAACGTTTTCGAGACGCGGCTCTTTATCACAATAAAGATACAAATATGATGTCTTTATGTGGACAAACGTTTTGAAAGTGTTTTTTGAATAGGCAAGATGTTAGCTAGCTGTTAATGACATGGTGTCTTTTTTGAGACCGTGTGTTAACAGTTAGCAATTTTTTGTGTGTCACATGGTAGCCTATGGCATTTTTTACTTTGAAATTTCTTTTCATTTGTACAACCATCCGACAGCTATATTAAAAACAACAAAAACTATCTTGTTTGAAAGCCTTTGAAGAAACATTTTTAAATAATCAGTGTTTTAAACTTATTTTTATATTGTGGTGAAATTTACATTTTCACTTATAATAATTTGTATCATGATAAATTTCAAATTAGTGGAAAGTGCCAGTAATTTCCCCAGTGGTTTATAGGTTAGCATGCTAAACTGTCAACGCAAGGGCCATAGCTTCGAATCCTACACTCGGCCAGCAAAATATTTTCATATCATATCATGTGTTGAAAACTAAATGAAATGAATTTATGTAAAGAAGAAACTACAATTACTAAAAAAAATTTCCGACATAAGACAGCGGGCCCGCATCATTTGGTCGGAGTTTGTCGGCTATCTTTTACCAGCTCGGTTCCGGCCCGTACATTTCGTGTTTGTAAGGCTTTTTCACCCCTGTTTTATTTGTATAAATTATGAATTAAATATTATAATTTATAAATAAAATATAAGTATAAGTCCAATTTAACCAAAAATAAGGCACTTTAATGTTAACACAAGTGTAAAACGCTTGTGATACATGATACAAACAACCAAACATGTCATACATGGGGTGATTTTTAAAAGGTTCGATTTAAAAGTGTGACCTCCCTGAGCGTATACTATAGTTCAAAGGAGAAAATAATCTTGGTGCATCATTGAGGGAGGGAAGGTAGACGAGGCAGTGTAGAGGAGGGGAGGGCTCTCACCACTGGAAGGAGGGAAACCTCATGACACTGCCGCCACTATACACACCAAACTGATAACATCTCTCTCAGTTACCGCGCTGTGCGACTTACATTTTTTCGACGGGTAACATGCATGCATGGAGCGGCTCTCACCCAACCGCAGGAGCCGGGATGGCTGAGAGGTTAGACTGCTCGCCTCCCACCGAGGCGAACCGGGTTCAATCCCCAGCTGGGACCCTCCAGGATTTTCGCAAGTGGGAATCGTGCCAGACGATGTCGGTAGTCGGCTTTGAGTTCCGGCGCTGCTCCGTTATCACCTTATTTCACCCTCATCGGCTCTCAACACCTCATTGTTGAGAGCTACCCCAAAATCTCTCAACTCTCCCAATCGCAGTCGACTCCTGTCGCTACTGAACTCAACAACCCCACCCCTCATGCAGCGGCAATGGATTCTCCCGGCTCGTTTTGGACTTCTGAGTATTATTGCCTCATCTGGATTTCACTATATAGTCCATTCGCGGGTTCTTCGCCATTTTTGTATAAAAATTTTGGAAAATTTCCCCATGTATGACGTGTTAGTTATTTCCAACATTTGCATATATCACAAGCGTTTTATACTTGTGTTCATAAAAGATACTTTTTTCTATTAAATTGTAATGTTATTCATATTTTATCTATAAATTATAATGTTTCATTTATAAATAACGTGAATAAAATACAGTGAGAAAACTTGTGTGTTGGTAGCGCCTAGTAAGAAATAGTTCTTATACAAAATACTGCTACACTTAGTGCGCACGAATGCGGTGCGTTGTCCCTCTGGTGTAATTCTCCAGACTTGTTAAGCTTAGTTTGCACGAGGCGGAATAATATCCTGGAAGTAGAACTTAAGCAGGGCTTCAGAAAAGGCTGAAGCAACCGTGAATCGATAATACATATAGTTGACTTATAACTAAGAAGAGAGAGGGATAGACCATCATGGGAATAACAAAAACTCTCCCGACAGGAAATAATTTTAAGAAATGTTACATGCATTAATAGAAAATGGCGAGGGAGTTAGATAGAATGTTAAGTTCTCTACCGATGCGTAGGTATGCACAGCAAGTATAGGCTGTTCATTGCAAAGTGAGCTCTTTCAAAGGCCCTAGTTACTTTTTTCTTTTCAGACTTTTTTTTTTATCCTTTAGCCATCTTTTTTAAATAAATATTGCAATGTGAGTAACAAAGCACGGTGTGTATATTCCACCGCACTCGGAAGATAATGTCTAAGGCTAAAATAAAATATATTTATTGATTATTAATCCAAATGAGAGATATTGTGTTCACACTACAGTGAAGAGCCTATATCGAGCGTTCCTCTAGGGTCACGGGACTTACCTCGATGTTCTCCACCCTTCGAGCCAAGCCCACGACCTTCAAACCCTTGCGCACCAGCTCCCTCGCTATGCCGGCGCCGATCCCTGAGCTGGCGCCTGTAACTAGGGCAACTTTCCCCTCCCAGCGGTCCATGGCGCTCTGTGGTGTCTGTGTCCGGCTCTAGGGTACAACTCCGGTCCGTCCTCTTCTACACCCGCTGGGCGACTACACTTCGCCTGGTTTTATCGCTCTCCCCGATATCTAGCGAGCCTGAGATAAGAGATTAGCTGTTCTTGTGAAGAGTTGGACTGGTGATACGCCTTTATCTGCAACGTATGCACTACTTAAATATGTCCGTTGAGATACCAGAACAAGCCATTCTTATTATCGGGAAATTTTTATTTCTCATTCAAGTAACATTTCTCCCACTCTTATTCCCGTCTGACGCTGCGCTTAGTCACTCTTTTTTATTGCATGATTTTCCTTTTTGTGCATTTACATCCACGCCATTTTGAAGTATCCTTGGCCCCTAATCACCTGTCAAATACCACCTCATTTTACCTTTCTTTAAAATGTCCAGACACCTTTTGAGCATTTTCAAACTTCATTGTAGCCCACGAGACAACAAAAAAGACGGCCCCTGTAACCAGCCAAAATAAAAGTTCGTGGTGCCAAAGACAAATTAAATCGATAGAGGCACAAATAAAAGCAGTTACCTCTGCGTTACCGAAGCAGGGTATACGTAATGGGGTGACAAGTTAACATGATTTGTTCTCCGCTGGACGCGCAATTAAATAAAGCCCATCTGCCAAGGCTTTCCTTCATTACAAGCAAACGTTATTTTTTACCCACCATTTCCTGGTTTCCCATTGGCTTGTTTCCTTTCTCTAGTTTAGCAAATTTTAATCCCACGGCATATCTTCGCCACGTAACTTCTCAAGTCCGTTCACAACAAAGTGCTGTATCTCGAAATATATAGGCTGTTCACGGTAAAGTGAGCACTTTTTAAGGCCCTGCTCAAATGTTCCTTTTGACACATTTCTATGTTCCTGTCACTTTTTAATATAAACATTGCCTTGTGACAAACAAACGTACTGTATACTTTTCTTCACTCCCGAAAGTTAATATCTTAAACCGTAATAAATTATATTTATTAGTGGTTAGTGGCGGTGAGAAGGGCCTTAAAAAGTGCTTACTTTAGCGTGAATAGCCTATACGCGTTATATACATTCAGACGAGAACACTGCACGCCATGTTAAGAGCCTTGCGCTTAGCGGCGATGACGCTGTTGATGTGCGTGTCAGAATCGCCCTTACCGCTCCCTCTCTTCTCGGCCACAAACCTCCAGGCAGGCGGCGCCCTTCAAGATGCTGTGTTTCACCCCTTACACAGAAATTAGTCGTTTCGGTGTCACAACAGAAGAGTCAGGGTCGTCACTGAAATTGTTTTGTCATAGAAGCTTTAAATTTTATAGTTCTGGGTAACTTTTTGTACCTGATTATCAGTAGGTAGAGAACTGAAGAACTCGCGGCTTCAATTTGGGTCAAGCTGGAATTCGAAACACGCGAGTTTATACAACTTTAGCTGTTGGTCCACACGGTGTTTGGCACCTCCTGGAGAACTGCGGTCCAATCGCTGCCTTCCACTGTGACAGCGGACAACTATTTTAGACTAGATGTTCCCAGCAAAAAAAAAAAAAAAAATTGACAGTGTGACACATTTTCAAATATAATCAAAATTACTTGATACAATTTTTTAGAAGAAAAAATTTGATGGTGGTATTTAGTTTTCAATTTGACTGTGCGATAGCAGCTTTACTTATGGCGAAACAATACCGAATGAGTACACATGATGGTTTATCGCGAGAAAAGTCGACTGTTAGCTAGAATTCGACGTACTGTACATATTTCCGACAGTTTCCTTTTCTTATTGGTCGTCATGTTGTATGAAGATACTATCACATTTAACTGGGCCAATGAGGATTCTAATACTCCAAAGCAGAACGTTAGTGATTGGCATGCAAGGATCTCAGCCAAGTCGAAACCTTGGTCATCCAATCGTAAAAGGATAATCCATCTATAGTGTTATCGAATATATGTTGGCTCAAAAAATTTTCGAGAATTTCGATCATCCTTAACACATTACGGTCTGCACATATTGACTGACACTTAAGAGAAATTAGAAGTGTGTCACCTATATCCACTACTGCAAGAACGCCAGTTATGTTGGTGTCTGTATTAGAACTCACCATCGTCCTATTGGTCCATACCACACCGGACACTACCATGTACCTTACAGCGTTCATCATTTACCGGTCATCAACCAAAGGAGAGCCAAGCTGATATTAACCCAATCAAATGTCCTTTATCGTGCAAAAGGATTTACAAAGAATCACGTCCCTTTGAGTGGCAATAAAAAATAAATTCTATCGTTAGCAATATCATTGTTACTGCGTTGTCGTATTCTTGTGAGGACATGTTAGACACTGACCGAACAAAGACTGCACATCCATGAGGGTTTTGATGTGAACAATAAAGAAAAATTCAAATTAGCTTCGCTCGAGCTACACACGAGTATAGTCTACAAAGTGTTGAAAATTAAAACCCAAGTAGGGCTTTCGAAAGCAGCCAGTTTACGGTGAACAGCCTACGCCTACATTCGATGTACAATAACAATAAACCAATGCATCGATTGATTCCTCTTCTTTCCGCCGTCGATAGTGGATTTGTGCGCAGAAGGCGGCGACGCCCACAGGCGCACGCGGCCAGATCGATTGGCCAACACGCGAGTAAAAGTGATTTGTCATGTCGGGACCGGGTGATTGTCATGTCGAGACCACGGGCCGACAACGCAGGCCAGTTTGATTTCCCGCAGTGCCTCGCCTGCCCGTAGATGCGATCTCGCGAAAGCAATCGGACAATCCGACGCTTCCATCGGCGTATACATAATCCATCCACGGTTATCTCACACTTTTCTGAAGCCCTGATAAAGTTCCACTTCGAGGATATTCCTCCGCCTAATGGCAAGCTAAGTCTAGAAAACCACACGAAAGGACAACGAACCGAATTCGTTGGCACTCAGTTGTAATATTACTTTGCATGTGAACTATTTCTTACTGGGAGCTACCAACTCGCATTTTCTTCTCACTGGTTTTATTCGTATTTATTATAAATGAAGTATTATAATTTATAATTAAAATACAGGTAAAACTTCAATTTAAAGAAAAATATAATGGTGTCTACTTTCATGTTAACAGGGCCTATAAAACGATTGTGATACATGCCATATTTAGGAAATAACTAAACACGTCATAGCATGGGGAGATTTTTCAAAGGTTTGATTAAAAAAGTGTAAAGAAACCGCGAATGTCTACATCTCATGACAGAGCAGCTCGTCACATTTCCTCCCATTTTTTTTTTTTTGTATTATTTCATCAAGTATTTATGAACGAACTAAAACAGCCTCTTAAAGTTTTCTGTGCGGCAAAGAAAATCCATTTCTTTGAGAATTTTTTTGTTTACAGTAACACACATATCTCCTTTAATTCGTAGTGAAGGTTACAGAAACATAAGTTTGCTGTTGATAGATGTTTTATTTATACGTTTTTGTATAACGGCAACATTACCTTCATATACGGCAAATTAATAAACTTTCATTGAGATAGGACAGCGGTGGCGGAGCGGTTAGCACGCTCGTCTCCCACCAAGTCGAACCGGGTTCAATCCGCGGCCGGGTCACTCCTGGATTTTCGCAATGTGGGAATCGAACCGGACGATGTCGAGGGCCGGGGGGGGGGGTGTTCGGGGATCTCCCGTTTCCCCAACCCGTACATTCCGGCTCTCACCTCATTTCACCCTCATTGGCTCTCAAGGCATCATTGAAGAGCCGCCCAAATCTCTCAACTCAACTCAAATCGATACAAGTACGGCACACGCACACACACACACGCGCGCACGCGCCCAACAAATTACGATTGCATTATTTGAACTTTTATATGAATTCGGAACTGAAGGAATTAATACATAATATTCTATAACTAGAGATAGGAAAATTTCGCGAATTTATTTTGCGACAAGATAGACGTCAAACACATATATAGTGAAGTCACCTTCGCAGTTGGATCACAGTTTGTTAGACCAGACCTGCACGCCTCTGAGCCAATAACAGACTTGCAAGGAAACACCTTGCGAATCCCATAACTGCCAGTTGTGGGGCAACAGCCAATGAACACGCAGCTGAGACTCCAGTATGCAAAGGACTGAGGAGTCTATTCTACAGGTCACTGAACTCGCGATATTTTCCTATCCCTATCTATAACTAATTATCAGGAAGGATGGGGGGGGGGAGCATAATTAAGTGTTGTTAATTTCAATTTACGTAGTTAATACCTCATTATTGTATAACTTATTGTTAGAGACCTGCAACATTCGCGTTGTTATTTGGGGACACATAAAACTTCAAACACATGTACCTTTGCAATATGTTTATCATTGAACCATACTTAAGGGACATGCAAAATTCGCAATTTTATTTCGTATCAGGCTGAACTTCACAGTACTCTATATACTCGAGCGGGCGTCGTTTCTCCATTGGTTGCCGCCTAGATGTGACGTCACTACCTTTCTACCTGAAGTGCGTGTGATTGGGGCACACAATCTAGAAGTCTTCATTTATTGGCACAGAGTTACCTGGGACGTGTCAAATAAAGCACGGTCCAATGAGAAACGTATAGTAAATTTACGCGTGTTTTAAGCTTAATGTGTCCCGAAATAATAACGCTAATTTTGCATACCTCTAACCATACTTTATTTGACACGCCCTCGATAACTCTGCGCCAATAAATGAATACTTCACAACTGTGTGCCCCAACCACGTGTAGTGCAGTCAGAGCGGACGTGAATTCACTTTTGTGCTGCAGCCAATGGAGAAACAACGCCGGCTCCAGTACACACAGTACTGTGAAGTTTAGCCTGACCACAAATAATAACGTGAATATTGCAGGTCCCTACTTATTGTGTGTGTGTGTTTACGAGCGTGTGCGCGCCACATGACTTGATATTTTGTAGAGATAAGAGCTGCGAGGTCCCGCTTAAATATTCAGGTGTAGGTCAGTTGTAGGGAACTACCGTTTCCTGGTGTATTTCGATATAAACTGGTCTTCCTAGTAGAACTCGGCAAACCAAATCGCGATGGTATTTGTTTCAGCCCGCTACTTGTACGTCCTGCTAGATAAACATCTCGGAACTGAATAAAACATATATAGAAAAACAAACATGTCCTATATATCCTTCAGTAATCTTCCAATTATCAAGAGCGTGTTTGTACCGGAGTTCAATACCGTAAGGCAGTCAAGAGGCAAGAACTATCCTTTTAATTTTTTTCGTATTTTTTTATTGCTCCACATTAAAAAGTTATTAATTCACTCGGGGAGACTTGTTTATCAACTGCAGTACTAAACTCGGCGCTGTTGGTGTAACTGAGAAAATATTTGTGCAGCGTGATCTCCAATTGTTTCAACATATTCGAGTCTACGTTCAGCCATAACTCAAGCGATACGGTATGTGAACATCTGAAAAATTCGCGAATTCAATGACCTGCAGGCTAGACTCTACAGTCTTATGTACACATGTGTCGGTATCAACTGCGCATTGGTTGTCTGCTGTCACAGTGTTCTCCAGGAGGTGTCAAACACCGTGTGGACCAATTACTATTATATACACACGTTATATAAACACGCGTGTTTTGAACTCTCGCTTGTCTCAAAAATTAATCCGCAAATTCTTCAGGCCATTAAATGTATAACATCAAAAATTAGGAACTAATCCGTTCGGCCATACATTAATTTCTGATTTTAATTGTTGCAATTGCATCTGGTGAGCACTGTACTTAGGTTGAGCATATTTATCGCAGCGAGTGAACAAAACACTACGAGATCGATGACATTGGCATTAAGCTTTCATGTCGAAGAGGCGTAGAAAATTACACAAATCAGATTGGCCACAAGGTAGACTAAGCAATGACACCTCGCTGTGCACAGAAACTGTCCTCATAAGACTCACTCATTTTTAGACACATGCAAATTTCGCGTTACTATTTGGTACCAAGCTAGACTTCACTGCCCTGTATCCACATGAGAACAATTAATATTTTCATTGGCTATTGGTGACTAAACGGCGTCATTAACCCGTGTGACCGCTCCAGTGTAGATTGGTTGCTCAAAAATGGGTCTTTACTATTGGCTAAAAGCGTCATTGAGACATGCCACACAAACGTTAGGCCAATGGTAGAAGACAAGCAAGCATATAACGTCTTGGAGTTTAGTCTGTAGTTAAAAAATAACGCGAATTAAATAATTTGCAACATGTCCGCGATCGCGGACACAGTAAAGTATGGCCTACTAAGTTTTTATAGTAAATAATATATGAAATTTCATTGTTTACTATCATAACAATACGGACACTTGCTTGTGTTAGTTTCAATGGAAACATCGCAAACTCACTCCCTATTTACCTGTAAATGCAAGCATTACCCAGATTCTTGAAATGTCAGTTTTCGGCTTAGATGTGTTATCACTAGGTTGACCTTAACCCTTAATTTGACATTGTATTATATATGATACATTAGTATTTATTAAATATGCAAGAATAACTGAGTGTTGCATTTGTGTTTCTCCTTGTCGTGACGTCTTTGGCGTAGATCTCTATACTCTTTGTACTGGATTGTGGTGCTATAAGTTGTTATAGAGAACAACAATTGCCCCATAATGACTAGATGGCAGCAGAGGAAGGCAGTATGTGCGGCATATGGTAAGTTGATTGTTATTTTTTATTAAAAAAGTTTAATTTAAAATACAAATGAGTTTATCCTTTCATAGGAAGTTTGGCAATATAGTATTATAATATCAAATGAAATAATAATGGAAATTTTATATGAAACACACAATAGTGTGTATCACTGGTGATACATCACCAAAAATCTAGAACAGATTGTTTTATGATCTATGTATCTAATATGATACATTGCCAAAATCCTGAAAGTTATGTGTTTGTTTATCTCTGTATCAAATAAGACACACTGCCAAATACTTAAAGTAACAGCTCGCAATTTCTCGCACATTATGATATTTTATCACATGTATAACTGCGGTGTTGGAATAACAGGCAAGCATTAGGAAATAGGCAAGTTATGCCATTTTTCTGATAGATATAATTAAGACATGTCAAAGTCTGCAGCAAATACAATGTGTTCTGCTATAAGGTTATTTATATTTAACACAATTTTTTTTCTAGATGATTTGCTTCTAAATTAAAAAATAATAATTCAATAATTATGTTAACAATATTTATTTATTTTTTACAGGGCCAGAATATATATTGTTCATCAAGAGTATATTCCATCATGGAGTTGCTTCCTGAAACTGGGAATGTTTCGGACATGGCCTCAGAATCCGAAGAGTATAAGATGGAGTATAAGAGAATAAGATGGTATTTTAAAAACATCAAGAAGGGAAACAAATGACGACGCGAATTCCGTAAGTTCTGCAGCTCCATCTTTGACACAGTCTCTTGAAAACTTACTTTTTGAACAGGACACAAATAAGGAAATGCAATCATTGGACAAATACATAGCACAGGTAGTTCCAGAAACATAACATTCTGACAATTTGAAGTGAGCTGAGGATACTTTGAAGGCAAATACATCACACATATCCTGTGATTTTGCACAACCTACAGCAGATTTGATTGCTACATTAGAAGTTGAAAAAGTTACAAATCTCTTGGTTCCCCGAATACAGTTAGTATAGGGCCTATAGTAATAGCCACTTCCCCACCAAAAGTGGAAAATATTCTTTCTAGCTGTAAAGAGGACAGTTCATACACTGTTAAATCAGCTACCATAGAAGATATTTCATTTGCAAGTGACCATGTGGATAAAAACCAAAACACTTATTCTAACACCATCACAGCCGATGATTTTCCTACGGAAGCGAGTCAACCGACATATACTTCTACTCAAAGGAATAACTCTGCCATGGACAACACCAATGTAAACTCTGCTCTGCTTGACACTGCCACAACTCAAGCCATCTTACTACTTTCTATTGTTGCACTTCCTACTCTACATAATTCAAATATGGAATTGACCTTGCCTACAACACAACCAGCAATTGTAACTAGTTCAGAAAATGTCATAGAATCATCCGAAAACCATTCAAAAAGGGAGTCCGAAAAACAAATTCCACCCTGTCATAGAATGTCCAAAGATATCAGACTACAAAACAAAATCACATCATCCTCTTTCAACACTGAAGCTCATGTATCTTCTAAAGGAGAGAACATTTCACATGCATCGAAAAACCAAACACAATCTCCTGTAACTCATTCCAAAAGAAAGTTGGAAACACAAAGTTCACCTCCAAGCCAAATAGTGGGAAAGCATACAATGCCAAACCTGATGAAAAAATTATAGGACCTACCAAGCCAAAACGAGTAGACATGAAGTGGGGGAAAAACCTTCCCTTTAGTACGCAAGATAAGTTTGAACCAACAGAAAAGAGTTGCCCATTCCTAGTAAAATAAAATCTCCCTTAGAGTACTTCATGTCTTTTTTTCCAGAGGAAATTTTTGATATTATTGTTGAGCAAACAAATCTGTATTTCACACAAGTCACACAACCTAAAGGAAGAACTGCTGTTACTGTAACGAAAGATTATATTGCAGAATTTATAGCTATTGAGATTCAAATGGGGGTTGTAGACATGCCATGTTACCTTGATTATTGGTCAAATAGTTTGAGGTACGATAAGATAGCCAGTCTCGTGTCACCCAAAAAGTACCAACAAATAAGAGGTTTCATTCACTTCGTAAACAATGATGATGAGAATGATGACAGATATTTTAAAATAGAGCACTTGATATTATTAGAGAACTATGCTTACAGCTGGATCACGAGACTCGAATTTCCATTGACGAGGAGATGATCCCAAACAAAGGGAGAAAGGCAGGAAGCAGGGGACAGTATCTGCCTAGTAAACCAAAAAAATGGCAATTCAAGGTCTTTGTTCGTGCTGGAGTCGCTGGTATAATTTATTATTTCCTTCCTTATGGGGGTGATGATACTTTTCGTGATCGCTTGTTCACTGGAGAAGATCTCTTTAGACTTGGTCCAAAAGTTGTCATGGCTCTGTGCAAAACGATTCCCAACCCTGCAACTTCAACTGTCTATTTTGACAATTTTTTTTACAACTCTTCCTTTAGTTCATTACCTGCGGAAGGAGTTTGGAATCTTCATTTTAGGTACCATCACGACAAACAGGATTCCTCGCTGTGACACTCTAGCTGATGACAAATCACCGAAGAAGAAAAAGCGAGGAAATTTCTGTAATGTTGTTTCAGACGAATTTAAAGTTTCTGTTGTCAGGCGGGTCGACAACAAGACTGTAACTTTAGTTTGCTCCTATGCTGATGCATATCCAGTATCTAGTGTGAAGAGGTACTGCAAAGATACTAGAGAGAAAATTGATGTTGCATGCCCATGTGTTGTGAAGGAATATAACACACACATGGGAGATGTAGATTTGGCAGCTATGCTAATCGCCCTCTACAAGACACCCCTAAAAACCAGTATGTGGTACCTTGCAATTTTTGCACGACTGCTAGATACTTGTGTAAACAATGCGTGGCTTCTAATGAGACGAGAACTTCAGCTGAAAAAAATGAAACATGAAATGCCACTCAAAGCCTTCCGAATTCAACTTTTCGAGAGCCTGACTTTGAAGAAAAGAGTTCGTGGTAGACTTAGCAAAGCTACAAACATTACCACTGTTCAGAGTATCACAACACCGATGAAGCCTCGACTGTCAGATGAAGTGAGACTTGATAAGGTTGGACATTTCCCGGTGTTTATATCACGCGGAAGATGCAGGCTGTGTGTCAAGGGCCAGACATCTATAGAATGCACTAAACGCAAGCTTAGGTTTTGTCTGAAGGAAAATAGCAATTGCTTTGTAGACTCTCATACCCAAAACAAACTAACTTGAATCAGGAACAATAAGTTAGTGAAACAGCAAAGTGTGTGTTGAGAAAACGTAATTGTTTTAAAGTTGTACTGTATTATAATATATATATATATATCTTAAGTTTTTAATTCAGAATGTTTAAATTATCTATGATTGCACATCCTGATCTAGTGACTAATGATAGTATATTTTTATTATGTTTGGTTATTTCATGCAAAGTTTTATTTTAGATTTTTTATATTTCCATTTTTGTCATTCCTGGTATTATAACTTTTAATTTTAATGTTTCATAAATTGATGTGGCTATGATGTTTACCATTGTAATCACTAATTAAGATTTTGTATCTAAGAACAGTAAATGATTCTATACGATTATTTCATACTCTTCACTATGTTATTAAATTCTATTAAACATCAACTATAAAGTTGATCTAGTTTTTGGCAGTTTATCGTATGAGATACCTGAAAAAAGCAATATTAAGTTGTGCATATACGGCAATGTATCAATGTGACATATTTTTTTACTTTTACGATAAAAAATATTTTTCCAAATTTATTTTCATACACTTTAACACTTAAAGCATTAAAAAAAACTAATATAATAATTTTTATTTTCATTTTGTTTTTCTGCCAAATTAAGGGTCAATACCGTACGTGTTTCTAACTGCCAAGTTTTCAATTTTTTTGGATTTTATTAAGTGTTTGTATTCTATCTGAAAACTAACGTCTTATTGTGTGTATTATACCATTTAACTGATATTTCAAATTCTGAAATTGCTCGAACAACAATTTTTTGATACATGCCTGGATATTTGTTGTTAATTCCTAGCTCATTTGCGTTTCAACTTAACTGAATCATTTGAACTGGATGCGAGGCTACAACAGAAATGTTATTTAATTTTATTGGCGTTATCCTACTGTATTTGTCGTAGTGAACTGCTATTTCTGCCACTTACTATTATACCTCATTTGATTTCAGTGTTCACAATCGTGAACGTGGTTTACAAAAGTGTTTTATTTTGCCAGCACTGTACATTGCGCGCAATGGGTAACTGACTCGTAAATGGTGTTCTTTTTTTTTAACTACGAATGGTTCATATTAATACTGTCGAACACAACGCCTCCGACCGATTGGTTGTTATAACGAAACGATTATTGTATCAGTTAAGAGTAGCATGCATTTAAAAATGTTGTATTTACACCTGAAATTACTAACTAAAGCTGGACTGGAAGAGTTAAAATTATCAATTTGTATATTAAATTTGGTTTTACATTATTGTATATCACTATTAGACTAAAAATAATATATTAATAGGCTCTAAACACTTCCCCTTTAAAGTAAATCCATAAGAAATTACTAATTCCCTTTCTTCTTGATAATGCTCACTAGGCCTTAACAGTTTGACAAAGAGAATCTTTGCACTTGACGTCCAGGTGTCTTCAATTTCAGTTTCAGCCATATTCAGAATGTTTGATACTTTAAATCACTAAACATTTGCAAATTTCCACGTGCTTCGAATCCTTGCGAAATTGTTTTTCTTTACGTGCAAATTTCACTGCACTGGCATTTTCGGAGCGTATAATAGCAGTTTCTCCTACGTGAGTATAGTCACTTCACGTCTAAATCATCATATAACGTATGGGGTTCTTCAAATGTAGACACAGGTGATTTTCACACGCGTTTCTAGACTTGAATGTTTTACGCGCGCACCTACAGTTTCCATTTGGTTTTTTTTTTTTTTTTTTTTTTTTTTTTTGCGTGCCTTTATTGAAAAGTTGGCGATCACAAACACGTATTTGTGGGACAGCAATTTTGCAGCTCAGACTGTTTTACAATTTCAGTAAAAGTGGATTTCTGAAGTTATTTTGTGAAATATCTGCAAATTTACTGAAAATCTGAAGCCCTTTTTCTAGAATGATTCTTAATTTTATACCTCCAGATTCTGTGTTTAGAAAAACAGGATTTTATTTTAGTCCATACACACGAAACAAAGTTCTGTTGTCGGGGCTTATAACTAGTTGACAGAGGCAAAATCATTACAATTGTACAGACACATGACGGATGAGTAGGTAGTCGAAATTTATGGAACTGATTTCATGATAGGTTCCCTAAGTTTGTATTACTTATAGTATATAAAAAATTAAAAACCTTAATTGATCTTAATTTATACATACACGTGTCACATCCAGAACAACGAAATCACAGTTAAACTGGCACCATGTGTTTTGATGTTAATTTCCAGACTACATTTTAATTCTCTTTGTAATGCATGTTCTTTTACAATAGATTCAGAAAAATTTTCGTAGCATTAAGATTAGGACGAATATTTGCATAAATATATTTCTTAAATAAAAATTACTGCATCCAGTGGCACAGGTTGTTATATCTTGTAAACTGCACTGTGTTGTTTTAAAAAAAAAAAAAAAAAAAAGTACTTGAAATAAGTGTAAATTCTTAAAAGCACATGATAATGATATTATCTCAGATCTTAATTTAGTTAAACATTTTGTATCAATTAGCACCAAAGTTTGGTAACGCTGTATTGAATTGTATGTTTTCCTCAATATTTTCAGATGAAATCCTTCCCAGAGCATATACAGAAGACCGCCCGAGTATTCATTATCTTGGTGTATCTAGGGTTCACAATATGCCACCAACCAGATAACAGAATAGGCCTATGCCAGAATTTTTCACAGCCACACATGACTGCTTGTCTAAATCACATAGTTGAGAAATATTTCAACAGTGACTTGCACTTCATAGTTGTCAGCAAGGACGTATCGGAAGACATACACTTGCACACTCAAATAATACAGCTCATCCACAGCAAGGGAATAGCTCCAGTCATTAACATCCAACAGCAGTGGGACAGTAAAGATTTCGTCGCTCTCACTCGAAATGACAACTATGAAAACAACGTGGGATTCATTGTGTTCGCATCCAACTATACCGACAAGTGTTTTGCCAGCGCTCAGTGGACTGGACTTCCTTTCTGGAGCCCAAGGACATGGTTCCTGCTCGTCATCACATCTCCAGTTGCTGCTGGTCACTGGAACTTCACTGAGATGTTCCAGGATTGCTGGGACTCGTTCAACATTCTGAACTTGGTGGCGCTGGTAACTGAACAGCATATCTCCGAGGGTGGTAAGAACATTTCCAGCCCGATGTATGCTGTAACTCACGACGTATTTAGAGATCGCACTACGTGCATGCAGTGTGGGGAAATTCTGAAGACGACTCGAACTCAGCTCTATGCAGAAAAAGTTGGAAAAACAGAAGGATATACATTCCACCTCAATAGAAACAAAGTTCACCCTACACTTATGATAGAAAATGATAGTCTTGGAAACGTCCAACTTAAAGGTCCGGATGGCATGATCATAAGTACTATTATTGAAGTTATGAATGGTTCTGTGGCCATCAATACCCCATTAAAAAACTATGTGTCTAAAGGGAATGCTTCGACGAAAAGTTTTGTTATCAACTCTGTTTTCATTACATCGAACTTATTGGACCAAATAGCATATCCCTTCGAAGATGCATGCATTGCACTAGTTGTGCCAAGAGGTGGTCATATTCCTGACTACATGAATGTTATTTTACCGTTCAGTGTAGAAATGTGGATGCTTTACTTTTCTACGATATTACTTATAAGTGCAACTTGGTACATTTGCAATCTTTTAAACACAGGGCATAATGAAAAATGTTTCTGTTCTATGGAATGTATTCGCCTATTTCTACAAGGGGGGATAGAACGCATGCCAGTGGTGTTCACTCAAAGGTTTGTAATTTTTAACGGTCTGCTATTTCAGGTAGTGCTTGTTAATGCGTATCTGGGATCAATGGCAAGTTACATGACCAAGGATCACTATTATCCTGACATGAATACAATTAAAGAAGTGAGGGACACCAAACTTTTTTTCGTGACTTTCATCAATTTCGATGATGTGGATGACATTTCTACGGATTTAGATCTTGAAGACGATGACATTGTATTCCTAGCAGATAGGCTGAATTTCGCATCTAGTTTCAAGCAAATGGGGGAAATGGTTGGCATCCATAACAAAGCATTCACACTCCTGGACAGCTTCGCTGGGACGTATGACTTCAACAAGCCAGAGTGGTTCCGAAATGGTCGTCGGGTAGTCCACATCGTGGACCAGTGTATTATTAAACTCCCACTGTACTTCATTGCCTCTTCACCCTCCTGCCCATTCCTGCCGAAGATGAACATTGTGATCACCCGACTGGCTCAAGGTGGACTGGTGAAGAAGTGGAGGCAAGACTTCATTAAACAGTCTGAATACTCAGCTGCTGTCATTCAGAAACAGGCCCAGGTGAAGGTGATCGGACTGAAACACCTCCAGGCTCCATTTCTTAGTCTTACATTTGGAATTTTGTTTTCTGTATTTGTTTTCATTTGGGAGATTCATTCGCAAAATTAGAATTAAATAAAGAATTTCGCAGTTATCTAGATTTCTAAATGGCTTCAATAAACTTATTTTGTTTAGCTTCCTCCATTTCGTATATGTGGAATTTTCCGCATCTAACCCTAAACACTGTAACGTCTGATTATTTTATACGTGCGATTTGCATTTCAACACACTTTAAATTAGCATGCAAATCTATCATAAGAGCAATTGCACGTTTATTTTGTAAACAAATATTATGAATGTCATATGTTTCACATGTAATATTGTTATATCATAATTTTGTTTTTTTAATACTGCGTAATATTAATGTACACGCAGTAGATGAAATGTTAATTTTCCATATGCGAATTGTTGTAATTTGATTTTGTTTTATCAGGTTTCAAGAAACTTCTTTGTTGTGTGCAAGATGATAAAATTTAGGTGCAGTTTTTGAATCCTCGCGGTATTGGAAAGCACCCTGGGTTAAGCCCTCTGTATTCTGTATTAATCTGAATATTTAACGGCTGCCGATAATAGATGGTGACATAATGTTCCATACTCCATTTTGAATTAAGTGTGTAACAACGACAGCAGACCAGTGAGGCCTTAGTTCTGGGTTAATAGTATAAAGTCAATGTTTTAAGGTTAATCAGACCTGAAGAAGTATATTGCAATTTGAGTGACAAGCCCACGGTACACAGTACTATCGTCAGAACAGATCTTCATGTAAAAAAGTGTGAGAAACTCTACATTTATATAAGGTATGGTCCCGCCTTAATGTACAGTGACCGTTACACGTACGTGAGAGTGTTTAATAAACGTTTAAAGTAAGCAGCATCATTTCCAGACAATTTTCAGTGGTCACAAAATGCATGAGATTAAAATAAGTATCTGATTGTTCTATCAGTATAAACTGTGTCAGCCAGGAGCATTTTAAATATGTAATTATACAGGCACGTAAGTTATTGTAACGGCCAAGTGTGATAACATAAGCTACTTTTATTTTGTACTGAATTATATCAACTCTGCAAATCTTTATTGTGTGCAACGTTCAAGATGTCTAGATAATCATTTTTTCCCTTTTCACCTTCAAATACTCTACTCACTTAATTGGCATTTGTAGCAGGTATAATGAGAGACATCATTAAGGACCTCGTCCAGCTGCTGCGTGCATATTCTTTTGCATTTTTCACACTACCAAAGAATGGAATTTTTTATATAATTAAGTTCCATGATATTTTCCCACATTAAATCACTGCTTAAATATTGGAAGTTTTTCATTGCTTTAAATAAATACGTAGTTGATTCATATGTCTTCCTTTGTGTTGTGTAGTGTTGTACAGAAGCTGATTGTGATTGGGGCAGAGCTATCCAGTTAATTGAAATTCTGTTGGTGTGGAACTCCGGCAACTTGGACGATGTGGTTTGCGGCATGCGAATTAGCTGTTAGTTGGCTAATGTTCGATGTTAATTTTATTACTATGAATTTGTCCCAGGTCGTTGCACATTAATTAAGCAGTTCTGTCTGTATATATTACATTTGTCTAGAAAACCAGGGCATTGATCACACGTTTTCTTACTAGTACTCTAACGTAGGGCAGAAATAAACTATATCTCCCTCCAAGTTACCCCCACCACCCACACAGGTATTTATTATTATTGTCTTAATTTTGATGATTTTACCTTACATTCAACTATCTGAAAATGTAACTGTAATTATGTAACTATTACATTTTTTTTTATTGAACGAGGCTAGCTTTGAATTCCACTATAAATATTTTATTGCAAATTAGTTGAATTAATTTGCAATGACTTATGTTTTAGATAAATTTACCTATAAAATTGTTGTACTCGTAGGTAACTTTTGAACTAAGTCAAGAATTCATTACAGTTTACAAATATGTCACTAGTGGTTTTTGTTTAGAAAAATTCTAATTGCCTCAGCCCACTGAATAGGGAAGTAATTGAACTTAAAAGAAATTACCTTGTAACCTTGAGAATTGTTTAAATAATGTACCGAGGGAGTGAAATGTAACTATATTTAACGCCAACATAATTTTTGAAATAGCGATCCAACATAAGAAGTTGCGCATAAAGTGTACACCGATTGGCTTTAAAAAGGCGTTGTTTATGAGTATTCGTGAAAGTCACAGCATGGCAGAGACATACGTATGCAGAATTATTTTGGTGCCCTAATAAGTGGTACCATTCACTCTACACCATGGTGCTTTAATGCGTACAGTGACAAGCTACTTTAATGTGCGTGTTAGGGCTCCCATGGTTACCACAATAATCAACCATCACAAGTCTAAGGGACCAAACATTTTGTAAGTTAATTAGTGTTTATGCTGCCCACTGATAGATTTTTTAATTTTTTACTCAGTGAAGGCACTAAAACACACATTCCCTTCCTCTTTAATTATTATCCTCAGCCGAGATACTGCGAACAGAAGTCGAAAATTCCATGGTAACCAGATAGTTGCCCAGGTGTATTGTTAAATGTCTTATATTCAAGAAGAAGGAAGGTATATCAGAGGTATAGCCCCACTTGTTAAAGAGGGCAAAAACGACTCTTATATTCGTAATACTTATGTAGCGCGAGGTGTTGCACTCCAATGAGGTCTTATAGAAGAAGACGCAATCCTGGTCAAGTAACTGTACAAGAAGTATACAGGAGGCCGGAGTAGTGTGATAATAGTCTATATTGGATACCTCCTTGTTTAATGCCAATCTGCTTTCCCCCCAAGAATAAGTTTCCCCTGTAATGGTGCTGCAAGGACGAAGCACTCGTAGTTTGTCTGGATAATACTACATCTCTACTATACTTCATGTCTGTTGATAAGCTCTTTGGGGATATTACACAACGTCCGAATAGTAGGGCCACCTGTTTTTCGCGAAAAGATTTACGCGGAGGCTAGGCGTACACACGGTACATTTTAGGGGCCGGGAACTCCTAAAAACGGTTCGTGAATCTCCGGACCCCTATTGGCTTTGAAACCCCGAAAACGGAGTCGCGTATCTCTTGCTTACCTATCATATCCGGGCAACTTCGGGCACTTCTGCTGGTTTTCAATAATCACTTCAAGCCACAGGGCGTGTCATATTTTCTACATAATTTCCCGAGAGGAATATTCTCACAAAGTTTGTACGTAGAGTTCAGAATATTGCCAATTCATACTTTCAATGAATTTTTAAATGTAATACTGGAATATACACGCATCCACAATTGACTTCCTGGTCAATATAGGCTCCTCAGGGTTGACTTAGCACATCAGAAATCAATCTATAAAAATGTCACCGACCCTACCTGCATATATTTTAACAGGCATAAGGTCTGTCACGCGTCCAGTAAAGTTGCTAACGATGCGAAGGGAAAGGGTTCCGTGTCTTCACACAGTGTTTAAAAGTGTCGAGTAAAGATCTGCGAATACTGACATAATTTAATTCTTTGCTTTCTGTTTATTTGATGCATGTAAGTGTGAGAATGAGCGAATTGGAAAAATGTATACCTTTCTAATAACTCCACTGTTTCGCTTTCTCGACGAATGAATTAAGTGGTGAGGCCCGTTGCCATGTCTATTTTACCTTTGGCGAAAGAATACACTCTAAATACGAATGAGTGAGAATTTCACTGTTTCAATCAGTTGACAGTATCTGGCTGTTTCAGCAATCACTTCAGTGAATTTAATGTAAGAATGGTAATTAAACAACTCGTATCAAATTTCATAACAACGTATAAACTAATAAAATCAACACAAAGTACTGTCTGAAACGTGTTTCGTATTTCAAAACACCATTTTATGAGAAAACATTGAACATTCAGTCTTTCTTTCCGTGTTTACTTCTTTCATTTCGTTGATCTCATGCAATCATCACAGCGCTCTGTTTGAAGGTTTAAACTTCATATAATGTGCCGAAGAGAGTACACTCATTTGTACTATTAGTTTTAATAATTCTTACGGTACCAATCAAACAAAAATAAAAAGGATCAACGCCACGCAATTTAAAACCACGCGCTTCCGATGAGGGAATATAAGACATATATTTTCCTCGCCCATTTTTTTCAAACTTACTTGGTAGCTGCAGTTGGCTGCCACTTATTCAATCAGTGAAATTGTTCCACGTCACTAATTCAATAAGTGAAATATTTTCACTGAAACGCTCAGATATTTTCCACTGATTATGAGTAGAACCATTTTCACTGATTCGAATAGTTGAACTTCACTGCTAATCAGTGATCTTCAACTGATTCGAATTTAGAGTGTAGACAATGTGCATACAAGTAGATCTTAATCAGAGCTATCAAAAGAGCTCAGTTTATTGTCAACAGCGTATTATGTGGTTAACAGCGACATTTTATCACTGCACAGATTCTCATAGGTAGTTATAACACATTTCTACACCCCTACACGTGTTCCTGGAGAATGAAATGTAGCACATCGTTCAAGTTATTAACAGCATAACAATTAAACTTTATTAAATTCAGTAATAATATAAAAAATATATTAGGATGTTAAGATTAAATCAATAGTTGGGTGCTTATTCTGAACTTATAAATAATATTCAGCGTCAAACAAATGGTGAGCAGGTGTGTATTAACAAACTGTATTGTAAAGGATAATCCAAATAACTGACGCGAAAAACAATAGTTTAAATATAAAGATAATTTTTACGTACGTTGCCAGTGTCTGTGTGTGGGCTTACATTATATTTTTAAAAAGATGAAATTCGGAAATGGGGAAAATGGGAATACCTGTTCCATTTTCGATTTTATAGGAATGTTCTAGCAGCAAGGATTCTAAATTAATTTTGTCTTAAAACTATGAAACCGGAAATAAAACCGGAAATGAAGAATGAAGTTTAAAAAGAAACTGCGTGAATGCCTCTCTCTATGTAAAAGTATAGAATTATAGATGATGTTTCAAACTATGTTTCAATTTGCATTCTGATTATAAATTTGAATATAATTACTTATTTAAATTTTAATACCTTTAACGATGTGAAAGAAATAGAGGACGAATTGTACATTTCAATAGACCACAAGCAGCACACGTGTAGGCCTACATACGGGAACTGCAACTGAATACTCTATAAAACATGTTCTTCCAATTAATAGCCCTAAAAAGATCCTCTCATAGGTTACAGAACATGTACAATGAGAGCTCATTCCCAATTCACTTCAAATAGAACACCGACAAATTCTCAACAAAATTCGATCAGTATCAAATGAGCGTTTATTAAACACGAGCTCATGTTCAGTTCTTTGTTTATTCATAATGACCTCTTTGGCACATACGTATTAAAATATACGTGTGCCCACGCAGAGTTATACATGTCGTTTTTGGTACGGGCAAGAGATTGATGTGTTGTGACTCCAAAGAAAGTATGGGCGTGACTTGTCACACCTCCTGTCCTATTGGTCTTAAGATTATCTCGTAAACCTGGAAACACAGCACAATATGTAAGCTAAGTAATATTTATATACATTTTTCACATGACACTTAACACACAACATTTTAAGCATACCGCAGCTCAGTTGAGCGCAATGGTAAATCCTCTGCAGGAACGAACACTGCAAGTCTAGAAAAATTTTGGACCGCAAATTTTTGCATAATGGAATGTGAAAATCACAACTGTAATGTCCTGGAGTTGTATAAATCCCAAAAACGAACTCACCGAAACGTGATAACTCACATTGAAATAAGATACTAATAAGTTACTTCCAAGAGATATTTTTAATCAAGTCACAAAATGTTAACGTGATTTTCAAGAAGCTACTAAAAAAATACAGAAATTGCATATTTTTTATTAGTAAGTGTCTATAATTTTTTGTAAAATAAATTCTGCTAAGCACACCTTAAAATAATTTAAAGAGGTGAACTTTCAGTTAATAGTTTGTACGAAGGCGCATGCACAAATGGTGGAACTGGTACAAACTTGCAACTAGTAAGATATATTACGTAACAGTTAACACGACAAAAGTGATAAAATGTAAAATCCTATCAATGAGATAGGCTATGTGCCAGCAAACTGATAAGATGGACAAACACAAGTAAGAACAGCAGATATGATAGCCTGGGTAAGTTTTAATACTAGCGTGCAGTGATGCCGAGAAAAAAAAATTAAGTCCATAACCTTGAAAGATAAAATAAGAACTACTGATCCATTTTCAGCCAAACAAACTTCATTTGCATTATGTACTATAAACAAGCTCACGGCCAAGAATATGTAAATCGCCTGTAGTAGCAATTAATTTTCTATAAATACATATATTTCATCACCAAGCTCGAACTTCATCTTCTTACGAGAAAGCAAACCAGAGGCGATGAATGAATAATAATTTCAACAGTAGAACTAATATCACCTTCATGCACTGGACCTGTCTTCTAAACAAATAAAGTCCCAGGTATAATATTCAGCCAAACTGGTAAACGTCGAGTTTTGTTGAATTACGACGTAAAAAGAAGAAGAAGAAAAAACTTAAAAAGTCCAATACCGAGAGGAGCCTACAGACAGACACTTGCCTGCACTCGTTGACAGAGTGTATAGTACGGCTTCAGTTACATCGTCTGGCTTCTACATGGGCAAGGTGGCGAGGCGAGCATGTCTACCGGCACCATCCCACCTGCCAACTGCGTGTCCACTGCACCGGGGCTGATACTCTGTCGCACCACAAGTAATTTCTTCAACCTCCTCAGTCCAATACAGAGAGGAGCCTACAGACAGACACGTGCCTACACTCGTTGACAGAGTGTATAGTACGGCTTCAGTTACATCGTCTGGCTTCAACATGGGCAAGGTGGCGAGGCGAGCATGTCTACCGGCACCATCCCACCTGCCAACTGCGTGTCCACTGCGCCGGGGCTGATACTCTGTCGCACCACAAGTAATTTCTTCAACCTCCTCAGTCCAGTACCGAGAGGAGCCTACAGACAGACACGTGCCTGCACTCGTTGACAGAGTGTATAGTACGGCTCCAGTTACATCGTCTGGCTTCAACATGGGCAAGGTGGCGAGGCGAGCATGTCTACCGGCACCGTCCTACCTGCCAACTGCGTGTCCACTGCGCCGGGGCTGATACTCTGTCGCACCACAAGTAATTTCTTCAACCTCCTCAGTCCAATACAGAGAGGAGCCTACAGACAGACACGTGCCTACACTCGTTGACAGAGTGTATAGTACGACTTCAGTTACATCGTCTGGCTTCAACATGGGCAAGGTGGCGAGGCGAGCATGTCTACCGGCACCGTCCTACCTGCCAACTGCGTGTCCACTGCACCGGGGCTGATACTCTGTCGCACCACAAGTAATTTCTTCAACCTCCTCAGTCCAGTACCGAGAGGAGCCTACAGACAGACACGTGCCTGCACTCGTTGACAGAGTGTATAGTACGGCTCCAGTTACATCGTCTGGCTTCAACATGGGCAAGGTGGCGAGGCGAGCATGTCTACCGGCACCATCCTACCTGCCAACTGCGTGTCCACTGCGCGGGGGCTGATACTCTGTCGCACCACAAGTAATTTCTTCAACCTCCTCAGTCCAACATTAATTTGCGGTTTCGAGTGTTTCAAACAAGAGCAATTTCGAACCAGAGGCGAACTGAAAGCGTAGGGGCCAACTTTGGATTGATTGTAAAGAGCTTGTTAGCATCTCCCGGTGTCATTACTCACAGCTCTTCAGGGCACGGCTAACAAACTAACTTGTGACCTAACTTAAACTAACACCCATGCTTTACCTAGGAATCTAACCCAAAACCTTCTGATCTGAAGATCGGCAGTGTACCAACCGACTGAGTCCCTGGTTTTGAAGTGAAGGGAAAGGAAAGGAGCTATTAGGCGATGTTAGGGCAGAGAATAACCCTAAGAAAAATTTCCGAATCTAAACCTAACACTGAAAGAAAAGATTTGTTAGTGACTACAAAAACTGTTTGGTTGATTCTTTCTAAGGCGAAATTTTGTTTGCTTATAAAAAAAACAGGTTGTGGTAACCTATAACACGTAGATTGACAAGTACCAATGCTATTTAGTGCTCACTGCAAACTAATATATTTGTTTATTAACAATAAATTTGTTGGCTGCCACCAAAACATTTAGTTGGTAGCAATAGCATTAATGTCGCGCACACTAATAAAATTTTGCTGCGACTGCAAAACCACATCCGTTATATTCTGCGCTTGCGCTGTGGCATATTTGAACCTTCTGTCTTGCCAAGACGCCATATTTGTCCGTGTTCGTTTATTTACATCAGGTTACGAAATAATTCGTGAGTGATATTCTCAAGAACATCATTATATTATTCCTTTATTCTAAATAATTAAGTGTTAAACGTAAATGATTCCAGAAAACTAACTTTCCATGAGGTGAAGTGTGCAGGTCTTGTCGTTAGACTTATGTTATTATCTACATTCTCCAGACACTATATTAACTTTCCACGAGGTGAAGTGTGCAGGTCTTGTCGTTAGACTTATGTTATCTACATTCTCCAGACACTATATTAACTTTCCACGAGGTGAAGTGTGCAGGTCTTGTCATTAGACTTATGTTATCTACATTCTCCAGACACTATATTAACTTTCCATGAGGTGAAGTGTGCAGGTCTTGTCGTTAGACTTATGTTATCTACATTCTCCAGACACTATATTAACTTTCCATGAGGTGAAGTGTGCAGGTCTTGTCGTTAGATTATGTTATCTACATTCTCCAGACACTATATTAACTTTCCATGAGGTGAAGTGTGCAGGTCTTGTCGTTAGACTTATGTTATCTACATTCTCCAGACACTATATTAACTTTCCACGAGGTGAAGTGTGCAGGTCTTGTCGTTAGACTTATGTTATATACATTCTCCAGACACTATATTAACTTTCCACGAGGTGAAGTGTGCAGGTCTTGTCGTTAGACTTATGTTATCTACATTCTCCAGACACTATATTAACTTTCCATGAGGTGAAGTGTGCAGGTCTTGTCGTTAGACTTATGTTATCTACATTCTCCAGACACTTATGTTATCTACATTCTCCGGACACTTATGTTATCTACATTCCCCAGACACTATATTAACGTCGAGCAAGTTGACGCAACTGTAACGCAATGAGTTCGCACGTAAGAGGTCCAGGGTTTGAGTCCCACTTCTGGAGATGTTTAAATTAGTTTTAATGTTTGGTGACCACAAACGTCATTTTGTAGTTGTCAGCAAATATTGGAATGAAAAAAAAAAAAAAAACTTTTTTTCGGTGCTACAAAATATTTTGTGACAAAAGTATTTTGTGGCCATCAATAACATTTTGTTGGTCACTGTATAACAATTTTTTTCAGTTAAATAGCGGATTTTAAGAAATTAAATTAAATTTCGCCAAAATTATGATTTCTTACTCAACATTTTTATTTCCTTCTTTGCATATCTCTTATCGTATGGAACTTTACCGCCTTGGTAATTGTCTTTTTTTTTTCACTTAGGTCTAAGCGGCTTTTGGCTTTGTGGGTTTCGGTGGGATTTCCTAAGTCCCAGCCGGTGAGGTGGATTGCAGAAATTTTGGAGGCTCTTAACATCGGTGAGGATGAAGTGAGGTGAGTACTGATCAGCGCCGGAATGCAAGGGCGGGGCGAACGGGAGACCCCGAGAAAACCCACCGAACAGCGGCATCGTCCGGCACGATTCTCACATGCGAAAGTCGGGGAGTGACCCAGCCGGGGAGTGAACCCGGTCCGCCGTGGTGGGAGGCGAGCAGGCTAACCACTCAGCCACCGCGGCCCCACGTAGGAAGGACGCCCATGACCCGAATCGTACATTATAAGTAAGGACACCCGATTTTCGTGAAAATGTATCATGATACTTTGAAAATTTAAAAGCATTTTATCTCGGATCCGCTTTCGTCATTGGATGATCTAGGGCTTACGCGTCTTCGGTGCCTGCCCGCGAATCACAGACGTACGGTACCGGGGTATCCTAACTTTGATTGGTCAGTCAAGTAGGAAAATGTCTTCTCCTCACAAATACTCGCCGCCAATAAACAAAAGAAAACTACTGGTATGTCCGTAGCGTATTGAAATCTAGAATGTGCGGAAATCGTTTCGGGAAATTCGGGTGTCCCTAATTACAAGCATCACACCCCAACACTTCCAATGTCTTGCCTGAGGTTTATCAGGCATGTGACCAATGTTATCCGTCTGGTTCATGAATGGTTGAAACACACACACACATATATATGTGCCAAGAACGCAGTTTACTGGTTACGAGACGCCAGTAGCGAACGACTGGTAACCAGCACTTTTTGTATAGTGTGTTCTCGGTTTCTTCACACTTATTGAATCAAACCTTTGAAAAACCACCCCATGTACGATGTGTTTAGTAGGGATAGGAAAAATTTGCGAGTTCAATGACCTGTGGGTTAGACTCCACAGTCCTGTGTACACTCGAGCCTCAGATGTTTGTTCATTGGCTGCTGCCCCACGGAGTAGCCAGTGTTACTTCTCACCTGGCAGTATGGCATTCGATAATTCACTTGCAAGTCTGCTATTGGCTCAGAGTCGTCCAAGGTGTGGCTAATAAACTGCGATCCAATTGCAAAGTCAACTTCAGTGTACACGTGTTTGACGTCCATCTTGTCCTGAAATGAACTCGCGAAAGATTCCTATCACTAGTGTTTAGTTATTTCCTAAATATGTTCATGTATCTCAAGTGTTTTATACCTCTGTCAAAACAAAAGTAGGTATCTTATTTTTCGTTAAATTGTAGTTGTGCGTGTATTTTATTTATAAATTATAATAATTCATTTATAATAAGTATGAAGAAAAACAGTGAGAAAACATGTGTGTTGGTAGCGCCTAGTAAGAAATAGTTCTCATGCAAAATATTATTACAACTATATGCCCACTAATTCGGTGCGTTGCACGTTGGTGTAATTTTCTATACTTAAGGGTAATGATGCACGAAAACAGTATGTTTATATCACTTTTGTCACGACTTACTTACAGAGAATTTTTCGAAATTTTTGTCTTGACAAGAAGTAAATAACAATTTTGAACACCTTCTTAATTTGTTACAAATTTCCTGCATTCGTTATTCTCGGAACACTGATTGAGGACAAGAAGAAAAAAATTGTTTTTCTTCCGTCTGTTCTCCGAGAATAACGAAGGCAGTGAAAACATAACAACTTAAAAAAGGCGTTGAAAATTATTATTATTTACGTCTTGTTGAGCCAAAAATTTCGACAAACCCTATCGAAAACGAGTTATATCGGAAACCAGGTAAATATACTGCTTTCACGCACCATTCCCCATAAATAAGCTTCGGTTTGCACGAGGCGGAGGAATATCCTGGAAGTAGAACTTTAGCAGGGCTTCAGAAAAGTGCGAAGTAACCGGGAACGGATTATAACAGAAGTTCACAAATTTGCAGCACCTGCCTATGAGTTAGTCTGCCCTAACGTTCACGCCAAAAATCGGACGGGCCTTCTCGCACTCTCTTGCAGTTCCGGACAGTTTCACTCTCAAAGCGTACAGACACGGAGTAAACAAATACGAGGAGACGAAACTGCGTGGCGGTTCTTTTGAAATGGGCGTACCCCATTCTCTGATTGGCTGTGCGAAGCTCTGGGAACGGGCCTAATGCATGACTGGCTACAACGTGTTGCGGAAGGTTCCCAATTGGCAGTGGCGTGTGGTGAGTTTTTTTGTCTACAAAAATGGAAACGGGATGAATGGAATAATAATTGAACAGAATATTATTTAGAGAGCATATTTCAAATTATAAGAAAACTCCCGTTTTCCCGAACACTTTCAGCCACTTTCCTAGGAACAATGTAGGACTGGAGGACTCGAACAGAACGATGCTTGCCCTGCCGAAGGAACACGGTGGCGTGTTTGCGAATTTGATTAATCGATTTAGTACTAGTCGCTCCCGTTTGTGGAAATAAATACTAGATAGCAGCACTATGCGTGTACAGTGCGGGAGTTACGAAAACCCTGCTTCTCGAATCGGAAACGGAAAACTCAGAATTAAATGTGTTTAAAATTAAGGCGAAAACTATAAAGGGTCAAACATTTACAGTATGCATAGGGTAATCATTGCTTACCTTGCGTCTACGGAATAAACGACACGGCCTATTGGCTGGACTGTCCGTTGGGAAGTAAGTTACCGGGCGTTGATCGGCTCACGGCGTCCCGACATGTTTCTGCGGCTAGCGTCGCCATATTGCTGGCGCGTGCGGCTGGAGTTCTCAAGAAAAGCGGCTGTTTCTCATCTGTATTCATACTTACTCTGTGGCAGAGACTTACCGTGATCCTGATGTGGGACTTGAAAGTGTTTAGCTTCTTCCTCAGACCTTTGCTGAGCGCAGAGACGGCATGTTTCGTGCTGTTGTAGATAGCTGAGCCAGAGTATGCGGGCACAATATGGCCGAACAAACTGCGACAACACCAACCCCTCCCCCCTTTTTTTCTACTTACAACGCTATATATATATATATAGACACACATAATGTGAGCACAGAATACTTAAGGAAAGGCCTACAGTAATTCAATAGCTCCTTCTTCCTAGAGCCGGGAGCCGCGGTGGTGTAGTGGCTAGAATACTTGCCTGCCACCTAGGTGAACCGGGTTCGATTCCCGGCGGAGTCGCATGTGAGAATCGCGACGGACGATGTTATTGGTCGGTGGGTTTTCTCTGCCTCATATCCACTATCAACATTGCATGGTTTCAGCCGCTGCTTGACTTACGTGCCTGCCTGCTCTTATGGATCATGCCTTAGCTGGACGGCCAGCCTGATCACACCTTCAAACATTGAACCAGGGCACGAGCGTGACTGTAGTAACAACTAGCGAAAGGCAGTTGCAGAAACTCCCTCCACCGACCAGTAAACGGGACCGAAAATACTAAACAACGCCTCCAATATAGGCCAGTGTAACACTGGGAGCGGCGTCTCTCTGTCATCGAGGCAGCGGACCAAAACTTGAAGATGGGTATGTCCGGCCATCGTTAACCGCCTCCTAGAATCAGCCTCCGGCAACATGAACAAGGCGAGAACTTTCCAATCAGATTGTAATACTAGTGGTGTGCGGTAATTAAACTTATTATAATTAACTAGGGGCCTAGCCCTTGACCTTTTTTTCAGTATAGTAACGTGCCTAGAACAGTTACGATGTTACAAATTTGTCTTATACAAAGACTAAAAAAAAATATTGTGAAATTAACTCAACATTGGATATAATTCTATCCACTAAGCCACTGCGGCCCACTTGAAATCGCTCTATCCACTGAGCCACTAAGATCCCACTTGGAATCGCTCTAGCCACATGGCCACTGCAGCCCCATTTTATATATATCTATCCACTAAGCCACTGTCGCCCCACTTGGAATCACTCTACCAACTGAGCCACTGCGGCCCCACTAAGAATCGCCCTATCCACTGAGCCACTGTGACCCACTTGGAATCGCTTTTGCCACGTGACCACTGTAGCCCCACTTAATTAACTCAACACTGAAGAGAGACATTTAAAATAAACAAAAATTATACTCCATTACCTTAATACCTCTATGCAATAATCTCTATGCATTGATTCAAAACTTTCATAGGAAAAAGTAATTAAAAAATTGATTTCTTTAGGGTCAAAAGACATGATTCCGTAATTTGATTTTGCTGAAATTCGAACTTGGCCTTTATTTGACCCTGAGGATTCGCTCTGCAAAATTTGAAGAACTTGTGTTGAGTTTCAAGGGACTTAGAAGTATTAAAGACGAACGGACACACAGACTGCTTATTATTTAGGATTAGCATCTTGGTATTCTATTTAAGCTCCCCCGACCAAAAGTCATGTAAATAGTTATTGTATAATCCTTATGTTCAATAAACACCATCTTATACTGTCGTGCTCTACCTAATCATGACTCATCATTTAGCTACGCCCATGGCCTCTTTAAGGTATGAATTAACTTGAAAGCTATTTCATAACACAGCGAGTCACAGACGTTCAGTACTGGAGTAACTTGATTCTCATTGGTCAAGTAAATAGTACCCTGTCTTCCGACGAAGGCGCGCGGCCAGTGACGGAAGGATGGCGGGATATGGCCTCAGTTGAGAACTCTTCGCGAGAATCTCTTGTCCCTGAACTAAGCAACAGAACCGGGAAACAAACGAACGAAGATAGCTGAAGCCAAGACTGTGTAAGCGAACAGACTCTGTGACAGGTAACAAACAGGGGAGGGGTTGGAGGTCGCGGGGGTGGCCTACAATACGGCTGATATAGGCTGTTCACGGTAAACTGAGCACTTTCGAAAGCTCTACTTAAGAGCTACTTGTAGGCACGTTGTGAATTCTTCAACCTTATGTAAAATGAGTTTTGGCGTGGACCTCGTCACTTTATTCATGGGTCGGTCACGCGAAACTTTGAAATTATTAGAAAAGTAAATACTCTACAAATCCGTTCATTTTGTTCACTTAGAAGGGCAAAAAAAAAAAAAAAAAAAAAAAAAAAAAAAAAAAAAAAAAAAAAAAAATTTATGTTGTCACAGATGGTCAACTAACAATTTTTATTCGACGTTAAGAGTGAGTGAGTGAAGAGATTTGGGCGGCTCTTAACAGCGAGGTCTTGAGAGCCGATGAGGGTGAATTGATGTATGGAGCGTCTCCGGAATGCAACAGCGGGGGAAACCGAAAATCCCCGAGAAAACCCGCCGACCAGCGTCATTGTTCGGCACGATTCACACTTACAAAAATCCGGAGTGAACCCGGTTCGCCTTGGTGGGAGGCGAGCAGTCTAACCGCTCAGTCACCGTGGCCTCTCGACGTTAAGACGTGGAATTATTTTCCCTCTATTGTTGCCAACTTGACTAGGCACATGTCACTCAGTGAACCCGTTAAAATATGTGCAGGTAGGAGCAGAGACTTATTCTTAAGGTTTATTTCAAAAGTGCTCACTTTATCGTGGACAGTCTTTAGCTACAAGGTAGATGGGTTCGCGTTTCAATTGTATTGAAAATTATGTCATGATAGTAGTTTATAATCTACTTTTTTTATCTATACTCTCATCTCGTCTGTCATTAAAATTGTTATTGGGGTAAGTGATTAAATGAGAAATTACTTCGGATATTGCCATTTCACAGCTATGTCACCAAGGAAAACACATAGCACACGGCGTAACTATTTTGAGGTTATATTTATACAGAAAGAGATTGAATGTTTTGGCTCAGACCAACAAGTGGTAGGCAAAATGACAAAGCACTAACAAAAATGATTCTTGAAAGACTTCGCTTACACAGCTAACTAGTGCAAAGAAAACAAATCATCAGCCAACCTTAGGAGACACGGGACACTACAGCATAATGAAAGGCATCAAGCCAAGAAACACATTGATTCACACGCAGCAGTACACAATACGAACTTTCTGTCTCGGTTGATTAAATAAAAATCAGTTCTTTGAGCACCCAGTCACGTTGCTTAATAGCCACACCTCGTAAATATTCGTATAAGTGGGTGTGAAGTAGTGCAGTGCTTTGCTTTGGATTCTGCTAGATACACAGACTTCAGTGTAAGATGGAGTCCATGCGTGGTTTCTTCGCACTTTATGAATCAAATCTTTGAAAAATCCCACTGTGTATGATGTGTTTAGTTGTTTCCTAAATACGATATATATCACAAGCACTTTATAATATACTTCCAACATAAAGTATATTATTTTTTGACGTGAGTACGTCTTTAAATTTGTATCCATAGTGGGAGGCAATCCAGGAAATCCAATACTATCAAACTCGGGGGATACAGTTTGGCATTGCAGCTCCGAATCTACTGCCTACACTCCAAATTCAATTACACTACTCGATTGCCAAAGGATCAAAAATGTGTTACGTTGAGTGAGGACTGCGAAGCATCGCGCGCCAGGGGAGGGGGTGAGGGAGGGGGCAATTTTGAATTCGTTTCGCCGCGTGTCATAACTTCCACGTAGTATAACTTTTGTCTCTGAGAAGCTACGACGTTAGTTTGGGTTTCAACCGACAGCTCTCGTCAAGGTCAATCGATTGCGTGTATAAAAGCATTTCTGTGGCATCGTTATGGTGAAATTGTATGTGTTTAATGTAAACAATTAAGAAAACTTAACACAATTTCGGCCTATACTCGTCAAAAAGCCAAGTCGAAATACATCAATTGTATACGGTTGGAAAGAGCATCTCAAAAGCAATCCAGCGACACCCATAAAACGCCAAACCCAATTTTTTTTTTTTTATTAAATTGAACGTTTAATTTTATTTTGTTTATAACACATATGATATTTTATTTGTAATTAATATGGATAAAATGAGAGAAAATAGGTAGGTTGGTAATACCGAGTATGAAATATTCTCCATCCAAAATGTTATTAAACTGAGTGCGCACGAATGCGGCGCGTTCTCTCTTTGGTGAAATTTTCCAGCCTGAGTTAAGTTTTGTTAGCATAAGGCGGAGCGATAGCCTGTAAGTAGAACTTCAGCAGGGCTTCAGAAAAGTTTGAAGTAACCATGTATGTACTATAGTTAGGTACACTTGATTTTTGCGAAAAGATTTCTCGACCATGTTGTATTTCATAACACCAGCTCAGATCCTCTTTCATGACTGGATGATGTAGGTGTTACGCATCTTATGACTCTGTCTGCGAATCACAGACGTACAGTATCGGAGTAACCTAATTCTGATTGGCTAGAGGAGTAAGAAAATGTCTTCTTACAAAAAAAAACGCCGCCAATAAGCAAAATAAAACTGCTGGTTCGCCCGCAGGGTACTGAAATCTAATATGTGCGGAAATCTTTTTACCAAATTCGGGTGTCCCTAACTATAAGGGGCAGTGAAATTTCGCGAAAAGATTTCGAGACAAGTCAAAACACCGCATGGTTGTTTTCCTTTATCGACTGGCTACATCAACATGTTACTCTTAGTACGCGAATCACTTTGGTTCACAGCCAAAGTTGTTGAATTTTAATTGGCCCGGTTAAAAAAAGAAACGGCTTCTCATGCAGAGGGCAACGGACAACAAAATAAAAATTTCTGTTTGTGCTCAGAGTATTGAAATATACCACTTGCTCAATTTTTTTTTTTTTTTTTTCGCGGAAAATCACTGCCTCTGCTAACCATAGTCTTGCAATGCGCCCAGTTGGGAAGGATGGCCTATTTAAGTACATTGTGATTGCGAACCCGTTTACGTAGATCATATGCCTATCGTCGACTCCTCTGTCTTGTCTTTCGTGGACTTGACGGCCTCCCTGGTGCATATACTGAGTCCCAGCACATTCTCGTCGAACATCTCTTTCCAGTCGCTGGTCTCTCCCTCTGTAAAAAATAAAATAATGATTTATATTAATTGCCTTCTACAGTCGTCATATACCCGCTTTCTAATATGGTGGGGAGTAGCGGAGAAGTTGAGGTGGTCCCTGACATAGAGGTATTGAGAGTCGATGAGGTTGGAACGAGGTGATTGTGAGCAGCACTGAAATGTAAATGCGGGAGTTCAGCCATGAACTGTTAGAGTTAAGAATTCAGGTAGAATTTCAGTAGTCTTCTCCAGGTAGAACGATCTTCGATGATTCTCTGTCAGTTAACGCCAGCAACCCTGCGTATGTCTTTGTCCCAACGGTCTGGTGGTCTTCCTCTTGGTCTCCGATGATTTCTTGGACTCCGTTCCAACACCGTTTTTGTCCATCTTTCATCTTTCGTCCGAGCAGCATGGCCAGCTAATTGACAATTCAAGGTGGCTGTCTTCTCCAAGATGTCTTTGACTTTAGTAACTGATCGGGTGTCTGTTGCTTTTTCTTGTATTTTATAATAAAACCCAGCATTGACATTTCCATAGCTCTTTGGTCTGTTAAAAGTTTTCCTTTTGTAAATTCATTGAGATCCCCGAGAAAACCCGCCGAGCAGCGGCATCGTCTGGCGCTATTCCCACGCGCGAAAATCCGGGAGGGACCCAGCCGGGAATTGGACCTGGTTCGCATTGGTTTCCCGCCGAGGCGAGTGTTCTACCAACTGCGCCACCCTGGCCCTTCAAATACGGTTTATCATGACCAGAAATGTGATTTTTTTTTTTTTTTTGCGGAAATACAGCAGACAGGTTGTTAGGTTTCAACGCGATGGTCATATATCTGTATGTTCATTGTCATTATTTGATGTCTCCTGTATTAATTAGAAATTGACTGGGCCATGGAGGATTTCACCAGCCCAGCAGTGAACTACCGTAATTTAACATGCAGAAAGCTGTAAGCTCGGAAAGAAGTCAGAGGAAGCTACAGTATGAAGTAAAACAATATGCAAAGAATCACTTCGCGAAGAAAAACCACATCTATTTTAATTACAGTCCAGTAGTTATAAATAAGGACCTGCGAAATTCGCGTTATTGTTTGTGATCAGGCTATACTTCAGAGTACCTTATATACTGGAGTGGACGTCGTTTATACATTGGCTGCTGCATAGTTGTGAAGTCACTCCCTTTCTGACTGAACTGCACGTGGTTGGGGCATACAATTGTGAAGTGTCCATTTATTGGCGCAGAGTTACCCAGGGCGTACCAGATAAAGAATGATCCAATGAGAAACGTATTTCAAATGTGAAATTTTTTTTAATTTTAACGTGTCCTCAAATAATAACGCGAATTTTGCAGGTCTCGAGTTATGGAAGAACTTGTTAGTTTCATGTGATTAACGTGACCTTAAGTCATCCGACACGCCCTGCAGATCTCTGGACCAATGGTAAATATTTATCACACGGATAGTTTTGTTTCGGGTGGAGCACGAGAATGAGTTATTCCAATTGCGACAGCAGCCAATGATTACACGACCTCTGCTCGAGTGTGAAGAGAACGGCGGAGTCCGGTAACGTCACAGAGCGCTTGAGAGTACAGAGAAGCGAAGTAGCCGCTTGTTCCGTCGAACTCCGCAGCCGCACGCGCCAGCAAAATGGCGGCACCAACCAGCGACACGTCGGGACAGCCGTCCGCCAATCAGCGGCTGGTAAATAACTCGCCAACCGGCATCTCAGCCTTTAGTAGAGACTTGCGAAATCCGCGTTCTTATTTGCGGACACGTTCAACTTCAAAACACATGCACCTTTGCAATAAGTTTGTTACTGGGCCATTTTTATGTGACACGCCCTGGGTTACTCTGCTACAGTAAATGGACATTTTAAGATTGTGTAGTTCAATAACGTGCAGTCCATTCAAAAAAGGAGTGACTTCACATCTATGCAGCAGCCAATGGAGAATCGACGCCGGCTCGAGTATATACACACTAAATCTGAATAAGTGAAAACTTAACTGTTTCAATCAGTCAAACATATCTGACTGATTCGACAGTCACTTCAGTGAATTTAACTGATGAATCAGTGAAAAAACGCCAGATTTCCTTCACTTAATGATTCAGTGACATTTTTCACTGAGAACGATTTAAATGTACCATCGGTAGTGTTTCATGATAGAGTGATGAAGGAAGACTTATAAAGGGTACTGCGGTCTGTACTTTGCCTCGCGATTGATAGCTGTAGTCGCCTTCAGTGTGGCACATATTGAATTGCCCAGTCGAGGGCGTATAGTGGGGTGGATAGAGTTGAACAGGCTATAGTCCGTCTCACGCTTAGATTGCAGTACAGGGCTCATGGCGCTCACTGTTGCCAGATTGATTCAACTTTGTGATGTAACTGGCAAGCTGAGAAACAAATGGGCCGTGAAGGAAACGGCCTGATTAAGATACTTTTTATCTCTTTACCTCCCTGTAAACTCGTAAAGGTATCAAATCCTGCGACGCAAAGATAAGTGACTCTTTAAAACTGAAGCCTGTGAGATACCCTATCATTGTTATTGGACAGCGCGCAAGCAACGTAGATAGTTTTCTTTTTCGATGTTGCAAAAAAATTACATCAGTTAACAGCGCCCGCAGGAACAAGGACAGCGTTAACGACAGAAATCGCGCATTGGAAAGAGAGAGTGAATGTCCATTACACCACACACTGCAATCTAAGAGTGAGACGCTCTATAGAGTTAATCGGTTTCACAACATACACATAGAGTACCATCACCGACAAACCAAGAGTTGTAACATACATAAGTTCTCTACAACACATTTCCTCGTCTCCGCGTTATGTTTATTGTAATGTGTTATTTCGCTGTTCGTGTTAACTACCGTTGCTGACAACAGGTAGTTAGAAAGGTCTTCAGTCTCTGTATGTGATCCGTCTGTGCAAGGGGAGAGAGCTTCTATTTCGCATGTATTTCCCGGGGTTATACGTGAGTTTGTCGAACAGTAGTGTTAGCCGCGGTCACAACAGCAACACGAGAGATACCTGTCACACAAAGCCGCTGTAACTATAACTATCGTCCACCCCTACCTGTGAGCTGGCTGTTGATGAAGACCCCTGCGTTGTAGACCAACACGTCCACCCCTCCCAGGTTGTCCTCAGCCCACTTGAAGGCAGCCAGCAGGTCCTACTCCTTGGTCGCATCAGCCTTCATGCCGTACAGCTTCCCTGGACAGTCCTTCAGCTTTTTAGCCACGGCCTGCAACGGTCCAGATACCATCCTGCATTCAGAGATTCTCGTGACTACGGTAATGCCATGGCTCTTCATGTAATGATGATAGTAGTTTTAAATAACTACTTTTGTATCCAGTGGCGTGTAGTGAGTTTTTCTACAGGGTAAGCAGCCCAATAGCCCCACATATTTGAGTGTCTTAGATAACATTTGCTAGAGCCAGGCTGTGGTTCTATTTTCAATATTTCTACAAATAAATGCAACTTCCAACTTTGCTTACCCTCAACATTATAATTCCTAACATTAGTTATAAAACAGAAACGAAATATATGTAATAATAGTTAAACTGAATATCAATTAGAGAGCATATTTACAAATTATAAGAGAACTCCCGTTTTCCCGAACGCTTTCATCCACTTTCCAAGGAAATGTAGGACTGGATGACGCAAACAGAACGACCGCTTACCCTGCCGAATGAACGCGGCAGGGTCACTCCCATTTGTAGAAACAAATACTAGATAACAGCACTATGCGTGTACAGTATGGGAGTTACGAAAACTCTGTTTCTCGAATCGGAATCGGAAACCCAGATTTAAATGTGTATACATTTAAATTTAAGGCGAAAACTATACAGGGTAAAACATTTCCAATATGTATAGGGTAAGCATTGCTTACCTTGCGTTTATGGAATAAACGCCACTGTATCAAAGGCGTGTCACCTATTTGTGTTTCCTAGGCGAAACATCAGCAGTGTGGTACTAGATAGGCTACATCATCTCAGTCTGCAGTGTCAGAACTAATGATGACGGACATGCATTCTTCAGAAGAAACTTCAAAGCGGTCATCAGGATTCGAAACAAAAGTGTGGATATTGTGATAACGAGTATCTCGATGTAAGTTATATCAACATGAAAGGTATCGTCGCAGTAAACCTACTCGCACTCATGTCAGTCTTTGATTGATACTAGTGGTCAACTAGCGTGATGTGTTGTGGTTTTACTCTTGTAATAGGCACACCATCACCTGGATTACAGTGCAGCCATTTTTATAAAAATTAATCAAGCATATTCGCAATATGCGTCGTCACGAAAGGAATTGTTGTGAAAAGAACCTTAAGTGTATTAAGATATCGCTGCGCAAAGTGTGGTCGTGCCTTTACGAGAAAGTCCTTACTAGCAAAGCATTCAGCATTACGTTATACAAGCAATGCGTGAACCGAAATAAAGCATGTATATCGTTTCTGTGGTCAAACATTTACCACATTTTGTTATGTGCACCAACATGAAAAGAGGGTATGTTCCAAGAGTGCTAAATTGAATCTATATCGATGTACACTATGTCTTCACTTGCTTAAAAATGACAATGCACTAAGGAAACATGTGTTTGTTTGCTATTATTCCTTAAGAGCTGGCCTAACTTGACCGGAAAACCACGATCTTTCCCAAGGAGAGCCCAGAAAGCGAATGGTCTTTAGTATTATTTTGCACTGAGTGTCCATGACTAGGGCAATTATGACTGACGTCTCTTCTCGGTGGAAGAACCCCGACTCTTATAAGTGTATTGGTGTTTTAAAGTTTCCTTTTTTTCGTGTTTCCTAGGCCTTCTTCCATTCCCCGCACTGATGCGACCAGCTGAATAGACACCAGTTCGTTACTCCTTGCTTTTATTACTGGACTGGGGAACGGAACAACTCCGGTGCTCTATTTTCGGCTCGTAATTCGAGCGTTTTGTTTACGTGATCCTATTGTACGATTTGATAGAATAACTAGTTTACATGTTTCCTACATCAGTTACAACGTGCAGATCTGGTTAGTATTTACTGAGATATTATATCGCCCGGGCATGGGAAAAGTACACTCGCGGAAAGGAAACGGGCGTTTCCTACTTCTAAGCTGCAAACCAAGAAAACGAAGGCTTAGGTATCTGCAGGACTGCTACTCCAGGATAAACTACATGACACAGTAGCGTGAAAGCCCCGTGATGTTAAAACTTGGGTCGACTTTGCGACATGCAAGGTAGGAATTGGCGAAGGGGGGGGGGGGATGCGCTGGCGCCTACCTGGTATTTGTCCTAGTTCTATGAACTTCCTCCTGTAAGTAATATCTCCCCTTCCCCACCTCCCCTGTCAAAGGCTTGAGGTCGCGAGTGATGAGAACAAAAGATAAGGTCTGCAGCGATGATGCCTCGGCTTGGTTCGAAAACACACTATCGCCAGAAGCTACCGAAATAGCCAACATTAGTTAGAAATTCTAATAATTTGTGGGTAGACTCTTTATACTACCAATGTGTGATATATCACAAAAAAAAATTGAATGTATTCTTCAGAACAGCATAAAATAGTCGTTAATACATTTACTACAAGAGGCAGCTGAACTAGATTTTTTAGGCAGTGTCACAGGAATTGCCCATCATCAAAATTAGATCTTTATTATAAAATTTCACAACATTGAAATTGAGATTTAGAACATGTAGTTCATTCATTTGCATAAAATGAGACAAGATACTCCAACTCTCATTAAATTTGTACATTTAAAAATTCTGAGAACTTCAGGTCAAGGTTGACATTGTTTCTTATGGTTCGCATTTTAGGTACTGCACATTCTTAACAGCATCTACTACTTCGAATACGTCTCCTAATTCGTCGCCGGCAGCTACTTTGGAAGAGAATACAAGACCTCGGAACCAGTGTGATCACTAAGACAAGAAATTTTCTTTAATTCGCAATTAGGAGAAGATGTCAAAAACATATTATTTGCTTGAGTAAAACTGTTAGAAATGAACATTGTTGCGATAAATGCCAGAGTGCTCTATGAGAGGCTACCTCTGAAACATCAAGCTTTAGATTCCATTAAGTATGTTGTATCCGAACTCACTGTTACACCCGCATCTTTGGCCTACGAAAAGTATAAGGACTTGGTCACGCCCAGTGTAGGTCCTATCCTGTTTATATATATGTTATAGTCATCAAATGTAATTCTCTTATTAACTACACATTTCTTTACACCCTTCCACCTTTTATTTTCTTTTTCATCAAACTTGTAAGGATACGTTTGTGCTCGTAAGCCAGTAAGCCAACAAGTGCTTTCATTATTTTGCCATTGCATTCATCTTTTTGTTTACCTAAGACTTTCTTGTTTATTTGAGGTATGTTATAAACATTGTAATTTGGATAATCACTTGTATCAAATTTTTCTATCATTTATTTCATGTCTCCAGAAAAATCTTCTGTTTTTATGTTATACATTTATAGCTATCGGTATCTTGATTACATAATCCAATCTTATCTCCATATCTTGGCTTCATAGCTTTACAATGAAAATCATACGTCAATTCTTTTGATGTGTCTAAAATTGACATGCCCACATAAATTGGCGTATTAAATTTTATATTTGTTTTATTTATATGTAGGGCCAGAAGATTCTCATTAAATACAGTACTTTTTTTTTAAATTTGGTTTTACTATTAATTTTTCACATTTTTCTGCTTCTGATACTAGTGCTATATCAACTCTGTTTCTTATATTTTCCATTGTTTTACCAAACACATAATTATTCATCAATTTATAAAAACCTTTTTTCGAAGTCATTTTTAGCATTAGTTCTTATCTCTGTATTCAAATCTATATACCTTTTCAGCCAATCGGACTGATCAAATATTAGTATTCTATGTATTTCAGTAAGTTTTAAACCATTATTTAGACACTGTTTTAAATTACGATGGTGAATTACATACTTTTCTCTGTATCAAAATTGGGTATTTTTTGATAAGGTTAAATTTACTTAATTCTCTTGGATTTGTTCTGCTGTTGATATTTTCTTCAATATTGACTCAAAATGACATATGTTGTAAAAGAAGCCTTCATTTTATTTTTGATATTATTGAAAGATATTTTCTCTCTTTTCGAGGGTAAAGTGCAAGAAAAAAATTAAAAACTCAGAATCTGAAATTAGATGGAAAAGCAATCAAACCAAGCGAAATATTAGAAAAGATAATTGACAGCTTAAAAATAATATAATTTATATTTTTTAACACAGATCTAAATCATCCATAGATTTACCATTTTTCATTTCTTTTAAGCCTTTACATGTTATAAAATTTTTATTCTCGTTTATTAACTTTACTGCTTTTTTCACAGACTTACATACTTTCTTTCACTTTTAGTGTAAATTGCTTGTTTTTATAGCATCAAAATTTCTGTATGGCCATTTTGTGAAATATTTCAAAATTTGTGTGATTTTGGGGTTAAATTGCTTGTTTTTAAATTAAAATTGCTTGTTTTTTTAAACAAAAAATTGGTGTTTCTAGCAATGTGAATAAGCTGCTTGAAAACGATACATTTGCTTGTTTTTAGCTTAAATTTGCTTGCTTTTTGACTTTTTTTTCACTACATTTCAGATTTTGAGTTTTTAATTTTTTCTTGTACTTTCGTTACAAATAGCAAGTAAAAGTTGTTGCTATTTTTGTTGTATTTTTGGTTAAAATTATCTGAAAAATCGTGCTGCGCCAGGATCGGCCTTTCACAGCTATTAAAAGTATGTGCCTCTGGTTATAACTGGAGACCCAAAATTTCGCAGGTTCATTTCTAGACAAGGTGGAATTCACACACATGTACGTTCATGTTACGTTTGTAATTGGTCGACGTGATTTTTGTCACCCCCTGCAGATAAATAAGCTAACATGAAGGAAATTGTGCGCTCGACCACCGCTTTTTACTACCACAACATTCAACCAATAGAAAGTTGATATCTGTATGAGAGTATATAAGACTGTGAAGTCTAGCCTACAGGTCGTTGAACTCGCGAATTTCTCGGGTCTCTAGCTATAGTAATTATCATAACCCTTTGAGGAGTATGCGTGTATACAATCGGGTCCACGTCTATAACTTTTGTTTGCTCTTGACTCTTATAATAATTCTATTGTTTCGCTGATCTATATAAACAATTCCAGTTTAAAAATATAAACTGGTCAAAATTTCGGTTTGTAAGACTAAAACTGTTGTTTTTAATACATTTAAAATGTATACGGGGGATTTTATAACATGTTTCAACAGTTGCGATATATTAACTGGCACATAGTTATCGCGCGGCCTCGTTGACCGACGGCCATCCAATAACAAACGTCGCAGAGTGCAGTAGGCGTTCCCGGTGTAGCCACGACCAATAGGACGATGGTAAGTGGAAATACAGAGACCAACACAACTGAGATTTCTGTAGTGGGGAATATAGGCAGTTCACTTCAACCTTGTCTTCAGTGCCGGGAAATCTGTGCCGTCCTCAAAGGGTTAGTTCTCACTGCGTGGTGAACATGTCACTGTACTGCCAAGTTCCCGCCGGGGAATCTGACCTCATTGCCAGCACTCGCAGCTGTAATCGGCGATGAAAGCGTCCATTTTCGTTTCTGCATTGTTAGATATTGTGCGGTGCACCCATAACTGAGCAGTTACAACGATCCACAATATATTCCAGTCATGGCTACTTCGCTCTTTTCTGAAGCCCTGCTTAAGTTATGCTTCCAGGATATTCCTCCGCCTTATTTAAACCAAGTTTAACCAAGTCTAGGGAATTGCACCAAAGGGACAGCGCACCACATTCGTGCGCAATCAAGTGTAATACAATTTTCCATAAGAACCATTTCTTACTAAACATTACCAACCCACCTATTTTCTCCCTGGATTTTTTCAGTTCAATTACAAATTAAATATTATAATTTATAAATAAAATCTAAGTAAGGTTTCTATTTAACCAACAATAAGATAATGTTATATTAACAGAAATATAGAACGTTCGTGATAAATTGCATATATAGAAAACAGCCAAACACATCGTACGTAGGGTGATTTTTCAAAGGTTCTATTCAAAAAGTGTGAAGAAACTGCGAATAGACTATAGCTGATGTCATTCTAAACTTTATACTCTTGCGAATTACACGACTGCGTGTATAGTACGTAAGGCAGAAAAATTGACAGTCAAAGGAAAATTTCTCATTTAACGGCTACAGTGAAAACGATCGTGCAACTATTTTGTTTGGATTATGTACATTTGTGATCGAAGTAATATGCTACTTATGGAAAAATGAGCACTTTTGGAAGCCCTGCTTAAGATCTACTTGTATGCACATTGTGTATTTTCCCACCATATGTACAATTAATGTTACCATGGGCCTGATTATTTTATTCGTGGGTCGGTCAAGGGCAACTGTACATTTTTTTGGAAAGTGAACATTTTAGAAATAGTTTTATTTTTAAAAGTATATGCATGAAAAACAAACAAAAGGCAAAAACAATATATATATATATGTCAGTATTTACAAATATTTAGTCTACCTGTTACACCACTTTAGGGCGTAGCAGGGCTTAGGAAAGGCAAGGACAAGGACGCACGCGATAAAAAAAAATTAAAAAAAGCATGCACACAAAAATTCCAAAATCAATACAAATATACTGAAGCCCATCACATTATCACCAAGAACAATAATTTTGCAACTTGGTTTGAAAAATATAAATTGCACCTGTAAATTTCTGTTGCATGCTACCAATCGGTGAACTACGGAAGGAGAGAACACACATACACTGGAACAAACAGAAAAACCGCAATATTAATATCTCTTGAGAAATCACCCAACCTGAATAAACCCTTGTGAAATCCCATTAAAAGCAAGCACCATTACAACTTTAAAAGTAAAAGTACGCCTGATGATTCACTAAAAAGTACAACATGGAATACTAATTCCAAGAATACCATTGGGAAGGAGCAAAAAAACCTCATTACACTTTACCATGAGCATAAAGGCACGCCATAAAATATCCACTAAACTCCTTGGCATTAAAATTCTTAGGGCAAATCGTAGTCCAGGAAACCAATCCTACAAAATGCCAAAAAAAAAAGAAAGAAAAAAGGAAGAATTCACCTCTTACAAACATTCCCATAAAATACCATATTGAAAATTCACACAATCAAAACAGTGAAGAAACACTTACCTACAAAAAAAAAAACTACTAAAAGGGAAACTACTACCCCCCCCCCCCAGCATAACAACAACTACGTTAATTACAATACTTAACTTGAGTAGTACTCATATTGCCCGAAAACGTGTCTAGCATGCTGAAGCCCCGAAGTACGAAGTGGTGTAGACATGATCTATCGTCGGCCAGCCCGCACAACTCGAAGAGGAACACTGCACACTTGCTCGGGCTGGCGACGAACATTTATATGCGAAAACGCAGCTCGGGAAGGTTATGGAGGAGGCGGGAATAGCGGAGAGGCTTATGGAAGGTGCCAGAATGTGCGAGGCTGAACTCGTTGCCAGTAGTAGCCACCAGACAGCGTTCGGCCACGCCAGGAGCGCCGTGCGCCTCTCTTCAGTATAGCTCAGCGCTTGGAAGCGTTCAGACGTGTGTCAGCCCATTGGTGGTTTGGGGGGGGGGGGAGGTGCGCGAATAAAAACAAAGTACCTTTTTCTGCGACAGAAATATTGCCTCTTCATATAGTAACCCCTCTTCAAACAAAATAACAATTTATTTAATCTGGGCTACCAAATACAGACGTGGCAAATAACCAAGTAGACTTGCTAACCAAGTTCATTAACGTCATGTAGTTCTGTAAACACACCAACTCCCATGATAGTAGCATTGAATCGTACTCCAGGAAATTGTAAGTATCACACATTTCGCCAACTAGAGAGGCGAAAAATAAATCGTTCAGGCAGGACAGGAGTACTCACAAAATTTCTTGATTTTGCTGATTGACACGCGTGTCACACATGAAGCAGGGCTTCATACTTAACACTTGTATTTTAACATTAACACATGGAACTACTTTCTCTCCGTCATTGCCAAATTTACTAGGGGCGTAACAGTCATTGCATTTTTCAAAGGTTGATTTCAAAAGTGTTCACTTTTCTCGTGAACAGCCTTTACGTTTATGGTAACACATGAATAAAACGCTTGTAATACATGACACGTTTAGGAAACACCCAAACACGTCTTACACGGGGTGATTTTTAAAAGGTTTGATTAGAAAGTTTGAATAAACCGCGAATAGACTACACTTCATCTTCAGACGTTTAGTCCCCGTGTCCATGACTGAGGACATGCTGCATGTGAAGCTTATCTATGGCTGATGCTATACACAAGGAGTCAGTTGCCGGTGCTCTGATTTGTTGAAGTTTCTGCTCTTTTCACTTGTGATTGGCGAATGATAACATAAACGCGCACACTGTAAGCATTACAAGTTCGGGCGGCTCGACTCCCTAGATCGCTGTGCTTTGGCTGCCGGCACGGCCCAGCCGGCGGCAGCCGATATTAGTGACGGCCCGGCTGTGTACAAATTGTTCTAATAATTTCCGGGGTTGCGTCCGCATTCAAATCATGGACTAGAGATGAGGTAGACCACTTATTCGTCTTCTGCGCATGTACCCAACATTGACCTACCCCAAGCCTACACAACTGTCAAAGTCACATGGTCAACAATGATGAATGCGTTTGTTTATATCTTAATTTTTTAAATGACAAGCACTATTATATTAATAAGATACTTTTACCAGTTTGAATGTAATCAAAAAGGATTACAAATTGATTAGACTAAGTATGAAAACATCTCAACAGCACTTGTTTACGAAACAGTGATCTAACGTCAATCCCAAGACACGCAATGTTTGCTAGACCTGTAGGCAGAAAAGCAGTTTAATGTTGGGACACGAAGATTGGTCGTGCGCAGCCAGCGAGATCAGTTTGCCTCGTCTTTAGTCTATGATTCAAATGCTGCTGTCGATATTGTTGTACAGGCAGCCTGTGCACGAGAATGGACAGCAGTTTCCACCTCAAGGGCGTATGTGTCCCAAGTATACTCCCAAGAGCCCCGCCCCCTCTCTTCTAGTTCTTCACCATCATATTATACAAAATAGATTCCACACCTGCTATTTCCCGTAGCATTTTATATAATGCTCCCACCGATTTTTCTTTTCTCTCGGTAGGGGTTTACCGTGTCTGTAAGAATATAGAATATATTTTCAGCTATAGGTACACTTAGGGAGGTAGTCATGGCCCCAACTGCTGGCTATGGCGGCCCAATCCCTCTTGCCGAGAACTCACGCCTCCTTGCATGGATTCCCATCCTTTTAGGCTTAAGGGGCGCAGCCCTGAGACACATTTAGCTCCTGTCCTGCCGCGGGCGCGCACTTAATACTTAGCAATACGGTAGGTTTAGAAAATTGTGGCTACGTCGTTCACTATCTACGAGAGTGACGCTTCACACATGTAGAGAGCACATCCTATTAGATAATAGGACGAACTCTGTATGTATGTATGTCCGTATTTAATACTTCTAAGTCCCTTCAAACACGACACAGAAGTTCTTCAAATTTTTGCAGAGCGAATCCTCAGGGTCAAGTACAGGTCAAGTTCGAATTTCAGCAAGATCAAATTACGCAATCATTACCTTTTACCCTAAAAACTCATCTTGTCACCTTTTTCCTATGAAAGTTTTGTATTAATGCGTAGAGATTATTTCATAGAGTTACTAAGGTAATGGAATATAATTTTTGTTTACTCTAAAAGTCTCGCTTTAATGTTGGGTTAAATAAGTGGGGCCACAGTGGTCAAGTGGCTAGAGCGATTCCAAGTGGGGCCTTAGTGGCTCAGTGGATAGAGTGATTCCAAGTGGGGCAGCAGTGGCTTAGTGGATAGAACTATATCCAATGTTGAGTCTTTGTATGATAACAAAATTTTGAAACATCGTAACTGTGCTAGGCACGCGACAATTAAAAAAACAAAAATAAAAATAAAGGTGACGGTCTGGGCTGGGCCCCTAGTAAAAGATAAATATTGCAACATTTCAGCTGGGAAATTAATTCGTGACTGAAAGGAATAGGTCTGTTCTCTGTTCAATATTATCTCGTGCATATCGTATCAAATGTGTATAGTGAAATACTTGTCAAATAACATCCATATTTTATCGCATTAATGTTTTGGTAGAGATTTCTGTGTTGTTTATTAACTTGTCCGATTGATGCCAGTAATGGTGGATTACACTCTTAACTAACGCTCATGTAGAACCATGCCGTAAGAGGGATTCGAACCCGGGACACTTTACAATGCAAAATGGCATTGCAAACAAATATAATACGTAAGTTATTTTATGTTATAAACTGTTTGGTACATACAAATTCACTGTGACAGTATAAAAATTAACGCAATTGTTAGTCAATACATTCACAAATGTATTTTTCAATGGAAATATACAAAGTACATATCTAGATACATTGTTACAAGTATGTTCATTTCATATATGTCGGAAATCTTGATGTTCAAATTACCAGCGTCTCACATAAAGATAAATGTTATGTAGGAGAACATTGCGAGGTTTCAAACATGATAAACCCCAACCGGGTTTTTGCAATTAACTTTGAGTAAACTTACTGCGTAGAATCTCCAAAATTAAAGATATTGAAGCAAACAATGCACCTAAGCCAAGACTAAGAAATGGAGCCTGGAGGTGTTTCAGTGCTATCGCCTTCACCTGGACCTTTTTTCGCAGGTTAGCAGCCGAGTATTCAGACTGTCTAATGAAGTCTTGCCTCCACTTCTTCACCAGTCCACCTTGAGCCAGTCGGGTGATCACAGAGTTCATCTTCGGCAGGAATGGGCAGGAGGGTGAAGAGGCAATGAAGTACAGTGGGAGTTTAATAATACACTGGTCTATAATGTGGACTACCCGACGACCATTTCGGAACCACTCTGGCTTGTTGAAGTCATAAGTCCCAGTGAAGCTGTCCAGGAGTGTGAATGCTTTGTTATGGATGCCAACCATTTCCCCCATTTGCTTGAAACTAGATGCGAAATTCAGCCTATCTGCTAGGAATACAATGTCATCGTCTTCAATATCTAAGTCGGATGATATGCTGCTCACATCGTCCAGACTTATATAAATGATAAATATAAGATCACTAGCTTTCACTTCTTCAACTCTGCTAATGTCAGGATAGAAGTGGTCTTTTGTCAGGTAACTGGTCATTGATCCCAGGTATACGTTTCCAACGACCAGCTGAAGAATGAGACCAATTAACAGGACCGATCTTAGAGTGGATGTTTCTGGAATGCGTTCTACACCCCCTTGTAGAAAAAATCGGAAACATTCCATTAAACTAAAGAATTTCTTGTTACTTTGTAAGCCAAAAACTTCACAGATGTACAAGGTTACAAATATCAGTGCTGCCGTTGACAAGTAGAGACACCACATTTCTACACTGAATGGTAAAATGACATTCAGGTAATCAGGAATTTGTGCACCTCTCGGCACTACGAGGGTGATGCAAGCCTCTTCGAAGGGATATACTGCTTGGTCCACTAAGCTCTTTGTAATGAAAACGGAGTTGGCAACAAAACTTTTCGTTGCGGCATTTCCTTTCGATACGTAACCTGTCAGTGGGGGGTTAAGAACCAAGGAACCATTCATAACTTCAATAATAGTACTTATGATCATGCCATCCGGACCTTTAAGTCGGACGTTTCCAAGACTATCATTTTCTATCATAAGTGTAGGGTGAACTTTGTTTCTATTGAGGTGGAATGTATACCCTTCTGTTTTTCCAACTTTTTCTGCATAGAGCTGAGTTCGAGTCGTCTTCAGAATTTCCCCACACTGCATGCACGTAGTGCGATCTCTAAATACGTCGTGAGTTACAGCAAACATCGGGCTGGAAATGTTCTTACCACCCTCGGAGATATGCTGTTCAGTTACCAGCGCCACCAAGTTCAGAATGTTGAACGAGTCCCAGCAATCCTGGAACATCTCAGTGTAGTTCCAGTGACCAGCAGGAACTGGAGATGTGATGACGAGCAGGAACCGTGTCCTTGGGCTCCAGAAAGGAAGTCCAGTCCACTGAGCGCTGGCAAAACACTTGTCGGTATGGTTGGATGCGAACACAATGAATCCCACGTTGTTTTCATAGTTGTCATTTCGAGTGAGAGCGACGAAATCTTTACTGTCCCACTGCTGTTGGATGTTAATGACTGGAGCTATTCCCTTGCTGTGGATGAGCTGTATTATTTGAGTGTGCAAGTGTATGTCTTCCGATACGTCCTTGCTGACAACTATGAAGTGCAAGTCACTGTTGAAATATTTCTCAACTATGTTTATGAGACAAGCAGTCATGTGTGGCGGTGAGAAATGTTTGCGTAATATTATATCTGGCTGCTTACATACCGTGTATCCCAGATGCACAAACAGAACGAGTACTCTAAGCATTTTCTTCTGTATGTGCTTCGAAGTGTTTTTCATCTGAAACATTAAAGGAGAATAGGTAAGAGTAATTAAACAACGTAAATTTGACAGCATAATAGGCTTTCTTAATGATCTTATGATCCATTCATAGATGGGTACATTTCTTATTAAAGGCTATTCACGATAAAGTGAGCGCTTTTGAAATTAACCTTAGAAAAAAGTCACTGCTCCTAACAGCATATATATTAACGGGCGCACTGAGTGACATGCGCCCAGTCAAGTTGTTAACGATGGCCGGGAAGTAATTCCATATCTTAACGTCGAATAGAAAGTGTTTGGTAACCATTTATAAAAAGGTAAATTATTTATTTCACTTTCTGTTTTTCTAACGCATCGAAGTGTACAAATGAGCAGATTTGTTAAAAATAATTTTTTTTTATAATTTCGCAGTTTCACTTGACCGACGCATGAATAACGTAGTGAAGCCCACAGCCATGTTAATATTACGTAAGGCGGAATAATATACAACGTGCGCACAATACATATACTTGTATACGTAAACTAAACAAACTTAAGGCTACTTAAGTCAAAGTTGCATTCTAAATTAGAATCAGTGGAAAACCACTGATTTGCAGTGAAATTGAACTACTCTAACAAGTGAAAATTGCTTCACTCAGAATCGGCGGGAACCCACTTATTGTTTCAGTGAAATAATTACATTAATTGATTCATAGACAGGCAACTGCAAAAGGCGAATTAAGCAGTATGGCAGAAAGGCTGGTATTGTTTCCAATATTTAAAAACTCTAATTTCAGTAAGCCACAAGTGCCATTCTTTTGAACCATGGTTTGACACGTGAGGGTATCACAGTCGCCCTTGTCAAGCTAAATGCTACCGCCCTTTTGGTACTCTCGAATGTAAAATAAGTTACGGGTATTTCTTGGTTTTATTGTCTCCTACTGAAAAATATTCCATGCTCCTTTGCATTTATATGAGCATCTCAACTACAAAATAACATTTGAAATAAAAGTTTTTTGTTTCCAACTTGTTTTTTGAAGTACTAGAAACTATGTAATTCAGCAATAATTTATTTTTCTTATCATCGAAGAGTTAGAATTCCGTTTGTACGTATATGAATACATGTATTGAACTGGCTCATCTTGTCGCCAACAAAATATATACAAATGGCTGGTCTGCCTGTGTTACGAGCGGGAGTAAAATTTCCTATCGTGCAGAAGGAAGTACGTAAGACATTATGGACATCTACGAAATTCGGAAGTTAACTGCATGGCTGCTTCTCACATATGACCAAATTTTAACATTGCTGAAGAACAGGTCTTTCTTGGCGCTATGATTTCTAAAATAATGCCAAGTTATTCGAAATTTATATTAATATTTTAAGCCCGCAAAACTAACAATTAAAGTGCCGACTACTTGACTTGAGTTCCCAAATCCCGGGATGATAATTCTTTGCTAACCTCAAATACTATAATCGCTGTGTAAAATGTGAAGTTGAAAGTCAGCGGAAGTTGAAGATGAAACTTTTAAATCCAAATGTGAAATTATTGGCTACATTACTGTGAAAATCAATGAGTCCTGTTACACAATATGACTCTAATTATAGATTTAAGTATTTTTGGAAAACTGTCCTGTTGATCACGTTTGCAACAGATGGTGGGAGAAATCATCAGATCCTTTGATCTGAGCCAAAGGCACACGCTAAAGTAAGCACGAGGGGAAAATGAGAACTTTTAAGGCATAATAACTGAAGACTATATTTTATTGTTACATAAGACGTTAAATTTTCAGAGCTATAGAATACATAAACTGTGTTTACTAGTCACATGGCAATTTTTATATTAAAAGTTGACGAAAGGTACCAAATATGCTGAAACTAACCTCTAATCACAGCCTTAAAAAGTGCTCCAACGTGAACAGCCTTAACAAATATTCCAGAAGACACGTTCGTATTTGGTTTATCTGGTACTTCTTCCTGCTGCCTGCCTACGAGGCTGGGATGAAATAGTGTTTGTGCTCATGATATTATCCCTGCAAGCCAAATTATAACTGCTGACCAAGAATCAATCTGCCATTATACTTGCGACGTTGGATGTTGCACTGCGTGTCAAGATGGCGGAGCACTCTGCATTTCGTATAGCTCCTTAACTCAATAATCAGGTTCGGTATTAGAAAACTGAGCTGTTAAAGCTCATGCTGTATTGCAGCATCTATTTTGAAATCAATTTATTTCTCTCCTGTTACTCTTTTCAAATCTGCAACCTCAACCGATGGTAGGCTTATTATTTGTAAATTTTCCTCTCATGTGGAGAAATGTGGATATAAGTGAAACTGCACGAACTTCAGAATTTATTAAATAATGCTGTAAGTCATAAAAATCTTTGAATTTCAATATCAAGTCTTAAAGATTAGAAACTATGGGCTGTTCACAGTAAAGTGAGCACTTTTGATGCCCAAGTTACTTTTTTATTTCAGCCATTTTTTATCATGTAACCACCTTTTAAAATAAATATTGCCATGTAAGGAATAAACACAGTGTGTAGATCCCACAGAACGCGGAAGTTAACGTCTAAGGCTAAAATAAAAAAATATTTATTGACTATTATTACAATTGAGAGGGCTTTCAAAAGTGCTCACTTAATCGTGAACGGACTATAGCAGATGGTATTGATGATGGTGGGGGGGGGGGGGGTTGGGGGAGGTAAAGACACTTGGGCGACTCTTTAACGTCGATGAGAACCAATGAGGATGAACGGATGTGAGTATGGGGCAGCGCCGGAATGAAGGGGCGGGGTGAATCGGGGATCCTCGAGAAAACCCGCTGACCAGCGGCATCGTCCGCCACGGTCCCCACGTGCGGAAATCCGGGAACGGCGCGGCCAGGAATTGAACCCAGTTCGCCTTGGTGGGAGGCGAGTAGTCTAACCGCTAACCCACTGCGGCACCTCAAGATAGAGAGTATCTCTTCACCTTACGGGGCAACAGTTTACAAGAGGTAACTGAAAAAGCCCAATATGTTTGACGAAATAAAAAAATCTCATCACTAAAGTTGTTCGCGACCTGAGAGGGAAGATTGTGGAATGTCACATGAACCCTATAGGCACTATTTTAAGCTGGCAAAGGTATGTCTAGACGATCTCTTTAGAACCTATAAGCATTGCGAAGTAGTCTAAGCACGCGGTATAGGCTATTCACGGTAAAGTGAGCACTTTTTAAAGCCCTCCCATTTGGAATAATAGTCTATATATATAATATATATATATATATATATATATATATATATATATAACTTCAGCCTTAGACGTTAAATTCCGAGTGCGGTGGAATATACATACCGCGTTTATTACTTACAATGAAATATTGATTTAAAATTTGTCGGAAAGGAAAAAGTAACTAGGCACTCAAAAGTGTTCACTTTACCCTGAACAGCCTATATATTTCAATATTGCACGCACCAGCCTGCAGGTTTTTTCAAGTTGTTGTTATCAGCATAGACTAAAGGTGAGGTGGTTGTCCGATCTCGCTGGCTGTGCACAACCAATCTCCGTGTCCCAATATTGAACTACTTTTCTGCCAACACGACTACCAAAAACGGCATGGATAATATTTGAGGTTAGTACACTGTTTAATTAAACACGTACTTTAGAAGTTTTTATACATCCGCTAATCAGTTTGTAATACAGTTTGATTAAGTTCAAAATGGTAAAAGTTTATTGTTAAGATAGTAGTGCTTGTCGTTTAAGGATTAATACATAAACACAAACAAACATGTTCACCGTTGTTGACCACGTGACTTTGACACGTGTTGTTTGGGTAGGTCAATTTTGGGTACATACGCAGAAGACGAATAATCGACCTACCTCATCTTTAGTCTATGGTTATCTACGTGAGAAGCCATTCCAACGAGTTAACTCGGGAATTTGGTAACTTAAATGATTATTTTTTGTTAACGGTTAAGAACATGCCAGAGATGTAATCTAATAAGTAATTGAATTATAAACAATCATACCCTACTTTAAAATTTACACTATCTACCAAAAAGTAATTTGGCATCCTTGAAGATAGGTAATTCAGTACGTGAGTTGACTTGTGTTTCACGGCCTTCGGCATAGGACCGCTGGTGTTTGTCTGTGGTAGCATGAACACAGATGCCTATTGTAACATTCTGGATAATGAAATGCTCCCAACATTATGGCGTATATACGGAATGGACCCGTGTTACTTCCAGGATGCCAATGCCAGGTGCCATGTTTCAAGGGTTACTATGCAGTGGTACGCCGACAACAATGTTCGCTGATTGGACTGGCCCGCCCAGAGACCCGACCTCAACCCTATAGAACATCTTTGGGACGAATTGGATCGCCGGGCGAGGGCTCGTCAGGCGCGGCCAAAATCCATTGCTCAGCTCATGGAATGGTTGCAAGAGGAATGGCGACGAATCCCCGTGGATGTCCTGCAAACACTCGTAGATAGCATGCCAGACAGGGTGGCTGCTGTTATAGCCGCAAGAGGTGGTCCTACGAGATTCTAACGGGGTGGCAACCACCGAGCAAACATTGTGGACAGGTGCCCAATTACTTGTTGGTAGATAGTGTATATAGTCATGCAATATTTCGCGAAATATCATTACTACTGTGTCCCTCTACTCAGAGGTACGCCCTGTGGAAATTACTCACTTACATCCAACGGAGACAGATGATTCTTCTTACCTAGTGGCAACACAGCGGTTCGTGAAGTAAACGCCCGTCATTTCTGCCGGACCCATGGCTTCTACCGTCCTTGTGATTATCGACATCACAGCAGTTAACTCTACCGCGATGACAATAATCATACGTTACGAACAGGAAAACCTGTTATTTGAATCGAACGAGCGTTTTCAGAAGTTTCATCGTTTCTGGTTGATAAACGCCCAAGAAAAAAAATTTCTACCTGCGACATTTAGGCCGGTTTCGTCATTTTCATTTTGAAACGTACTTGTCATTGCTCAACTACTCGTTGGCGATAAGCGGGGTTTTTATCAAAGTAACAGTCACGCGAAAAAACAGAAAGATAATGCAGGAAGTGCGGATTACAAAGGAGAACTTGTGCGGGACTACCAAAGACGTCGGGGGGCCGCGGTTGCGTATTGGTTAGACAACTCTCCTCCCACCAAGGCGGACGGGGCTCGATTTCCGGCGGGGCCACTCCCTGATTTTCGCATGTGGGAATCGCTTCGGACGATGCTGCTGGTCGGCGGGTTTCCTCGGGGATATCCCGTTTACCTAACCTCTTCATTCTGGCGCTGCTCCATACTCACCTCGCTTCCCCCTCATCGGCTCCTAAGACCCCGATGTTAAAGAGGAGCCCAAATTTCTTCACTCAATCAATCACTAAAATCTTACGCGTTTGAGGCAAACAAATAAAAAAAGCGTGCTGTCTGCTTCCAACAAAACTGTGGCGAAAAATCATCTCCGACTTAGGAAAGGCGCTAATAGGCGCCCCTTTCAGGACATTTTTGCTTCGCTTATAAATTTTATTTTCGTGAGATCAAAACCCAAATTACATGATACGTAAAATATAGAGAAAATTATGGTTGTTACCAGGCGCCAGGAGCGGATCAGAGTTCGTGAGGGACGGAGGTCTTAATAACAAGAAATAAGTTTATTTTTTAAATTTATTCATAATACTGCAAATATTTACATACATATTATTTCCGCTTTTAAATTACATATCTCAACTATTGACCCTGCTTGTTCTCGATGTTCTCAATAGTTAAGGCCAAACTCCACTCTAATTAAAGACCTCATAACGGTCACTATATTGGATATAGTAACTTAATTCACACTCATTATTTAGACATATTATATCTGCCTAATTCCACCATTCCAAATGTCCGTCATTCGCACATCTAGTCCCATCTGTACCAATGATCTTCGCCATTCGTCGCTACGCTCTCCTGACACACGTGGCCCTTAAGGCGATTGGTGAACTAAAGCAATACATTTACACGATTTTCGGTATCTCTTTTCCAAAGGTTTTATCGAAATTTTTGGTTCGACAAGACGTAAATGATTATTTCCAACACCATTTTACTTTGCTAGATATTCACTGCCTTCATTACTATAGGAGCATTGATGGAAGACAAGAAAGGAATTTTTTTTTTCTTCTTATCTTCAATCAGTGTTCCGAGAATAACGAACGCAGAGAATTTTGAACCGTTCAATGAGGCGTTCAAAATTTTTCGATATTTCCGTCTTGTCAAACCCAAAAATTTCGAAAAATCCTCTGTAAAACAAATTGCAACTAAACTTGTATTAATATACGATTTTCGTGCACCGTTACCCTTAAGAGGAGTATGCAGCTGAGCGTCCAAGGTCAAAAAGCGAGGGAGCGATACGGGCGACACTAACCCGCGCCCCTAATGCCTCATCGCTCTTACGCGCAAGGCGTGCAGTGTTTCCGTCACGGTTTGTGTGCATCCATTTGTTACAGACTGTTACGGCTGAAACTGGCGTAAATAAAGTTAATTATAAAATTGATATGATACATTATTGCTATGATTTTATTACACACAATAATAGTAAACATTATGACGATGTTTCTTTCAAGAAGATTTTCTTGAAATTCCGCTTTGCGAAGCATCCAAAACGGAAATGTGCTTAGATTATGTTAAAAATGTTGACTCTATCGATAGATAATTTTTTTTTTGCTTTTAAAAAGTATATTTTAGTAAAATATTTTATAAAGATGCAAAATATATACATTCTTCTTTCATATACAGCATAAATCGCACTTTTCTCACAGTTCTCGTGTCTTCTGTACTGCTTTTTTTTTGTGAGTTCTTCACATTGTACGGTCAGGTGAAGTGCTCCATAGGCAGTTGCTTTACTTCAACCTTAAGGAAACTGCATAGGCAAGCTTTAAACATGTGATATTTGACCATTTTCACGATTTTTTTTCCATGAATATGCTTAATATGTTAAAAGTAAAAGCATAGAGGCATAGATAATTTTTTTTTTTAAATTTACTTTTTTCTAGCAAAAAGTCGTATTTACAGAAAATATATTTACCGAGATACGCGATTACGTACAAACAACGATGACACAAAAAAAATATATTTCAATGCACACTCCTCTTAAGGCCGTACAATAAATACTCCAAACTCTAGAACGTCGGCTCGGAGGCCAATAGCGGAGTAAATAGTCTCGCTCTTCGAGTCACGCTGAGAGAGGCGGGGCGTTTAACTGAACATTCGTGCAACGATAAACCCAGAAATTCAATCCCCTCAGTGTCACAAGGCGTCGCGAGTCCCGATAGGCTAATTACAATAGCAGCTGCTCTCCTTTGTAAATCTCCGCTCGTATCTCGAGTATCACTCCACTCTTGGTACTCAGCTTAGCGTGCGACAGCCGGACTGCGTGAGGCGAGCAACGCACAGGCGCAATATTTAACAGAATATTTAGCCCATTCACGGTAACTTTAAACTTTTCTGACGCTCTGCTAAAGTTCTACTTTCAGGATATCCCTTCGCCTCATGCAAATAAAGCTTAACCGAATTTAGAAAATTACCCTAAAGGGACAACCTACCACATTTTTGAGCACTGAGTGTAGTAATATTTTACATAAGAACTATTTATTATTAGGCATTACCAGCACATTTACTTTCTCCTTGTCTTTATTAATTTTAATATTAATTATAAATAAAATGATACAATTTATAAATAAAATATATATGTAAAAGTTGGATCTAATTAACAAAATGTATTTTCCTGTTCACACAAATATAAAAAGCTTGTTGTACATTACATATTTAGGAAACAGTCTAGCACGTCATACATGGAGAGATTTTTCGAAGGTTTGACTCAAACGTGTAAAGAAACCGCGCATACACTAAAGACCAGAAGGGAAGATGTATGGAAGTACCATAAATACACTTAATAACAGTTCATTCGAAATTGTAAACAATATATCAAAGTATCTCGGTGAGCAATAACAGTTGTATTGCCCGTTTCCTCTCATGTTGGCAAGTGTTTTAAATTTAGGGAAGTGTAATATAGCCAGCTTCCCCCCCCCCCCCCGGCAGCACAGCTTGGCCTTTTTTTCTTTTTCTTTTTTTCCACTTTTTGTTGCGCCGCTGATAAAAATAATTAATTTGCTTGCGTCAAACGTACTTTGCTTTATTCAGAAAAATCCTATTTCTTAATGTGGCAGAGTCCAAATAACCAAGTGCCGCAACAAAAATTAAAAGTGATCCTAGAAATAAGCCAGTTTATCAAGAAATAACAGTAAAATTAAGTCTACACCCCTCAGGAGATGAAGCAAATCCACGATGGGAAATTGTAAACTGAGAAACAAATCGACAAAAATATATAACAGATAACTACACCCTGCGCGGGTTGCCAACCTTGCGAAATTCCCGCTCACGCATAGAGAATATTTAAACCGGGAAAAATTGGCGAAAAGTGATAAACACAGATAATGTAAGCGACTTCAACATGCTGCTGGACACCCCTCCCCCCCCCCAAATGATAAGCCATTGATGTTTAAAGCTAATCGGAGAAAAGGTAAGTTTTCTTTTTAAAGTATGAAAATTATATTTAATTATCTAGTAAGTACAGCGCACAATCCACTTCTGGGAACCTAGCACAAGAGTGAACTATACCGCATTTCGTGCAAGAGTGACCTAAGTGCCAAATCATTATATGCAAATTAGATTAATTGTTTGATCAATTTAATCATTAATGAGATTAATTTTCGGATTGATTCGATTAATCATTTCATGAAAGAATGTTTCGATACATTTTTTTTAAGAATTTTCTTGTTATTAAAGAATGTTTATTAACTTATTCATGTCATAAGGGTCATAGTGACGGAGAAGCATCGATGTGTTCCGTGTGAGGTCCTGGGACTGACTAACGAGAGGAGCAGGTTGTAATTGTTTATATAGGAGTTGATGTTGATGTAAGAGTGTTATAAGGGCCATTTTTATTTATTTATAGTTTGAGGCTGATATGCAGAGCGGGCTCACATGACCAAGCCTGAAGGCATACTGGGGGATTTGATTTGTTTAAGATTACGGAAGAAATGTTTTTGGCAAAGTAAAGATTTTTTATTTAAAGAGACGTGAAATGTTGATCCCGAACGATTTAACTTTATATCACCTCTCGAGTAGCATAAAAGTAACTAATTTGTTTCCAGAAATATTTGTTAAACATTTTAATAATCGCGATGAAACCCGTTTATTTCTAAGCAAATCTCCCTTTATCACTAACACTGAATCTGCAACCACGTATCATGTGAATACTCGATAACAAATTAAACGAAATCCCAGCTAACACAGTAAATACAACTCCCACGTACATCACCCCTCGCTCTCTAAATATTAATGGAAACCAAACGAACAGATATTAAATAACGCACACAATTTTTCTCCTAACCTAAAAATATGCTCTATATACATTTAAAGGTTGTAATATTCCATAATTGTATAACACTCTGTATAGCGAAGTTGCCAAACAACATATAAATGCTAGATGTATTCGCTCGTCGTGAAGCTACCGATACTGCTCGGAAACCAAAATTCTCGCGCGCACTGGCAAAGAATCCAAGCAAGCTCTCAAGGTTGCCGGACATCCCATTTTGCACTTTACTCCAAACTCCTCCACCAGTGCTGCGGAGAAGACAATACATTACTACCGAGTGGCGGAGACAATGGCTGGCAAGGAGAAATAAGTTCGAGCCCGTCCTTTGCCATCTCACCCCTCCCCCAGCATGGTCTTTCAACTTCCCTAAACGCTGTCCCGAGAGTTATGCTTCCCCCCCCCCCACACCCCGCCGGCCAACAAGAACTCATAGTTTCATTAAGTCACACCCGACAAAACCTCGCCATTCATCTCATCCGACAGCGCTCCTCTGCCGGCACGACTCTGCTCCCGCACTCGCAAAGAGTGACCTGCAATCTCTCACATTGAGACAGGTGAGTCCAGCGCACCTGAGTGGCCAGCACTTATCTGCCCCATAGGAAGCAGCTCTCCCGAGCAGCAAAACTCACCTACCAAAGCAAGCTTACCCCAGCGAGGAGAATTTCATATACCCAGCAAACCACATTTACTCCTTCAAAAGTTCAGGAAACTTTTACCGAAACAAACCAATTAGAGATAATTCTAAGTTATATATATATATATATATATATATATATATATATATATATATATATATATATATATATATATATATATATATATATTTCTACGTAACCCAAATTGCATCTGTAATAAAGATATTTTACAATTATGTTCCCCCACTATTAGCAGAAATGCATATATTCTGGACGAATCTATGTAAATACTGCATTGCAAAAACAGCGATATTTGGGAAAAGGTCCGATTTCAAACGATTTTAATGCAAAACCATGGCCCTTTTGAATTAGTATAAGAACCAATAAATTAATTTTTTTTTTAGTCTTGAGCCAGCAGCTGTCGAAGTCAGATCATGTCAGGAGTGTACCTCTGGGAAGGTTTCAACAGATTTCACTGAGACGTGCTACAGATTTCACCGAAAGTTTTACATCAACAGACTTCTCCTATATGTTCAGCAGTCTACAAGATTCAGCAACAGGTAATATGCACGATGGGTATTGTTACCAAAATTGCGATGAAGAATGTGTTACAGTGTTTAACGCCATTTAGCATATGGTCAAACCAAGACGCTTTTAAGCTTAGACGTCGAGATTCTCTCATTCAGACCTAAAGAATTTCTGCTTATGTTTGCGGGACACAAAATTCAACGTGTGTATCCATTCCTATCTCTGAAGACTTAATAGGCGATGAAGATGTAATCTTGTATTTGCCTTGTGATGAAGATTGTCTGTATGGTACACCAGCTTTCTTCAATCAGCCAAACACTATACATTTGATAATGGAGTGGATAATGGAAGATGGCAAAATGTTATGCAACTTGCTGATCATCCTGTTTTATCAAGAGATGATTCTGGTATTGATGAAGTTGACTTGGAAGCAACAACTAAGCTAGAGTGTTAAAATTCTGTGATTGAAACTTGAAATTAGCAATAACGATGTGTTTTGCAGAAGGTTTAAAAAAATATGAGGATAATTCTTTTACAATTAAAAAACTTGCAATTTCTTATGCAACTGACGAAAATGACACATAAGTGTTATCTTTGAAAGCTCCGAAACATTGGTTTACCTTAAATCAGGAACTGAAACTGAGTTTCCGACACAAGACTTACGAAGTACGCGGTTTGAAATGGGACTCTGGAGATATAGCTTATGATGACCATTTTCACTACATGAAAGAGGCACTGCTCGATGACTAACCTGTATACATGTTGGGAAATACACAGAAAGAAATTTTAAAAAGTGTAACTAATAAAGAAGTTGTAAACATCAAAAAGTTATCATGACTGTTCACGCATTAAATCGCTAGTAAAATGCTACAATACTAATCACTGTGATTTAAAAAAGTTCTGTTCGTAATGCAAAAGCGAAACTACAATAGCATATTTGTACCAACATCCTACTTATGTGTAAAGACAATAATTTAGAAAATTGATCTGTTACAGGTCCAGATCTGTGTAAAAACTTTCAACGAACTGCCTTTTTCGTCTTGGGATCAGTGTTTTAAAAACAGAAGCAAAGAAATCTTAAAACAGCATGGTTTTAGACAAATTAAATATAAACTCAGTAGAGAGTTTTATGCCAGACCCACCATGTGGACTGAAACATGTAATAACAAACAACACACTATGCAAATGCAAGGATGTAGCAGCGTTAAAATATCGCCTTGTGGTATGTGGGACTGTGAGGTTGGGCAGAGTATCGTTTGTGTCTGTAAGTTTGACTTAAGATAACTGAAATTAGGCAAATACCAAGATGATTATGATGCTTAAACAGTCCCGGTGGTACACTTTTGGCAAAGTGTCAAAAAAAATTTATTCTTTGAAAAACAATAATTCTTTGGTGAAAAAAAAGTATATATGTATAAGGAACAGACATACAGCAGCATGTCAGTTCTGATGGAGAGGTTCGACTCAACACTTCAATATGCTAGTGCTACTCCAGGTTACAGGTGAGTGTGGTTTCAACACAAAGAAAGTGGTCCACCAGAAATTACAATGTGCAACGGAGAAGAACATTGCCGTTTCTCATAAATTGGTCGAACAGAAACTTGTAAAGTGTTCGATGTTTGTTATGGGCGAAAATTTTGTCCTTTGTATAATATGCGACCTAACAGCAAGCTACCTTTTAATGAGAGTCAACTAGCATTTGAAGCATTTTCTAAATCCACAACGAAATGCACATCATGCAAGAAAATGGAATTCTTCATGCAGAAGGGATGTTGCTGTTCTGCACCTATAGTGTGGACAGAACACCATGACAACAAGGAACATGTTAGCCAGATAGGTAATCAAGAATTAAAGTCGCCCTGTGGCATGTGGCAATGTAGTGTTTGGTTAAGCAAGAACACTTAAATCACAGACTATATAAAGGAGAGTGTTTAATATTAAATTGGCACTCATGGCTAGCATCTTCAACCCAACAGTCGCATACAAAGTCCTGCAAGTAGGCTACATAAGAGTATTCTTTAAGCTGTATGATGGTATTCTACAAGTTCAAGTGTGTAACAATATCGAACATTGGTTCTACACTTTCAATTCCAGTCTCGGCATTCGCTCTGGTGAAGGCTTAGCATGCAACAGTTGTGCTGTGAGGAATTTCCACCCTGACAGTGAACTTCCATCTACATTTGAAGAGCTGATGTCAGCAGGCCTTACCAAATAATTGAAGGAAGAGCACAGCAAAAGGGTAATGGCATACCAACTCACGAGACATCTTCAGGGAACTACAATTCATTGGAAGGAAACATGTGACTGGGACAACCACCACTTCATTTTCGAGCAAGGTGGTCTAATATTTCCTTCAGCATGTAATATATATGCTTGTGAAGTTGCAAATTCAGAATAATGTTCTCTCCTACTTAGATTACGCATTTATTAAAAATGGATTGTATTCTTTAACGTATAGAGAGGCATATTCACAGTTAAGGAAATGTGCCAGTCATACATTCATTTCAAATGTTCATATTAGATTTGTTTTTTTTTTTTAACAACATGTAATGATCCAGCTAGCTTTGATTCCAGTTTAACTAATTGTAACAGTTCAAAATGCTTTGTAAACCAGTGTAGACCATATGGGATCCGTAAGCTTACGGGTGAATGCATTGTAATGTCATATTGTGAAGAAGAACAGAATTTGAAACATCTTGTTTATAATACAGATATTGTTTTGCCATTTCATTATTATGAAGAATATGATAATAATATTCATATGTTTATACACAATAACAAAAGGTATGGTTACTTAGTATGTACTGAATGTGTTTAATCAATGTGTTATATACATCGATCAATAAAACTTGCAAAATTAAAGTTCAGCCCTCAAATAAGTTTCAACTTGCAAATTTAAAGAATGAATTTATCAATATACATACATTCTTACTTACTAAATGTTCTCAGTTGGGTGTTGGATAGCCAATGTGTAACATGATGTACTTCCATCCTGAAAATCCCTACATTACCATCAAACCAGGCAAGTCTAATGTAATATATAGTATACAAACCAGGCAAGTCTAATGTAATATATAGTATACATTATGGTGTATTGGAATTCTTAGGGAATTAATGGAGTCCTGTGACTCTATGTTCCATTTTTAGGTTATTTATTTCCTGCTGGGAGACAAAAACCCACGAATTAATTCAGTGTAGGAATGCAACAAAATATCCTGTTTTTTTATTACTGCAACCACACCTCGTCCATGTAGTATCGAAGATGTGCATTCACATTATTTTGAGACATATCCAGACTTGGTTGAAAGTGTTGTGTTACACTCCCCTGAATAAAAAAGAAGTGTATATTCAAACAGACAGAATAAAACCAGGATGTAAGAATCATTCTCTCCTCAAAAGTAGACTTCAACAAGGAGATCTGGATCCAATTCTACAAAAATGACTGAAAACATAATTTACTGAAGTTGCAAATAGCTTATAACTCTTGTTACATCCTATACTTACTTTTGTGAAAATACTTTTTTGGATCACCTTGTGTTAAAATATTTGTGGATCACCTTGTGCAAGTTGTGCTGAATATGTTAGGTGTATTTTGAAAGCATTGCTAATTTCTATTTTAAGCAAAAAGCAAAATAAGTTTGAATGTGTCATATATTTTTTAACAACCTGTGTTCTATGTTTGTGTATATATTGTTAGACATATTGTATTTTGTGAAGTATTGCATATATTTTGAATTTATTGCTAATATGCATTTCAAACAAAATACATTTAAATGTGTTGGGTATTTTGAAACAAACTGTTTAAAGAAATATAACACAATTTTTTTGTACAAATGATTTAATAAATGTGTGTTAAATGAACACATTTGTGTATATTTATTTTGCCTTTACAAAAATGTTTTGGGTTCCCTAAGAAAAGAAATTACTTTGGTTAATAAAGTGTGAGAAATGTTTTGGTGTCCCTAAGAAAAATGTATCTGATTAATAAATAGAGAAAAAAAAGTAGTGCATGGTTCTTGCGAACAAATGTGAAAAATGCAATATCATATGAAAATAACTGAAGTTAACCCACTAATAAAATCATATATATATATATATATATATATATATATATATATATATATATATATATAGTGAGAGTAATAAGTGAACTGCTAGTTGTTAACTATTTTTGGTCCTGTTTATTGCATGTAATCGTATACATGTTTGGTTTATTAAATTTGCCTCTGCTCTCCAGATGATTGCAGTCTGCAGTTAACCACTTAACGTACACATTAATCTCTTGGTCCAACTGTTGAAAAAGAGATCATTCGTGGAGTGAAACATGCTTTCTGATTTCTTATTTAAAAAAACTAACACTTTATAGCGTATATTAAGGATATCAGCAGATCCATGGTACAATAAACAACAAAAAATACAAAATAGCTGCTGTATCAGTCGCAACTAGTAACATCGCCCAGGGAAAGGCGATGTCTGTATCAATCGCAACTAGTAACATCGCCCAGGGAAAGGCGATGTCTGTATTGATGCTATTGTTACATAGCATGGGTCTGTGCGGTTGTCCTTGGCCCGCCCGGCGTGTGAGAGAGAGTTTTCTAAATCTGCCCTATTGCTAAGTATTAAGTGTGCGCCCGCAGTAGGACAGGAGCTACATGCGTCTCAGGGCTGCGCCCCATACGCCTAAAAGGAAGGAAATTCGTACAAGGAGGCGTGAATCTCGACAAGAGGGATTTTCAGCCATAGCCAGAGTTTAATGCCATGACTAACCCCCAGTGTACCTATAGCTGAAACCATATCCTATAATGGGGAGGGTATAACCCGGACAGACACGGTAAAACCCATACCGATAGAAAATACACAAACTGTAGGAGCATTAAGGAAAATGCTACAGGAAATAGCTGGCCTTATTGTTAGTCAGCGCTTCCTCCAAGGATGCTCCAGAGATGATCTTCCTCGGAGTTGGTCTGAGGTTATTCCGAGCTAAGAGTGGGCTAACTATATCGTATTCATAAACCTCGATTAGAGTGAGACTAACTTTAGTCTCAATCAAATAAAATAATTTTTTATAATTTCCTTATTTTATTCACAATAACTACAGCAAAATACTCTGAACTCAAACTCTCACAATAAATTGAAATCACTTACTGTTCACAATTGACACCAATTAATAAAATTTATAATTACGACAAAGAAATCAATTAAATTAAATAATTAAAGATCAGTCCCAATAGACAGTGTATCAAACTATTCGATTATTTTATAATTTATGCGTCCACGCACAGTAGGCTTCACTCGTTGGTTTCACACCCTCTCGTCCATTCAAGCCACGAACACCTCACTCGCCGTCGTCCCACAATCTCCAGTTGTCGTCTACCCTTCTCTTGACACTCGCACACTCGGCCAGGCGGCCTCCATCAAAGACCGCCAACTGCTGGGTTGCGGCAGAGTGTATATAGTCTTAGGCCACCACCTAGAATCTTCCCCAACTCGTGTGATGCGTCGCGGAGGGCCGAGGCGCCAGCCAGTCTCACCAGAACATTCTTGCATCGTCGCCAAACGTATCAGAAACTCTAACAGGCGAGAGGAGGTCTGTGACGCCAGCAAGTCTCGCCGCTGTCGGCATTCGCGGGATTCTAAGAAGGGGGGTTGGGTTCAGGAAGCCGCGAGCACATCGTTCCAGGAAGAGGGAAGGGTGAGGTGGGTCTCCGATTACGCGCGGAGCAGCTGAGTCGGCGCCAGCTGCAGCACGTAACAATATGTAGTTATGTTACATATCAAACTTGACCGACTGTACTCAGGATAGTATGCTAAGGAGTTAATTATTTTACTGGAAATGTTGTTACTTTCGAAAATATATAATGATTATTTTAGCTGTTTGGTGATTTTTTTAATGGTATCTAGTGGAGAACGAATGTGAAGACCTCGTAAAACTGGCCAGGTGCCCTACTAATGATTAGTGACATGCAAAATTCGCGTTATTATTTGGTACAATGGTAGACAATAATTCACTGCCATACATCTACAATTAGTGTTTCCATTGGCTATTGGCGACTATATGTCTTCATTAACCTGTGTGACCGCTCCAGTGTATGTTGTTTGCTCAAAATTAGAGCCTTTACTATTGGCTGAAAGCGTCGTTGAGACGTGCCACACGAGTGTTAGGCCAAACGCAGAAGACAAGCAAGCATACATCTTGGGGTTTAGTCTACTGTTAAAAAACAACGCGAATTCTGTAGGTCCCTACTAATGATTTTAAACAGTAAAAGCTAGTCACGGGCGTTTTTCGCGAAAACATTTCAAGACCAGTTGTACTCCAAAACACTATAGTTCGTATGCACTTTCGTGGTTGGATGATTTTAAATATCGCGTGCCTCAAGTGTCTGTCCGGCGAATCATGGACGTTCAGTATCGGAGTACTTTATTCTAATTGGCCCAGTAAAATAATAACACGTCTTCTCACGTAGACACGCGGCCAATAACAAAAGGAAGTTTTGATTGAGGACGTAGGATATTGAAATCCAGCATGGTCATAAATATTTTCGCGAAAGACACGTGTACTTCGAATGTGAAATTTAATCTTCAGGCCAATGAATTCGCGAATTCTGTTCTTCTGACGACTAATGATTCCTGGATGGGTTCTTATCGTCGCGCGTAGCAACAGGCCCGCCTGTTATCTCTCTGCGAGAGCTGTGCTCCGTCGACCTTGGGTGTGTTTGTAATCGGGCGTCTGCAGTCGCTCGCGGCAGATGCCTGGCGTCGCTGTATCGCCAGGCCACAGATTAGTAGCGAATACAGAGGCGGAACAACCGCCAACTTCGGCCGCACACGCCAGCTAAAATGGCGTGACTGGCGAGCGACATGTCGGCAGGCCGCGCCGTTCTCCAATCAGCGTCTCGCATCCTAAAGCCGATGTTACACGATACCTAGGGACAGATGTTTCTCGCGAAAGTATTTGAAGACCAGCTGTACTCCAAGACACTTTTGTTCATACGCACTTTCGTGGTTGGATGATTTTCAATGTCTCGTGCCTCAAGCGTCTGTCCGCGAATCACCGACATCCAGTATCGGAGTACTTTATTCTGATTGGCCCAGTCAAATAAGAATATGTCTTCTCACGTAGACACGCAGCCAATAACCAAATGAAGTGAAGTGAAGTGAAGAGGTTTGGGCGGCTCTTAACAGCGAGGTCTTGAGAGCCGATAAGGGTGATTGAAGTGAATATGGAGCGGCACCGGGTTTTAAAGGGCGGGGGAAACGGGAGATCCCCGAGAAAATCCGCCGACCAACGGCATCGTCCGGCACGATTCCCACTTGCGAAAACCCCGTAACCCGGCCGGGGATTGAACCCGGTTCGCCTTGGTGGGAGGCGAGCGTGCTAATCGCTCAGCCACCGTGTCCCCTAATATCCAAAGGAAGTTGTGGTTGTGGACGTAAAATTGAGGTCTAGCATGGCCGTATATATATTTTCGCGAAACAAACCTGTCCCTAACGATACCTTCTGCCCTACATGGTGTACAAACTTCTACAAGGCCTGTGGCACGAGCCAGTATACCAGCCGCTATATGAGCCTCCATTCATATTACACGACAGCAGTTTGCGTAGCTAAACGCTGTTCACAATAAAGTGAACACTTTTGTAATCAACCGTGGAAATATGTTACTGTCCCTACCTGCATATATTTTAATGTGCGACCTGAGTGACATCCGCCCAGTTAAGTTGGTAAAAATAGATGGGAGGTAGTTCCATGCCTTAACATCGAATAAAAAATGTTAAGTAACCATTTGTGATAACTTAAATTATTTCTTTCGCTTTCTGTTTTTTTTTTTATGCATCGAAGTGCAAAAAAAAAAAAAACGAGCCGATTCGTTAAATATCTACTTTTCTAATAACTTCACAATTCCACTTGACCTACGCAGGACTAAAGTGATGAGGTCCATGACAATGTTAACCTTACATAAAGCGGAAGAATATATAACGTGCATGCAAGGAGATCTTAAGCAGGGCTTTCTAAAGTGCTCATTTTATCGTGAACAGCCTATATTAGCAAATGACACCCCCGCTGGGCGTGCAATGTGGGGTTTGTTATAAATATGAATCCCATTCTCAGGACTGCTACCAGTTAGTTATTTGAGTAGGCCTATAAAAAACTAGGTCCTTTTACATAAATTGATTGCTTACTAGTATAGTTTCATTTATTCTCCTGAAAATGATGTGAAGTCACTTGAGTACGAGTGTGTAATTTTTAATTTTGAGGAGAATTATTAACCGTTTGCAAAATATAGTTTTTTTTCTTTACATACCAAGTTGTTGTCCGCATGTAACATTTAATGATTATAAAATTAGGGTCGAGACGGATTTTCGAACTCGCACCCAAAATTCACATTCTACTCATGGGTGCCATAACTTTCCACCGTATTACCGATGCACATGCCACGGTGTTGTTTATAAACTGTATATAAATGAACCCCTAGAATTATTTTTTTCCATTGTGTAGGTGATGTTTTGACTGTTTAGAACGGCTTTAAATAGTGATTATAAGTTGTTATCGTCAGTATAATTATTCATCGTATTTTTAATTTATTTGAAAGGGTTTCAACCTGATGAATATATATATATATTCAAGATGGAGGCGTCCTTTTCGGTTTCATCAACTCGTTTCAAGTAGTGGTCACCAGGAGCGCCCTACGCTCTGAAACTGCGTTGTAATTGGCCAGGTACGAAACCTGGCATGGAATATTCCACGAAAAATACACAGGATATATATATAGGCTTACGTGTTATGGAAATTCATGAGTAATACATTGTGTTTAAAACGCCTATCTTTAAAATTTACACACTGAGTATAAATTTCCTTAAAATGGGATTTCCTATTTAAATTTATCAGCTGTCTTAAGTGTATTATGTAGCTGCGCGTCCAAGCGAGTGAGCGATACGGGCGACACTAACACACACGCCTAGTGCCTCATCGCTCCTACGCGCAAGGCGTGCAGTGTTTCCGTCGTGACGCTGTACTGTGCAAGTTAGATCTGTAACAGTGGGGTTTTATTACACGCAATGATAGTCCACAGACTAAACTACGTTTCACCATGCGTGGGCGTATAGGGAATCAAAGGCTAAATTAGGACAAAGATCTGTCAGTCATTTTTTGTGCTAGCATTTACAACTACGGTTATTTTGTTTAAGATTGAACGCATCTGCATTTGTAAACCATTCGGGTTTTCATTTTTAAATTTTAAATACACTTTTAAATAATTTATATAATGTCACAATTTTATAAACAGTGACAACGTACATTTAAAATTTAAAAATAAATAAATAAAAATCTTGAAGGTTTACAAACCTAGATGAGTTCGATCTCTAACGGAAAATCTTTAGTTGTAAGTGCTATCACAAAAAAAAAAAAAAACGAATGAGAAATCTTTGTCCGAATTTAGCCGTTGGTTCCCTATACGCCCACGCATTGTGAAGCCTGTTGGCGAATGCTTGGCGGCAATTTAGCACCTCATGGCGCCGACGTAAACAATCGTCGCAATCAGCATGTGTGTAGTTGGCGGCCCTGTGTGGTGTAAGGAATGACGAAGGGGGAAGGGGACACAGCTGGCGAGGACTGTTATCTATTTACAGACGTGCAAGGTCACAGTTCCCCCTCTCCCCCCCCCCCCCCAATCATCCGTCATTCAAATACAAAAAAATCTTCTCGCCGCGTCATCGTTGGCACAGCGTCGCTGCGAAGGGGTTGTGAGAACAGTGAGTAAAGACCCTTACAGGCTGTTCACTTTAAAGTATAGGCTGTTCGTGATAAAAGTGAGCACTTTTTAAGGCCCTTATAAATATTTCCTTTCATCCCATTTCCATCTTCCTGCTGCTTTTTAATATAAACATTGCAATAAGACCAATAAAAACAGCTTATACATTTCACCACCGTCAAAATTGCATGCTTGGAGTTGCAATAAGATATATTTATTAACGGTTATTGCCTGTTGCGAGGGCCTTAAAAAGTGCTCATTTTATCGTGAACAGCCTATAAGCACTTTTTAAGGCCCTGCAGAATTTTTCCTTTCAGCCAATTTCTATCTTTCTGCCACTTTTTTTTAAATATAAATATTGTTATGTGCCTAATATACACGGTGCATACATTCCATCACTCTCGAAAGTTAACATGTGAGGCAGCTTTATTAGCAGTTAATTGCTGTTGGGTGGGCCTTAAAAAGTGCTCACTTGACCGTGATTAACCTATACACAGCAGAAGACTTCACATTTCCTTTCTTTTGACGAAACCACGAATACACAATACAATTGTAAAGTCAGAGTTCAGACAGTTGAACATCGGTTATGCGAGCTTCTTAAAAATGTGTATCTTGTTATGAAAATAATTACGATATTATCCAGGAATGTATTTTACATACATTAAAAAAAACAGTAAAATTTATATTAAAAGGAAGTTTCAAAACAAAAAACTCTCGTGTTTATTTTATTTGAAGATATCAGTTCGATGTGTCCTATTCACATAGTATTCGTTTGCCATTTATTTCGTTTTTGACGAGCTTTGTTTAATAAACCGAAATGAAAATCGCCCTACAATCAAATAACGCACACTCCACATAACCTCTGTTAGATTCTCGACAACATGGCAGCTTCACTTTGACTTCACATTTCAACTTTTCATGATCGTAAAGTAAAAAGTGCTTGGCTTTACCTCTGACGGTTCCATTGCGTCAAGTCCCGAAAGAAACTACACGTCGGAAAGCAAACGCAAAGTCAAATCGTAAATCTTAAAGTTTTTTATTGTGTCAGCGCCTTATACTATATGTACACATCGTCCTCGAGTCAGTCTTGCCAAACTGTGTGCGTGCGTGTATAAAGGACGAGGAATTTGGGCACCGCCAAGCATTTAGCGCGTTCGAGGCTCAGAGAAGCAAGAGGGCGATAGGGGCGACACTGACACGTGTACCTAGCGCCCCGGCACTCCTACGTGCACGGCGCTGAACTGGAGTGCAGTGTTTCCGTGATCCTGCGTGTAACTTATCATGTTGTTCTCGGAAAGTTTGGAGCAAATCTCATTGCAGGTCCCCATAACAGTTCCGCGTCTTCCCGGCCAGTGCATCATGAGATACAGCAGTGTGAAAAGGCCGTGTGGGAGGGCTCGGGAACAGCAGTTGTAAAGGCTGTTCACGATAAAATGAGCACTATTGAAATTAAGCTTAGAAAACAACCCCTGCTCGTACCTGCATATATTTTAACAGGCGCACTGAGGGACTTGTACCCTGATAAGCTGGTAACGACACATGGAAAGTAGTTCCATATCGTAACGTCGAATAAAAAGTTTTGGGTAAACATTTGTGATAACTTCAATTATTTATTTCGCTTTTTTTTTAATGCGTAAAAGTGTAAAAATGACAAAATATTTAAATTATTTACTTTTCTTATGATTTCACAGTTTCACTTGGCCGACGCATGAATAAAGTGATGAGTCCCTTGGCAATGTTAATTTTACATAAAGTGGAAGAATACGTAACGTGCGTACAAGTAGATCTTATGTAGGGCTTCCAAAAGTAATAATTATACTGCAAACAGCCTTATAATGTGCATGATGTATTGAGAGTATTATTCGTGAAAAATCATTATTCGTAAAAAAAAACACTGATGAGGGCGAAGCGAGGTGATAGAACGTGTTCTAAATTTCGGTTATACCAGTAGTATATAAAAGGGAAGCCAGCCTTCCTCCTACATTTTTTTGGCATAGACCTATGAAAGTATATTTTCTCTGCTTAGGAGAGTCCGGAGGTGATGTATGAATTTGGTGCAAACAATTCAGACCCTGGTGTGCAATGTCTGATGGCTTCGATGATGACGGGTCTGGTGAGGGCCATTTTAGTATTTCTCCTACCCACACAGTGGCAAGTCCAAAAGCCTCTCTGGCGAGTTTGCAAATTCTTATAAATAGACATATGGCAAACACGACCCTGTAAAACCTTCTCGTCGTAGTGGATGATGAGAATGCTATGAGTCTGACAACTATATCTTAAGTGGTTTGGAATTGACAGCCAACTATGCTTTTAAGTAGACATACAACATACTGGCCCTGCGACCCCTCTCGTCATTGGGTGGTATTGCTGCTTTTGACAACCATATCATATGTTGTTCGGGACTTAAGCTAACTATGCTTAAAAACGCACTTAGGTTTATTTTAGCATTTTGGTACTTTTCCTTGCCAGGAATGATGCATATGTGACGATTTTCGTAGTTGTATCTCAAACAGTTCGGAAATCAAAGACAACTATGCTTATATGTAAGCATAAATCATCCTTGACCCGAGGCTGGCAGGGTGTCTTAGAATGGGGTCCCCCTCCACATGGAATGCGTGAGCGGAACATGCACAGTTTCTGTACGAAGGAAAAAACTAATAACTGTTGGGAGCACCCAGAGAACACAGAACCAGGTTTGACACCAAGATGGCCACCAGGAATGATTTCTCAATCTTGCACGAATTTCTCAATTTCAGCACGATTCATCCACATTGTGCAAACGTCTTCCACATTGTGTAAAACTGTCAGCCGGATTGTGCAAAGCTGGCTTCATGTGTGCTAGGCTGGCTTCAGGGTGCGGAGGCAGGAGGCAGGGTAGAATGCTAGAACATGAAGTAGGCAGACTGGAATGCTGGAGCTTGAAGTAGAGACTTTCGGTGCGATATTCGGACGATTTTGGGGGAAATTATAGCGATTTTTAACATATTTTGAGGTAATTAGTGAAACAAAATGGCCGCCGTCGTACTGGCTGGCAAATTGGCCAACATGAGTAGAGAGCAAAAATGGGACTTTTTTGAGGGAAAAAGAGGAAAATCTATTTTTTTTAAAAGCCAAATCCAATATGGCCACCATGGCGCCCCGGCTCCCCAGCCAGGTGCCAGAGCACTGGATTGCCCTTTTCTATACTACTAATACCCATGGAGCTGCGACAGACAAGATGGACTACCTTTTTTTTTTATACATAAGCAGTGCCGTTACTAACATTATTTTCCATACATTAATAGCCTAGTACTCGTACTCAGAAAGTGAAATAAATACAGTCTTCAGGGGAAAAAAGAGTCTTCGTACTTTTTGGATGTACCACAAGGCTCCTACAAATAATATTTGATTGCATTTGCAGCCCTGCCAACTGCGAAATGTCTGCCATTTGCGAGTTGTTTTTGCTTGCCATTTACAATTTCCTGTTAACGCTTTAGGTAACGTGTAGGTATGAACTGATGCATTCTTTCTGCTCTTCGGCTATAGGAATTTTTATGCAATATGTTGTGCCCATGGGTGTAACAGAAGGTAACAGAAACTGGGTATCGATGTAGTGACGGCTTAAAGAGGAGTGTGAACCTGCGCGTCCAAGGTCAAGAAGCGAGGGAGCGATACGGGCGACACGAACACGCGCACCTAGTACCTTTTCGCCCCTACGCACAATACGTGCAGTGTTTCCGCCGTGGTCCTGTACTGTGCAAATCAGATCTCTAACAGTGGGAATTTATTACATGCATTGAAAGACCACAGATTAAACTACATCCGTCTGTTTGTACTTTTCTCTTGCCGCTTAAGGAAACTGCACAGGCAAGCTTAAAAAAAAAAAGTGATATTCGACCATTTTCACGAATTTTTTCTCCATAAATGTATTTCAAATGTTAAAAGTAAAAATCTAGAGTCATTGATAATAGTTTTTTTTTTTTTTTTTTTTTTTTTCTAGCTAAAGGTCGTGTTTACAGAACATATATTTACCGAGATACGCGAATTCGCGCAAACAACGATTTCACAAAAAAAAATGTTTTACTTCACACTCCTCTGAAGGATCCTATGTACTGAAACGTTTTCTGTGAAATCGTTGTTTGCGCCTAAACGCGTGTCTCGGTAAATACATGTTCTGAAAATGCGAAGTTTTGCCAGAAAGGATAAAAAAATTATTGTCCATATAGCTATCCTTTTACTTTTATCATATTAAGTGTATTAATAGGTGGTACAAAAAGGGGGGGGGGGGATCGTGAAAGTGTTCAAATGTCGCATTTGAAGGCTTGCCTATGAAGTTTATTTAAGCGGTAGGAGAAAAGTACGATTATACGCAGGTAGTTTGACCCGTGTACTTTCATCGCGTGTAATAAAACCCCGCAGTCACGGATCTAGTTTACAAAGTAAAGCGTTCGGACCGAAGCACTGCACGCCTTGCGCGTGGGGGCGATGAGACGCTAAGCGTGCGTGTTAGCGTCGCCCTTATCGCTCCCTCGCTCCTTGACTTTGGACGCGCAGGTACGTGGGACCCTTAAGGAACAGCGCCAGAATGCAAGGGCGGGGGAAACGGGAGATCCCGGAGAAAAGCCCACCGACCAGAGGCATTGTCCAGCCGGATTCCCACACGCAAGAATCTGGGAGTGACCTCGCCAGGTATCGAGCCCGCTTCACCTAGGTGGGAGCAGAGCTCTCTGACCACTACACCACCGCGGCGCCTTGCAGTCAGGAATGGCGAAAGCCTTCAAAAAAGACATAAATTTAACGAAGATAGGTGTTGTATCGAGAACCCACACTCGTGTCGTCCTTTTCATAATTTCGAATTGTTAATTCCTCAATAGATAACGGCTTCTTATTTTCTAAAATGGGCGCAAGTCTAAAACTTTCTTTGACGGCAGCCCTGTTCAATTTAATCTTATATATTTCTTTCTCTCTCGCTCTCCCCGTGTGTGTGTGTGTCTCTCTCTCTCTCTCTCTCTCTCTCTCTCTTTCTCTCTCTCTCTCTCTCTCTCCCTCCCCTTTTTTCCCCAATTCCCTTCTATACTCTGCGTAGTACTGTCTGAGATGGCAAGATTTTGACAGTCGGTGAGTGGCAACTTGACGTATACGAAACAAACAAAGCACCGTTTACAAAATCGTATATCAGCTGATGCACGAACAAAGTTAATATTAAGTTGGCTATTCTGAGTGCACTGGCGACGCACATCAGACAAGTGTAAAATACACTATAACAAAGAGTTCCTAGATTAATTAATATATTTTATTTTACATGGTTACAAAGCAGCGGTTGTAAGTGTTACAAACTAATATTTTCCTTGCTAAAGTAGTAATGCATAGGTGTTCAAAATGAAATGCACAATAAGACGATTCAGAGCCGGATGAAAAGCGACTTCAAACATTAGATCTGTTCATGTCGTATTCCCACAGTCCATCCGTGCTTTCCATATGTGCTTGATATTGATTCCAAAAGCCTACAGAAATATTGCATGATAATATTGAATTATTTTTTCAATTAATTTGACGAAATATATTTCAAATTCGTGTCGTTTCGAGACAGTAATAGGAGAAAAGTCAAGTTTTAAAAAGCAGGATCTAGAGGCGGCGAGCCTGCTGCTATCTGTCGGCTCACATACTTAACCATGTCGTGCGCGCCATCTGTGTGTGGCGGTGGCACATCCGTCCGTCGAAAGTTACAGTTTGGTAAATATTTGACGGATGGATGGATGGAAAAAAAATAGGTGCCTTGCGATTGGCTGAAGATCACGTGACCGCATGACGGAAGGACGACTGACGGGTGAGACGGGTGGATGGTAGTGAGTTCAGTTTTACCGGCAGAGATTTTTCCAAAGATTAATTTTATAAGTACTCACTTTACACGGAACAGCAAAATATTATCAGTGTTTGCGTTTTGCGCATGTACGCTTATCCCAGTATATAATTGTCAAAGGAATACGTTCTTCTTTTTTTTTCAGGAAAGGTAAAAAAAAGAAAAATTTAAGCCGCCATTTTTTACTTTTATTGAATATTTATTCTTAAATCAAGAACGAAAGTGTGGCTTCATACACTTTAAGCTGGACTCGCAACCATCCGTTAGTCGCCCGTCCGTCCGTCGATCACGTGACCTTCAACCAATCGCAAGACAACTTTTTTTTCCTCCGTCCGTCCGTCCGTCAGGTATATCTCAAACTTTAATTTTCGACGGACCGACAGATGGGCCACCGCCTTGTAACATCGTTCCTTAAACATGGCTGTCGGAAAACAGTCACTTGTTTTTTGTCTGAGCATTTTTCTTTTTAAATACACAAGGCAGTGAAGTTGTTTACTTTTTTTATGTTTCACCTTTGCATTGAACTGAAGTTGACTTGTAGATTTTCGGAGGAAATGCTGACAAATTGCGCTAGGAAAAGAGGATGTATGCATTGAATTCATTAAAAATATTTGTTTGTGCGCGAGAAAGATAGTGTTGCTGGGTGGTAACACTGAAGATTTTCTGGCCCGGCGGATCGCTGGGCGACGAACTGTTGTGAGTCGCTTTCAATTGACGGACGAAAAAACCGACGTATAACTGACTGACGGACGGACGACTGACGGAAGCGACGGATGGTTGTGATCCAAGCTTTACGCCCAAACGGATGTTGGAAAGGGGGGAGGAAACGGGTCTAGGGGAGCTCGATTGTGGCCCTACAGGAAGAGGGCGAGTTGTGGTTGCGACCCCCGTTAACCCCACTTCCGTGGAGAAGGGGTTTTTGTGGCCCAGTCTTAATATTCGAGTATACCATAAAAGTTGGGTTCGGATGTACCGTAACTATAGCACACAAGTTCATACGCCCATTTTTTGCGTATCCTTAAGTCTTAATACTTCTGTCTTAAATCTTAATACTTAAGTTTTAAGTCTTAATTCTCACGTTTTACGTCTTAAGTCTTACACCTTAGGTCTTAATTTTTAAGTCATACATCTTGTGTCTTAATTTTTAAGTCTTAATATTCCCATTGCAGCTGTAGGACGGGATGTGCAAGCGAGCACGTACCGGAGTTCCGAGACGACACTGTACCATAAATACTAATTCGTACGGTTACCTGCTTCATCGACGGTGGCGCAGTCAGCGGATTCCGCGGGCCCGTCCTCTGGTTAATTTTATTCAAAAAGAAAAGAAAATTGTAAAACTGGTTAAAAAAAATAGCATTCTTAAGCTTGGCTCACAACCATCCGTCGCTTCCGTCAGTCGCCCGTCCGCCAGTCTGTCATCCGTTGGTTTTTTCGTCCGTCAGTAGAAAGCGACTCAAACAGTCCATCTGTCGATGCGTCTGGCCAGAAAATTTTCAGTGTTACCACCCAGCAACACTATCTTTCTCGCGCACAGACAAATATTTTTAATTAATGTAATAAATACATTCTCTTTCCCTAGCGTAATTTATCAGCATTTCCTCCGAAAATCTACAAGTCATCTTTAGTTCAATTCAAAGGTGAAAAGTAAACACGCAAACAACTACACTGCCTTGTGTATTTAAAAAGAAAAATATTCAGACAAAAAACAAGTGACTGTTTTCCGACAGCCATGTTCAAGGAACGATGTTACAAGGCGGTGGCCCATTCGTCCGTACGCCGAAAGATATATATATATATATATATATATATATATATATATATATATATATATATATATATATGACGGGTTGATGGATATAAAAAAGTTGCCCTCCGATTGGTCGAAGATCACGTGACCGACGGACGGAGGGCCTTGATTCCAATCCCGGTCCGGACAACCCGATTTCGGTTTCCCATGGCTTCCCGAAATCACTCCAGACGAATGCTGGGATGAGCCATCACTACATGCTGTGGCCGATACCTGCCCGCTACTGCTTCCCTGAGCAGCTGGCTCCGCCTCTATAGTCAATTCACGTTAACTTCACAATTTCCTGGAGCCCTGCTGAAGTTCTACTACCAGGATATTCATCTGCCTCATGCAACAAAAGCTTAACCAAGCTAAGAAAATTACACCAGAGGTTAACGCACCGAATTTGTGCGCACTCAGTTGTGATAATATTTTGCATGAGAACTATTTCTCACTAGGCGCTACCAACACACGTGTTTTCTTCCTGTTTTTATTCATATTTATTATAAATAAAATATTGTAATTTAAAGGAAAGTTTTACGTAAAAGTTGAATTTAACCAAATAAAACATAATTTTATGTTAACGTAGGTATAAAGCGCTTGTAATCCTTACTACTATATAAATTCAATAGTACGTTTGTTTGTTTGTCCTTCTTTCACGTCGAAATGGAGGAACGGATCGACGTAATTTTTTGCACAGAGATAGTTGGATGGCCGGAGAGTGACATAGGAAAATTTTTATTGTAATTTGAAATAGTACACAGACGGAATTACATTACAACGTCACAACAGAGCAACAAATCGTCGTATTTTTTGCACAGAATTAGTTGGTGGGCTGGGAAATAACATGGGCTACATTACATCGTTAAAAAAAAATTAATTCTGACATTTTGAAAGAGGTACAAGGATAAATAGCGGAGTATTTGTCAGTAGACACAGTCATGGACCCAGAACAGAGCACTACATATCCTGTAGAGTTCCTGAATTCTCTAGAGTTGTCAGGTGCGCCCTCACATAAGCTCCAATTAAAATTAGGCGCTCCGGTCATGCTTATGCGAAATTTAGATTCACCGCGATTATGTAACATGACGAGGCTTAGTGTCAAAACACTTCATTATTTATCCCTATAAACACGCGAGCATAGCTGCGGCTAAAAGCTAGTATAGGCCGTTCACGATAAAGTGAGTACGTTTGAAAGCTCTGCTAAAATTCTACTTTCTTGCCCATTATGTATCCTTCCACCACATGTAAACGAACATTGCCATGTGACTGCCACATGTTAATAAACTCAATGTTTACATTTTAGGACTGCTAAATGTAACACGTATATTATATATAAAACATGTAACATGTATGATGTATATAACACATTATATATAATGTCTATATATGTATATATATCATGTAAAATATACAATCTATATAAAATACGTAACATATATAATTGTTTGGGTCATCTCACAGCTCCCTTAGACGAAAACTTTACACAACAAACAGTTGAAAAATGAACGCCCTAGCGATGAAGTCGTGGAAACTGTGGAAACGCAAACATTAAATTTTGGTAGTGAACAAGGACCAACACGACACGTTAGTTAAGCCAAAAAATAATTTGGAAGGGCAGCCAAATCCAGATTTTGAAATAGACTAGCACTACTGCCACACCCAAGGTAAAACACAACATGTCACACAAATTACCAAACATTTAAAAACTGTACTGCAAACTTAACGTTTCCCATGACTCGCCGTTTTCTAAGTGCCCCGTCGCTCTGTAGCGTGACAAGTAAAACGTCAGCTCTAAAACATGGTAGCTGTGTTTGACCTCAGCTGACTGAAGTTAAGTGCAACTAAGCCATCAGAAAAAAACATACATTCTGTAGGCATAAGGTAGTGGCATAAGGTTGCAGATGTCTGAAGCGTATAAAGTAGACAGAGCGAGGCCGTGCAAGGACTTAATAAAAAATGACAAATCAAAAAATAATGACGCACGAAGGGGAAAGGGGAAGACAGGGAGGCAGAACAGAGCGGTAAGTCCAGGGAATCTGAGCCAAGAAAAGAGTAGACCACTACACAGAAGTAGATTGTGCTAATAAACTTAATGTGATGGTGCAAACATGGTAGTATATAAGAATATGTAATATATAAAAAAGAAAAATATATAAAATATGTGCATGTATATGTACATTTTAAGGATAGTTTTATACGCACCTTTATAAATATATTTCAACATAGGCCTATAATTTATATGAAATTAAAATAATTTACACAAAAAATATAAACATATCAACAAATGCAATTGTGTATATGTACATATAGGTTTTTTTGACACCGTTACTTTGTGTTCGTACTCTTCTGAGACCCTCCAAAAAAGAACTGAACATTTATACTGTGAATTGAAGTTGTAAAAGAATGGTATACCAGGCTTGTAATTGGAACCACCTTCATTTGTGCAAAATAATTCTAAAAATGATGTACATTATTTATAGTTAAGTGAAATTCCGATTCGGTGATGGACACATTTCCGGCGTCTCTTGTGGCCCATATGGGTGCGATATTTCCTTTTTGTCAAACCCACACAGGCCTCAAGAAACCAATTTTAGAGGTAATGTGCTTCCTTAATTGCAATGACTGCAGCAAAATTGAAAACTTAAATGAGAAAAGTATTTAAAGAAAATTACTATAATTAAAAAATGGTTCATGCGTGCACACACAAAGCTGAAATAAAAGTCTTATTATTAATGTAAAACCAATACATATCCGCAAATGACAGCAAAATGATAATGTAAAGGACACATTATAAAAATAATACTTACAGGCACGTTACTGTGCATAGCGATAAGCACTTGATTTAACTTTCCTTGTTACTATAGCTGTGCGTCAATAAACAGCCAATCAGAAGCCCCGACACTTGTACTATGTTATCAATTGAAAAACTTCTTTACAAATCAAGAAAGTATGTATTTTGACTTCATTCCTCGGGAAGATATTTTCTTTTGTTTATTTGTGGATAATCACAACGACGGAAGTTTTGTAACGATTTTAGGTAATTTTTAAAGTAAAAATTGAAATGTGAATAATTTACCATTTAAAAAATGTCTCAGATCAATCGAAAATATTTATTTTTGAGAAAACCCACTACCAACTCTATGTACAGACCTTAATTTCTTCGGTACAAATGTAGCAACATAAACAGGCTAATATTATTATCGTTATATCAATTGTAGCCAGGCCAATGTGCTTTTGTGTTTTGTATGTGCTTATCGCTATAACTGTGAATGTGTTTGGTATGTCAATCGTAGCCCGGTCCTTATTGAAAGCTAGCTCATACAGCTTCTTTAGAAATACTTAATTTAACACATACACTGCGTAATGTAATCTAACCTTCATAAAACATGCACTCGGAAGTAAACAGGCGCTCTGGGAGTCTGGGGTGTTGACTATGACGTGTAATTTACAGTTACATTAAATTTCAATAACTTCTATATTTTTGCTGTCAAAGTGGCAGATATTACAAACAATTATGCCTACTCAACAACGCATACAATCTTCGTTGATATTTCTCAAAAGGTATAAAGTTGTCTTGTCGAATATCCATTTCTAAATTTAAATATGGAATTGTTCTATAGGCCTAACTGTTGACAATTAACTGTAAATACTTTATAATTCTTATTATGGCAAGCATTACCAAATAAAACAATTAGGCCTACTCTTGCATCACGAAATAATGTCGGCAACAAGCACAGCTATAGGTCTATAGTTAACAACCTGCTTCAAGATTTTATAGTTTATATGATGGAGCACCTTTGGTGTAGCATCAAACTGCGACGTTTATGTTATGTTAACAATAGTATAACTTAACACTGTAACTTGGGATGAATAACTACATTAACAAAAGTTTGAGGTTAGGCCTACATTACAAAATAACACGGTGATTTCAAAACGTGACAAATTAATGTATAATTATTGACAGGCACATTTGCACTTGTTATAAAGGGAGATTTAAGAAAGGTTACATGGCTGGTCGTAAATAGATGCGTACAGATGTATTTGAGGTTAGGCCTACATTAAAAAACAACACAGTGATACAAAAACATGTAAAATTAACGTACAATTATTCTAACTGTCGATTTATACATGCTCTTTTTCAATGAAAAACACGTCGTAAAAGTACATTTAAATTTACCTCCGGACAGTTACAGTTGAAATTTTCATCATTTCTGCAACTCGTTCGATCACCTTGCACAGCTTCATATCTCCTTGACGAATTAAAGAATAAATACTTTCGGCGAGATTTATAATGTCCTCCTGACGCTGAATATTTGTACGTAGCTTGCTGGAACTCATAACTTTGCACAAAATCACTACAATACAATTAAACACTATACGACATATAATAAAACAATGCTGATTGCAGATAAGCTGAAAAATAAATGAGAAATATTAAAACACAACAACTTCCAGTTTCAAAATTTGTAGTTTGCCTCGCAACCACTCCACGCAAGCAAAGCCAAGCAACAAGCATGAAGGGACCACAACAACGGACCTTTGGTTTTGACCGTCGCGCCGATCACGTGACACAATATAATTATGAGTTACAATAAATACATTATCTGTACTCCAATAATTATTTTAAAGTGTATAAAATATACTTCAAACCGCTTAAGTAGCCATAAATTTAAACATTACACTTGCAATACCAATTTATTTCGTAGAACTACTTTTCACATTTCACTGTCAACATAACTGGATGTGTTCATCCCCATGTGTGGTGACACACATGGTTATACATACGCAGTTGCGGGTATGGTGGTTTTTTCCAAAGGCTGATTTCTAGAGTGCTCACTTTAAAGTGAACGGCAATTACATGTCATATTTAGGAAATAATGAAACCCGTGGAGTGATTATTGAATGTTTTAATTCAGGAAATGTGTGGAAACCGCGAGTATACTATAGCGAGGGTTCCTCAATACACGTGTCGCCATGTTCCAGAGAAGTCGTGAGTTCCTGCCGGGTAAGGTACAAGAACTTCGGAGCGGTACAAGAACTGCGAGCAGACGAGCCAACAACCATCATGTCCGACGGCCGCTGGAAGAGACCAGACTCCGTGCCATTCCCGAAAGTGTGGCGGTTGTTCAAGGGCAAGAAGCCGCTGGCCGGGGGCGACGTCCAGGAGTTCTGGATCCAGGACATCACCGAGGACCTTCTGGAGGAAGTGATCGAGCACATGGTGAAGTTCTTCCTGCGCGACGAGCCCATCAGCCGCGCTACGAGGCTCCTGCAGGACGAGCGGTCTTTGCGCGAGATCAAGGACATCTGGCGACACATCGCGAGGACTCACAAGGTGTCGCTGGTGGCACTCACGAAGGAGAAGGGCAGCTCCAAGCCCAAGGTCGTCGGCGCCAACATGTTCAACATAAACTACAAGGGCGAAGGATTCGACAACTCAATGGTAACCTCATAAGAATTTACTTATATTTGGCATATTTTCCGTTCCTTAGTAGAGGTATTATAGGGACTCGAGAGTAAGGGCATGGGGCTGCGGATCGACTGCAATCTTGGATTCTGACAGCTTTTATCCTTGACCTTGGCCAACCATCTTGTTGCCGGCTGCTATCTTGTTTCCGTCAATTATTTCTAGAATTTTTCATTTAATGTCATTGCAGCTTGCTACTTCCTGTCATTCGATCTTGCTTTTTTTCATGCTCTCTCCCTCCTTGTTTTTCTCATTCCTTCTGTTCTCTCTTGTACCTTCTTCATCCACCATCTTGGATGCCATCGGCTGTAGTTTCCCCCGCGATCTTCGTTCAGCTGCCGCCTGCTAAGGGCGCTGCTGTCGTCCGTATTTTATTCTGGAGTTTAAGTTGTCAAGCGACAAACAGGGGTGCTACTACATTTTTATTTCCTGATCTCGAAAAATCCTTTGGAGAGATGCGGAATCGAACTACCGCACCTTCGGTCGCTTATATGGTGGGTACCTTAGCCAACTGAGCTATCAAGGCATGTGTCGGGACAAGGGTTTAAAATAAGTATATGTGATTTGATACACACGAAAATAAAATTATAGAACATTAAAAAAGTTATTTTTAAGAAATATGTTAATTACTTACACCAAGCAACACAGCTAGCAGCAGAGTTCACTCGACTAGCTCGAGGGTTCGCTAGTTTCTGCCGACCCATCACAATTGCGACGTCTCTAGTGTGGATTGTGGCGGGGTAATGTGAGTTTCAAGAATGTGTGTCTCCCAATGCAACCTCAGCACTATGTTGGTTAAGGTGACCTACTTCGTTGTTGTTTTACGTTCCAGCAAGAACGGACGTGTGTGTTTCCTACTAATTATTAGGATTGAAATGGGCGAGTATTGCATTGTTAATTGACCCCTACACTAGATTTAGTATGTGTGCATGGCATATGTGAAGGGGATGAATTTGTGTTATGATAATTTAGGTCTGAGAGGGTGTCCTGGGTTCGTTAACTTATAAGAACGAGTGATGCCGCATAGAAAAGTTCGCTTGTAGAATAAAAGTATGGCTAATGTTGTCCTGCGTTCGAATATTTGCTTTTAAACATAGTTATTTCGTTTCCATACAAGATTTCCTTCTTAAAATCGGTTGGGTCTGCATGCATGTTGTACACGAGAATATCGTAACTTGTTGCACTGAAGGGAAATATAATATTTGCTATATTGAAGATTAAGTTAGGGTTCGATACACATTCGGGCAGAGAACAAACTTGTCCGAATGTCTGTGTGAGTTAAACCACTTGCTGCAACAAACGATTTTAACTTTAATATTGTGAATAAAATTATATTAATTATTTTTAATTGTCTTTTATCTCAAGGGCTTACAATATCATTTGCACCATAGTATCATAGTTACTAGTACATACTCGCGCATCAGTCGTTTGTGTACGAATGGTCGATTCAGCATTTTAAAATGTAAGGTAAACCTGTTTTACATATATTTTATTAGTAAGAACTCATACATTTTACATGCTATAGTGAGAGATATGGGGTGATCCTTAACAGCAGATGTCTTTCAGTGCCGACGATTGTGAAGTGAAGTATATGTGGGGCAGTGGTTGAGTTAACCATTGGGGGAGATTGGAGCACACAGAGAAAACTTACTTGCCAATCAACAAAATCCACTATGTGCGAAAATCGACAGTGACCCCGCCAGGAACCGAACTTAGTTTGTCGTGGTAGAGGATGAGGATATGGACTATAAGGAAGTGATACTTTCACCTATATATAGCAGTCTATAAGTAGCTGTAAAGATAGATGGTGAAAGGATTTCATTACTCATTTTTAAATTTGATTTGAGAAAGTATACTATGCTTACGAATATGGCTATATTAGTTCCACAGCAAAAATTAAATGAAGGAAACTTAAATATCTGCTTATGGTAAAAAAAAAAAAAAGTACAAAATGTTAGATTTAAAATGAGTTTATATAAGTAATATTGCTTGCCTACTACGTTGATGTCAGATTTCGTTTCCACGAGTGTGCCTGCTGTGTCAAGAGGGGTACTGAACTCCATCATGAAAAATAAGTCGGGAGGTAAATGTAGTTGTCCCATTATAAGTTCCTTCCCCAAGTCGTCGTAGTGGCAGCTACCGAATCGGTGGGGGATTTGTTTTCCATTATAATCTCTTCTCCCCTAATGCCATCACAGTGCGCAGAAAATGGCTCGCATGCTGCTGGGGAAATTACTGAGTGTATGTTCTAATAAATAGAAATAAATATTAAAAATAATTTTTAGAAATAACTTACATACAATTATCTTGTTGCAGATATCAAAATACAACATTAGCATAGTTTAAATGTATATGGTAAGACAAAGGGAATAGAAAGTGGTTTCGGTAGCAAGCACAGTACTTATTTTTATGAAAGTGGCTGAATTAAAGTGCCCCCCCCCCCCAATCCCTTTATCACAGCATAGTGCCCAAGAGTGCCACACAATGGTAGAGGTGGTAACACAATACCCAAAATACCATCTTTCAATTTGCGCACAACACGAATGTGTGGCATGCTTAATAGAAAGTCCCAAACTCCCAAGTCCAAAAAAATCATACCGGTGTGAAAATTATAAAATTTTTAGATTCAGCTTTCAAGTGATAATTAATTAATTAATTCGTGTGGGGGGGGGCTCGGGGCGAGGCAACACCCTCCAAGCGACGGGCTTTCCAACTGGGACCCGTAGGTGTCCGTCATTCCTGAACATGACGCGAATTGAGACCATAGGATGGAGCGGCGCTGGAATGTTAGGCCGGCCCCCGGGGAGCGAACCCAGATCGCCTTGGTGGGAGGCGAGCGCTCTAGCCATTGCGCCACCACTGCCCCAGCTTCCAAGTAACATAGATATCGTCACGGGGGCAGCGTGAATGGGTTGGGAACGGAGTAGCGACGAGACTCAGGCACGCGGGCCCGAGGTTCCAGCGCAGACGACATGTCTCCGCAGACGCTGGAATTGTAGATGATACTGAACGGTTATAGCACAGTCGCTAGAAGTAGTAAAATTTCGCAGAAATATTTCAAGACAAGTTATATTTGAAAACACTGTAGGGTCATTTACCTATATTGATTGGCTGAATTACTTCCTGACACGTGTTAACTGTCTGCACACGAATCACGTAGGAGCCGTGCCGATGTTGCTGCATTATGATTGGCCCGGTAAAATATGAGAACTACTTCTAAAGCAGACATCAATCAATAGCAATAGGCAAAACAGATGTTGGGGGCGTATAGTGCTGATGTCTACCCTGTACTCATATTTTCTGGCGAAAAATAAATAGCTCTAATTGTCACAATGTGAAAACAAAGCTACAATGAAATAGTGTTTACTACTGTTTAAAACTGTGCTGCTGAGCGTATGTTGCAGTACGGCGAGGCGCTGAGGAAGCTCCTAGACGCCCTGGACATCATCTCGCGCATGGAAGACCTGTACCAGCGGTACTCCGCGGAGGAGTACGTGGTCGGCGTGGGGCTGTCCGTCGACGCCGCGTACAGGGGCCAGGGTATCGGCGAGGAACTGCTGAGGACTCGCCGGGACCTCGGGACCGTCGTGGGGCTCAAGCTCACCGTCACCGTATTCACGGCCGTGCAGTCACAGAAGCTGGCCGAGCGGGTCGGCTTCGACAAGGTCCGCGTCGTGCCCTACGACGAGTACCTGCTGGACGGCGAGCCCGCCTTCAGGAACACCCTGCAAGAGTCTGGGATCGCCGCCATGAAGCTCATGGCCTGGAGACTCGTCTAGCCGTCCTCAACAGTAACTCTCAGGCCCCTGGCACGCTGTTCAATAAGGTTGGACTGTTATGATAAAGGCGGTTCACGATTAAGTGAGGACCTTTGAAATAACCCGTATAAAAAGTCACTGCTCCTAACTGCGTATATTTAACGTGCGCACTAAGTGACATGCGCCCAGTGATGTTGGTTATGATGGATAGGAAGTAGTTCCATATCCTAACGTCAAATAAAGGTGTTAGGTAACCATTTGTGATACCATAAATTATTTCTTCCTCTGTAAAAATGAGCATATTTCACTGTTTCACTTGTCCGACGCATGAATAAAGTGATGAGGCCCATGGCAATGTTAAGTTTACATAAGGCGGAAGCATACACAACGTGCATACAAGCAGATCTTACGCAGGGCTTTCAAAAGTGCTCATTTAACCGTGAACAGCCTATATCATCGAAACATCAGCACCGCAACCATATTTGTCTGGCATGTGACCACCGTTAAAGATGGAAAGTTTTTAAGTAGATATAGTGCAAATATTTGGCAACGTGTGCAAACAAATATTTCAAATTTTACAGCTTTACTTGTCGGTTTCTTGTTGCATTGTTTTATTAATGTGTTTATACGATTGTTAAGAATCAATAGATGCACTAAAAAAACACGGTTACTATCTTAATTGTCACGAAAAATTCAAACAAACTTTCGAGCTGTATTTTCGAATGAAGGCAGCCAAATGTGGGGTCAACACACACACACACACACACACACACACACACACACACACACACACACACACACACACACACACACACACACACATATATATATATATATATATATATATATACATACACACACACACACACACACACACACATACAGTTGAGTCAAAAATATTTAGTTAACAGTATATATATTTTGTTCGACTAACTAAAGGAATATTGTTACTTTTCAAATTTTGTTTGACCAGCAGTATTTTTAGTTAGGGCAATTAAATAAATATTTGACCCTATACAAACAAATATTTGACCCTATACAAACAAATATTTGACCCTATACAAACAAATATTTTGTTCGATTTTCTCTCAGTGCGCCTTCCAATGACCACTAGCAAACTTACCATATGGATGCCTGAAATACTACTTGCCTTTAAAATAACACCTTTATTTCGACGTGAAATGTGCTGTATATCCCCAATGCACTTAATTTATTATGTTCATATTGATTTATTAAAAGTACTACCTTATTTCACTTTATTAACCTGACAACTATATTATTTAAATTAGCAAAATAATAACATAGTGTCTTGCAATATACATTTCCTAATACGTCCGTCGCACAAAGAGGCTTTACTATATCCCGTAAAGTTACCATGTGTGTTTTGAACAGTTACTCCGTTTCCGTAACTTACAGGTTTTGCGCCATGTGAAGCAGTATAATTTAAAATTATTTATGAAGCCACTAGAACTGCATTATTCTATTTAACTTGGGTGGGAGGGGTACTCAAGATTAGTTTCGGGAAGGTGTGTATAACTTATCCCTTGCAACAATTTTTTTCTTACTCACTTAATAACTTGCAACTTTACTATTACTGTAGGTGAAAATTAATTCTTTAATTAACCACCGCTCTGCGTAAGAGGGTGGAAACGTGAGGCTCCTCCATCGTTGTTACGGTCCCGTATGGTAGCCATACAAAGTAAGTAGGGACATTCATTTTACTGCTACGTCAATATATATTTAAAAGCTTCAAAATGTTACCAACTAAACATTGCCACCACTCTTGCAACAAGAAAATACACTCGTTTGTTGACGACTGTCGCGCCCGCGACGCGACAAAATTAGAAATGATTTCTATTCTGAAAATTCGTCGCGCCCGAGATTTCTGCCGCGTTGACGTCACAAAATACTCGTCTGTGATTGGGCGAAGCATTACTTCCGTCACGTCGCGCTCGTCGCATCTCGCCTGTCGCTCCAGTGTAAATCCGGCACAACACAGTTTATTTTGCAGCAGAACACAAGGGACGCGCTTATTGTTACGCAGCACACAGAATAAATAAACTATTTTCCGAAACATGTTGATTAAATGGGCGCCATATACTCCTAGTCACAAACAAGATAGAATGGCAAAGAATCGAAAATGGCGGGAAAAAAAAAAATTAATTACGCCCGTCACTGGTGATTTATGTATTTGGGTGGACATCTGCGTGACTTTAAGAGAAGGTTACAGTAAAAATTAAACACTATAGAAGCAACATCAGTTAAAAAAATTTCTGCGTGGTCATACGGGACATTATGCCAGTCCTGCCCCAGGGCAATTCAGCTAACTGTTCTTCGCACACACACGGTCTACAAGAGGGAGGCATCGTTGAGGTTATCGGGTAAAAGAATAATCATGGAAGGTTCACGAACGTTCCATGATTATTCTTGGTGTTGCCTTGTTCACAAAACAAGGCAACCCACATAAAACACAGAAGCAAATTACACAATTGTCTTTTGCATCTGTGAAGTAGGTATTATGTGGAACGTCTCTTTCAGTCTTGACTAGTCCCACTGCTGTAACTTAATCGTGTGGCCACACAACACATTGCGAACACTTTGGATCCGAGGGTAGTGATCACAAAGAACACTTTCATAAAAGCCAACACAGTGTACTTCGACTCTCATATCGTTTCTCTTCGTCCAGTAGAGGTAGCGAAATTGTTCTGGGGATGCTGCCAAAAAGGGAACAATTTAGACATTGCATAAAGATCATGGGCTCTGGAGTCCTTTCCAACTCTACCAACTACACAAAAGTAGTGTGGCGTGTGAAATCAAGTTTTTCATCTGAGAAACCACGATTTCTTTTCATATGTTTTCAAACAAACCGACAAAACAATTTAAAAGTGGATCAATCATTATTCGATAATTGTGATGTGAAAAATATTAAACTATATCTAAACAGTCAAGCTTATCCCTATGTTGATTTTAAAACAAATTTTGATAATGGGGAACTCCTTATTTGATAAGATATGTATACAAAGTTTCAGGGATCGTGTTATAACATAATGACTTCACTGATACTAGATCCCAGAACCTTTAGAAGTAGAGGAGCGTTATTTGCATTTGATGAAAGCAAACAAGATCACACAATTACCAATAGCATAACTGATTCACTAATTGAAATAATTGCAATTGCACCCATTCTGGAAAATATGCAAGTGTTTGCTTTGAAAATTCATGATAGATTAGCGAGTTACAATGTAAGAGATAAGCTGGTGAAAATAATTAATTGAGTCAGTAGGCGACGAACCACAGCTATGACCAGATGTTTTGCAATGTATAAGGATTGTAATCTCCAGAAAAATTAATCATTAAAGAATTAGCTATTACTGATATGGAAGAACATACAACTGATTTCAGCTTCAAAGCACCTTTCAACTAGAAATATCTAACACTCAAATAAAAAAAAAAAAAAAAAAACTAATATTTGGGTAAGCAAACACCATCATGGTTTAAAATGGGAGAGTGGATGTATGGAATATGATAATATTGAATATATTTGCAAACAATAACTAAATAACTCTGAAATATATGTAGGTGGAGTTGAGCAAAAACATATTTTCGAAAGTGTGTGAAATGGGAAAGTAAGAGATATTCAAAAAGAATACAATTGTTCATTGTTCAAACAATTATGTAAAACACACAAATTTATTTCAACATTCTTCTCTGCAGAGGAAAACTCTAAATTATTGCTAACTTGGGCAATTATGTCTGACTAGGGTGAAACAGATTATGATGATTCTCCTCCTGAATCACCTGTGGATATTGTATAAGTGATATGGCACAATTTAGGTTGAGAGAAAATTGTGAATTAATGAGTGAAATTTAGTATAAAAAATATTTGGTTGTATGCAATACAGTAGTTCGTAAAAATTAATGAACAAGAGAATGAAATCACCTGTTCATGCATACAGGAATCGAATATCAGCCATTGAATATCAGCATGTCATTAGCACATTGGAGTAAACCATTTCAACTTTGTTTCGGACATATATATATTTTTAATACATATATATAGTAAAAAATCTACATAAATTTGAGGAATAGAGTGTATTTGTATATATTTTATCAATAAATATGTCTTAAAATGAATTTATACTTTGATTTATAAAATCCTTTTTTAAAAGTGAACTTTTTTACCTAAGAAAAGAAAAATTATTACCTTGATTAATAAAATTAACTAATGCTATTGTAAAAGGTAGATATGTTCAATTTTATAGATGCTTTAATCCAAGTGAGTCAAGAGGAATAATTTATACTCAATTCGAATTGGTTAACTTATAGTGTTTGCCAATGTCTCCAGACATGTAAAAACCATTACGTTTAGAGCTATACAGGCCAAACAGTATGAAGTATTGGTTTTAAGCTTGTAAGGCATTCACATGTAACTGTTAAAGAAATATTTAAAAGTTTTTCAGTCGTAACATGATTGATGTAAATATCTTAATGAAATTTTATGAATTTTATTATTTGTGGCATAATATGAAGTAACTATTTTTAGTTTGTAGTGCTTTCAGATGTAAATGGCAAAAAAATGTTGGAAAGTTTTTCAGTCATAACATGATTTGTTGCGATTATTTTACAGTTTAAACATGTAGGATGAAGTATTGGTTTTGAGCTTGTAAGGCTTTCACACAAATGTTAAAGAAATATCTAAAAGTTTTTCAGTCATAAAATAATTGAAGTAAATATTTTAATGAAATTATTGAATTTTATTTGTGATGTAACATGAAGTAACGATTTTTAAGTTTGTAGTGCTTTCAGACATGAATGGTAAAGAAATATTGGAAAGTTTTTCAGTAAATGCGAGTTTTCCCTATACTGTTGGCACTGCGCCCACTTGGTTCGCACCCTGTTACATCCGGTGCGCGTGCACAAGCGTTGCTCTGACGGTGTAGAAGCGGTATCGGACTACACTGACATAAGGGTTCGTCCCATGAATTTTCTGCAAATAGACTGATCTCACTGATTCTACTGCAGAGTATGCATCGTTCGACTGGCATGTTCATATCATTCGCGAATGCGATCGCTGGTGTCGAGGGTGTCACTGTTACCAAAGCGGGAGTCTTGATACTTTCTCGCGGATGTTCAGGCATGATGTCCGCCATCTTCTCGTGGTTGACATGGTTTATGCCACATGGTTGAACACACTTGGTCCCACTTGGGAACTGCAATTGACACCTTCGGGTGAGACATGAGACGAACAATGACACAAATACTTACTGGTAATATGAGTGCCAGCGGTGCTTCCCGATCACAGCACTATTGAGACTCAGGGTTCTCAGGGATGCTGTGGGTTCTGTGTGTCTGTTTCCCCTGTACATACTTACGAACACGTTGGCAGTACTAAACTTTTACTAAATATCACATTGAAAATAATCACTTGATAAAATACATGTGTTTAGGACACTGTCACTACTGAATAAAAGAGGTAGGGTACTGATGGTTGCCAATGAAATTATGATCATCTCGGTCATGACTACCCACTTCCGCTTTGGTGCTCCCCAGCAACACATCACTGTGTTTACATCAAAAAATTTTCCCCTCAAGAAAGAAATTGGGATACCACCGAACGGGAACTTGTGTGCCGCTCTCATGGCACCACCTCTGTTTGGTTGGATTAGTTTTATTGTTAGTGTTCCCCACTAGCAATAATCTTGTCTGACTTTCGGCAAAACCTATTTGGTTTCAGCATTTAATGAATTTTGGCAAATTTTGTTGGATAATTAAAAATGTATATTTCTGTCAGTTACTGTTACCATCTTAATTTTCATTTTATGTACGTGTTTGTTTGTGTAAAACAGTAATCTCAGTATTTCGTTTTCTTTTGGATATGCTGCATGGCCTGTCAAGTTAATTTATTGTTTTTTTTTTTTTTTTTTTTGTTTTGAACCTTGTTCGCAGCAAACAAATTTTAGCTTCCTTGTAATTCAACAGTAAGTAAAACTAATTATGACTATTATTTGTACAATCTTTTAACTTATTTTGCTAAATTGTTGTCCTTAATTATTTACATTTTTTTTTTGTTCAACCAACCACACTGAAGTGCTCGAATGGTTTTTTTTTTTTTTTTCGGACCAATTGTTCATTAACACATGTGTCAAACTTTTAAGATATTATTTGAAGTTTAGTCCTACATTCAAAGTTATATGAAGTTTCGTATAACATGTTGTTAAATGCTAAGCAACCGTAAGTTGTTTTCTAATTACGTTTACCTAGTTATTTCTCAAATGTATTTCTAGAGTATTTTAACTGTAATCGTCAAACTGTTTGTATCTATTGTAACACTCGAACGTCGAAACATGCTTTGCTACGGCTTCGCGAAAAGGACTTACGTCTACACTTTCTTTGGCAAGAACATGGCGTGATCTTTTTTAAGTTTCTCTTGTGCTGTTTTCCCGTATCTTCAAGTAAGATTTTAAATCTCACCGCTGCTGATAGGTTACTACGTTTGCTTAATATCCCCTTCGTGTTTTTATGTCTGTGTTTCGGCCCGTAGTTGTATTTGTTTATTTGCAGCGGTTCGCGGATGTACCAGCTTTATTTAGCCTGGATTCCTGACCATGTGATGGCGAGCTTGACTACTTTGGTCCCGACGAGGGTTTAGCTGCCGGCTTCCTCGCCTGATTTACGGATCTATTCCGGATGTGCTTCTAACTTCTCCCCTCGGCTGTGATTTTCTCGCCGCTTCATCAGGCTATGCAATTTTATTATTTTTGAGCATGTGGCTTTGCATGTAAGCCATGTAGTTTTCGATGCACGAACTTTAGATTGGTCGCAAGCATAAATCGACCTTAAATAAACAAAAATTTTGTAATGCTCTTTGTAACCTAATTTGTGTGAAATTATGAAATTTTGTGGAAACATGCATTCGTAGCCTTGGCCCGCAAGGTCAATTAGGACAAACTGCAATTTTGAAAACCTAAAGTGAACAAATATTAATATAAAAAAGAGTACTCGTTTGGTTGTTAGCAGATCTCTGCTAGAGTATTTTGTTTTCTTTTATCCAGTACCTTATCAAATAAGTAAATAAAAAAATATAAAAATAAAGTATGCAAAAGTTTTACTTACCTTAAATGATATTAATTAGGAATGCTCTGCTTTTGTTATGTCTGTCATATTACCTGTTTTACTTATAAGTTATTGTTATTGTTTAAAGAATTTTACCGAAAAGAAAAATATGGAGAGAAATTAATTAAAGACACGTTTCGAATCTGATAAGTTTTCACTTTACCCCTTATGGTATACCTTTTATTTTGAGTATACTTATTGCTCCATAGGAGGTTATGAAAACTTATATATTTTTTTATTGATTGTTATACAACCAATGCCGATACTGGAGCGACAAGGTTTTGAGTCAATTAATTTGGATGCTGGATACCATGTCAAGGTTCGACCTTCTGCTTTCATTATTGTTTGTGTGGTAAGTATGTGCTCTTGTCGCAACCTGATCAATGTGTGTGTTCTTTTCTTATGGCCTTTATTGGGAGTTTTGAAGTTGTGTTCCTTTTGGTTTTGCACGCTTCCTCTCTCCAATAAAAGGACCATAAGACTTGGTGCTATCCGTTATTTATGTACCCACATCCGGCAATATTTAATGGATGCCATTTTACCATAGATAATAACTACGCTAGTTTATGGTACCTCTGATCCGTGGCCGAGCACAATGTATGTATACAAAATATGGTCATTGCTTTCAGTGAATACGACTTCGATGCCCAGATTATAAAAGGTAAATTAAACACCCATCTGGATGCCCTTAATCCAATGCCCACAACACCCAGTTACCATCCACCATATCGTTCTTAATGACGAGGTATACCTAGTTAAAGAAACAATGCTCACCTACACTTCATTGTTTAAAGCATTTGCTGAAGCCATCTTGCAGAATCCCGATAAGGCACAAGAAATCCAAACCGCAGTAACAAAGTATGTTAAAAACCATTGGGACAAAATCAAGGCTAATTTTAGTAAACACGAGACAAAAGAAAGGGATAAATCGCCTCTGAAACAACTCAAGAACGCATTTTTCCTATGGCCATCATTTCTAAAATTATTACCTCCCTATATAAAGTTAATATTCAAATTGTTAAACGACATTGTAAAACCCCTTTAGAAAGTACTTGCATTAATCCTGTATTAAAATATACCATCTTTATTGCTTTATGTTCCGATACATTACATTACCTCACAGTCTACTCCCAAGCACAAGAGTACATAAAAATAGACGATGACGACATATTTTTGTTATGCCCCATTACCGTCAATACCTCCCTTTTCACTGGCGAGTACTATCATAACCCCCATATTGGTAAACTCAAACAGGCCCTACAAAAACCCGACCAAGCTGACACCAAATACCGTGCCTCAGCTGTCGTTATGAGCTTACAGCCAACAAATAAATATTTCTCAAAATTAACACACCCCAAGGCCCATCAAAATTAACTCTTGTTCCACAGCTTTATGTAAACGAAATCATACAAGCCCACCACGATGCCGTTTTCGGAGGTGGTCATTTCGGCACACTAAAAACCCTTGCAAAAATCAGTCATATTAATGGGATAATATGGCCAACAACATCAAAAAAATATGTCAAATCATACCCCACATGTCAGAAAACCAAGGCCAGTAATTCACAATCCCCTGGGGAGTTAACATCGATCCCCCCACAGCCCCTCCTCTGGACTTGGACTCTTGATGCGAAAGGTCTCCTCGCCTCTACCCCCGTAAGAACAAATACATTCTTGTGATGACCAAGTACACAACTCGTTACATTGTCCCTAAACCTGTGCACTCCATAGATGTGGCCACATGCGCCGATTTCATCAAATAAGTAATTTAGAATTTCGTTGTCCACAACCAATACTTAAAGACAGGGGAACGAGCTCCCAAAATGAATTGGTCAATTGTTTCCTTAACTTCAAAAATTTACCACTACGGCATACAATCCATGATGCAATGGCCTTGTGGAATCTTCGAATAAAATTCTTGGTGACCAGCTAACTGCCCGTACTAATGCTGATAAGATAAACTGGGACATCTACATCAAATTTATTTGTTTCAATTTTAATACCAGTATAAACAGTATAACAAAATTCACCCCTTTTTACCATATGCAATGCATAGGGCTACCCTCCCAGCTCAGGTGGTCAGTAGACAACATTCCCCCAGAGCACCTGATTGGTGCGAAATCTCTTTAACATAATCGGCAAACCGTCCTTTAAATTTAATACACACACAAGAACATCAAACCAAGTTGTTTAATAAAACCCATAAGAAGAGCACAATAAAAGTCAATGATCTTGTTTGGGGAACGAAACAGGGGACGTCACAAAGGGCTTAAGCTTCGGTATCGTGAACGATACAAAATCATTGAAGTCCTGGCTGAATCCACGATAAGAATACAGACCAATAAAACAGGCCCGCTATAGACAGATGTTATTTGTACACGCCATAGAAAGCCGGAGTATATTCGCTCCAATCGCTGTGTTAGTTTTAATATTTTATTTCTAGTTATTGATGTTAATTGAAAGTGTGTTCCAGGAACCCCGCAATACTGAGTGAACTTGTAAACGATGCACAACCACTGCTTGGAATTTGCTGAGTCCTACTATGTCCAGCAACAAGTGTGTCAGCGATCGATACGAGTCGCAGTCAGCCTTCATGCCCCCGCACATGACTCCATGCCTGCGGCAGGGAATTGACCCGAGTGCGACAGCGCAGCTGCCAACCTCACAACTCGTCTGCACTGCCACTTAATGTGACGTATACCTGCTGGAGCGGCCCACTACAGTTGGCACCGTGTCAAGCTCTTTGCATAACAGTCTTGTGCATGAGTGCACTGGTCATCACGGCAATGGCAGGCAGAGACCGCCCATAAAGGAAGGAGAGGGGAGGACTCGTCAATCCCCTGTCGGTCACGGCTGTGGCGGCCATGTGCGTAATCTTTGTGCCAGTTTTGCTCGCACAGCCGGCCACATACAGAGTCCACGCCGGTGTTTACTGGCGACCCACACTGGTCAGCTTCTTATATGAAGACAGTTAATCCATAATTTAAGCGATTCCACTCACAATACCTCAATCACCTGACACTGCAGCACAATACCTACACGTGGCATGTTCAAACAGAACATCCACATCCTATTAAAATTCAAATTTGTTGTCTGCTTATTTGCAGGTGATCAAGAACGACATAGTACAGGAGTTCCTGGACGAAGTTGCTACCCACACCCGCAGGACACGGGGCATACAGCTGATTGATGACACAGCAAATTGGTGTTGCAACATGCTCACCAATAGGCATGTGAGAGCAATCATCGACAATGATGCTGGTCTGAAAACCCAGATCAGTGAACTAACGGACAACAGCAGGGTCACTAATCAGGCCCTCAATGTCACTGTCAAAGTGATTAACCAGGTGGAATGTAAAATCACCAACAAAGTTAACTGCTTGTCAGAAACAATCAATGAAATGTCTGACATCCTCCACCAACATCAAATACAAATCAACATAAACACACATCTTGAAAGCCAGTTTACCTTCCTGTCCACCAAAATCTTGCAAGTAATAAACAACATAGTCAGCGAACAAGTAATACAAATGTATGAGACACACCTTCACAAATCCCCCCTTCCCACGAAAGGCTCCATGTTAAGATGTCTTAACAGATCACAGAACATTAATATACAAGACCACAAACTTGGTACCATTGAAATACATGTCCCTTGTGGATGTTATGTAGCCACACGCACTCACACAATCTTTGACACGACACACCTGTGTGATGTATGGGCACCCACAGTCCCTCTGCAGCAAACTCTGGTCCCTGCTAGTTGATTACACCAACATGCATTTCATATTCGACAATTACATCTCACCACAGGAATACACTTTTCCAATCTTTACACTACACTCAATACTGATTGGAAAATTAATCGCACTACACTTCCAGGCATACAAGACATACCATCCCATCCCATAAATGGCAATTTTAGGAGCAGTCGTTTATTTCAAGTAATATATCCCAGCTACTATGATTATGCTACCATGGCTATCATTGGACTGCTAGTGTTTTGTATTGTCACCACGTATTTTAATTTACTCAAACTCACCATTATCCTAAATCAACTAAACACAGGCAACTGAACTATAATACTCCCACAGCCAGGAGTTGCCAGCCAGTGTGCCCATCTGTAAGTTAGTAAGTGCTTGGGGGTGTGATACAGCAAAGTATCAGAAGGTTACAGAACCTCAAACTACTTAAATTCATGCCCTTATAGAGGAGATAGAAGATCTATTCAACAAAATGATTACTAATAACTGCTACAGATACTAGAATACCTTGTTTTAAATTCTCAACAAGGGCCTAGAAGCATGATAGATTTTACATCCTTGCTTAAGCTATAAAATAACTAACCATGACAAGATTAAGTAAACATGTGCGTGTGTGTATATATATATACACACACACACACAAAGTTATTAAGCCAATGAAGGCTGTAGCCGTTGTGCCTAGACCTAATAGAAAATAAACGAATAGGTATATTTATTCAACTAAATTATGACAAAAGCTCAATACCAAATTACTATGGCCTGAAAGGTGTAAAGTAAAGGCATATATAAAAAAAAAATTAAGCCATTCCAAGTGAAACAATGTGTTATGTTGCAAAAGAGTATAAGCCCTCTTAGTATTAGTCCAAAATGCATACAACATTTTTTTTTTTTTTTTTTTCCTCAGTGTTGTGGTGGTGATTCCATTAATTCCCTATCTCAACTTACTTAGTGTTTGTCATCAATCGTTCTAATAAGATTAATAATGTGTCATAACGGTTCACTGAACATATATGTTTAACATTTTTCAAGCTATATAATTGTACAGATGAAATAAAATATTTTCACAAATTGTAGGTTAAGAAATACAGGCCGATACTGTAAATAACATGTGTTAAATGTAAGTACTTTGTTTCCAGTGGTGTCTTGTTAGGGCAAGCAAGGTAAACAGTGCTTGCCCAGACAGTTTGCTGACAATGTTATATTTAAAATAAATATTAAATTCTAACTTATATTTAATTTAAGGTAACTTTTCACACATGCGGTACACATTCTACTTGGGAAACAATACTGTATATTATACGAAAACAACTCGTTGGCTAGTAAAACCAAGATGTTTGGAAGCGCTGTAAGTAATGCTTTTAGCAGGTAGGTGGTCGCAATGATTTCCCAGCCGATGGAGGGGCGGAAGGGTTGGAAGACTGCCTGGCCTGGCGAGGGGCGGGGGGCTTATAGCTGCGTCAACCTGTGTTAGAAGTTACGATGGCAGTGCTTTCTTCGCCGAACTGAAGCGGACATAGCCGAAGCTGGCCTAGCAGCAGGCAGTTGGGGTCGTGTAGTTTACAGTAACTAGATCGATGTGAAGGCAAGTTCGTGCGCACAACAGGAATCATATTGTTTTTATTTAATTTCGTTTTGCTGCTGATAATGTTATACATATTCGTGCGCGATGTATACCCTACATAAAAATTGTAAAATTACCGTGTGAGACTGAGCACAGAGCAGATAGAATGAGTGCAACAGAACAAAGTAGATGTAAGTGTGGTGTGTGTGGTTTACAAGTGAAACATTTTTCCAGCAGTGATTTCACTTTTCAGGAAAGATGTGACATCATAAAAGAGGATAGGCCGACACCTGAACTTACGATCACAACAACATGCAAGAAAGGTAATTTTGTACATCATTTCCAAAAAAAGAAAAAAAAAATTATAAACACTCGTGGTTAGCTGGATGTAATGGCCTAAATAAACTGTTTTGCTTGCCATGTTTAGTGTTTTCAAAGGATGTTAACACGTGGGTTTTTATATTAAAACATTAATTTACTGTATATTAATTGTGATGGGAATGAATGTTTGTAGATGTAATTATAAGTGTAATTTGTGCTCAGTTATAAGAATTGATAATGCAATGCTATAATATATTATCTAACTCTGTACTGGTGATGAATCCTTGTAAATTCTCGATTTCAGTATATATGGTACAAAATTAAAATTAATCATAGTGAAAGTGATATTTATAATATGATCACAGTTATGAGATTGCAGCTATCTTAAGCAAGTAGTTTTCTAATATGATTATGGCAAGTGGTATATCTGTACAATCAATGACCTCGGACACTGATCAGACCAAACCATCATTAATTTCCAACGCGTGACGATCTGGATGTCCTTCGCATGCGTCACACTTCCCTCGTCGCCCCTCAGATGTTCGACTGCCTCTAGTGGGTGTATAACAGCTAGAGTGAAAACATGAATATGCGAGTGGTGTGGGAGTGCATGTATATTCTATATGTGCTAAGAATATAAATTAACGTATATATTGTCATATTTCCTTTGATAAAATTAACAGTTGGAACAATAGCAAAGTAAAGTTGTGCACAGTGAATGCAGGGAAGTAATTTTGATGTGCTGAAATCCATGAAGAATGAATCAGAGGAAGGCATTCAAATACCACTCTTTCTGAGTTAGTGAGCGGAGTCAGTGCAGCAATAGTTGTTCCACCCACAGTTGTTTACGGAATAAAATAGGAAATAGGGTTCAAGAATGGTACATTAAAATATTTTTCTACCCCACACAAGCATCGAGCGAAACGATAAATGAAGGCTGACATTGACGATTTTGTAATTCAGGTAGTGAGGTGGACAATAAATAACTCCCACATAATTGATAAGTGTCGACCGATTGTTGAGGCGGCCGGCAGTGCATTTGTGGGATTATGATTTGTACGCCTACAACGTCGATTCAGGAGGTGAATGGTACTGGAAAATCGCGTGAACGTATTAATTTACATGCACATTTCAAGGCTGTTGTAAGTATTTGCTCTATAAGTAAAATAAAACTACGTAGGCCTACATGTTTGAATGTATCAATACCACATGTTCCGAAAGCACAAGGCAGCTTTTCGTGACACATTTTTCTGTAGCTATTTAATGATATAGCATGTGGCCTTTGGGATGTGTGTGTTATCTAACCTAGGTGTATTACGTCGGTATCGGGTTGCGAGACAACCTTTGTGGCTCGAACTATCGCTCTGGATGACAATGTTCAGTGTCGGTGCGTCGAATTACGCTGATTAGCAATTCAAGGACATTAGGGTATTGTAAACACCTGTTACACCCGTGGTCGGTTTTTGCACCCACACCGCGTGCTCTGCTCATATGTCGCTATATCTTCGCAACTGTGCTGCAGCTGGTTGAAATATAGTAATCAGTTTATTTTTGTGAGTTATAGCTGCACTGTACGAACGATAACACACGGCTCAATGTAAATATATTTTAAGCTCGGCTGTAATGGCTTCGGCTACCCTTCCTCTCATGTTCCCTCCCACCTGTAGGCTATCACTGGACACTTCCCGTTCTGTGCTTCCTTCCCTTACGCTGTGCGAGAAGAATCTTCTCTTTTGATGCACACTTCATCTACTTCGTTTTTTACTGCCTCCTGCTCGTTCGCATTGACTGCCTTCCATCTTCACACTAACAAATAACGATTTTTCCTGTCTGCACATCCGTACAAACAAAATTGCTCCATGTGCAAGTACCTCTCTGTAGAAGGGTATTAAAATAATATTGATTTTGAGTGGACAAGGATCTGGGTTTGATGAAGGTATCTTTGTATAGACTGTTCATGGTAAAGTGGGCACTTTTTAAGGCCCTTCTTAATTTTTCCTTTCATCCTATTTCCATCTTCCTGCTGCTTTTTACTTAAAACATTGCAATGTGAGCAATAAACACACTTGATGCATTTCTCAACCCTCAAAATTTAATGCCTGAGGCTGCAATAAGATATATTTATTAGCAGTTAATGCCTGTTGTAAGGGCCTTTAAAAGTGCTCACTTTATCGTGAAAAACCTATAGAATTTTCACTTGGGCAAATTTTATGTTAAAAAATATTAGTATTTTTACAAGCTGTGAATTTCATATTTAGCTACGAAAAAAAATGTTTAAATTGCACCTTGAAATCTAAATTTTCCCGGGAGAGGGCCCCCAGACCCCTCCTCCCCCTTAATTCGGGAGATCAACACCACTGTTGCCCCCTGCATGCAGTAGTTTTCCCATGAAATTATAGCACACATCGCCACTGTTTGTTTCTCAAATGTAATTTCAATTCATTTAATTTGCACAGTATAATGTGCAAAAAAAATTACAATGTAATGCCGTACATGAAGATAAAATGCAAAGTGACAGTATGACAAAATAGTCATGGACACCTAAAGTATTTCAGTGCCAATAAAGTCACACTTCACCACACAATAAAAACTATAAATTGAAACTTCCAAACACGCGCAAAGACTGTATCCAGATATTCAGTGCTAATAGAGAGGTAATTGAATGCATTTTTTTAACGGTGTAAAAACAGACAATTCTGTGTAAAAGTGACAACCACGTAAAAGTGACAACCACAGTACATAAAGGTGACAACCACATGGCACGACCCACAATATTTATTTGTGTAAGTAAATGTTTATTAAAATATTAATGTAACATATAACTTGAAATAATTTTAAATAATGTATTGATCTCACATTATAAAATCTGTAAATTAACTTCCTGTAATTTTAAAGAATATTAGGGCAAACAAATATAGGTTAATGTTCCCAACAGCAGCTTTTTAAAAAGAGCACATCACAAATTTAAATGTGTAAATATGATGTCAAGAATGTTTGTCAGATACTTAGGCAGTTTCTGAATGCTCAGCGTTTACTTGCGAACTATATACATTTGTGTACTAGCAGACATGTGTACTAGTTATGTACTTGTTGAAACTATTCGGAAATGTAATCGCCTCGTCATGTTAGGTCGTGCATTCTGGCGGAAATATAAGATACGATGTGACAATAGAAAATTTGATGCACGGTGTTATGAATACATTACATCATCTATGGTTTTTGACTCAGTAAATAAATAACTACGAGGGCCAGCATAGAAATATGTCTTTAAATAAATTAATAATAGAAGCAATAGTGGGCAGGTATCAATCACTAACGAAGTTTTATTTCATTTGTTTCTTTGTAGATTTATATCACATAGTCACTTCAATCACACACTGCCATGCATGCGAAGTTGGATTATGGAACATTTGAAATGTTTGTACTGCAGATGGTTTAGAGATTCACGTTAAATTCCTTACAAACTCTCAACCATTTTCTCCATACAAGAAACATATTTATACTTTGCTCTCATGTTAGAGAAAAAAAATCCTGTAGCTATCTCGCATACGAGCAGTCTGTTGCTAATGATATTCATACCTAAAACTTGAATGCTATTACTTCACCAGCGCTCTGCTACAGGTAATGGGTTTATTATATAGTGTTTTATTTCTTCATAATAATGATAATGCAATGTTTCTATTCTGCAAACACACTTTTAGGTGCCAATTAAGAAATCCACAAATTAATATATGTACTAGTGGAATGTATTGTAATGGTTTGTTCCTGTATTTTAACATCTTATCCAAGAAATATAACTATATAGTATTGCTATCCTGTAAGCATGACCGCCTTACTTATATGACTGTCAAGTTGTCAGTTTGGTATCACACAAATCAGCCCTTCTGAAAGGGTGCTGCTGCAGAAATGGGGCTTTATTGCCAAAGGCGCACCAGAATCTCTTATTTCAGGAACTAATACTTTACTTCTCAAAACGTCACACAAAACTCTTCGATGGTTTTCTGGACGCCCACCTTTATATATATATTTTAAAGTGCTACTTTTAGGTTAATATGAAATAAAATCCTGGGCATTATTGCATGTGCACCAAACTCTCTAATTGTTCATATTCAGAATATTTACTACTACAGTGAGAAAATAGAGAATATAAACACATATTTTTCAGACTTTTGCTTTAACCTACAATGCCACATCTCAAGCATTTTACCACAACGTGTCATCACGATGCCATGCTGTTGTATAATGGTTTGGAAACTATGAATATGTTACTATACAATTAACATTTCTCTAGTTTAACAGTGTTTCACAGTTCACATACAAAATGGTTGATAACTTAACATAATATAGGCAAAATGTAATTGTGGATTACAATAACAATGTTCCAATTTTGTTCCCACCTCATGGAGGGTTATTAGTTGGTCTGAGGAGAGGGGGAAAGCGCAAAGTAAAGCAAGCTGCTCTACAGAGAGACCAAACTTGTCGTCAGCCAGCCTTAAAGATTAATGTGTTGGGAAGAGAGAGGCCTGGAATTATGATGGAATTGGAAGGGCCAAGACAATGGTAGCACCCTGCGAAAACCCACCAACAGCATTGCTACAAGTTTTTTGGATTAGCATGATCAAAGAATATGAAGCAAAGAGTTGATAGCTACTTCACTGTGCATTTGTATGTATGTGAAAGTTTTGCAGAGTGCCCACTCCATTTCCATTTTGGAATTCCCTTACTTTTCCTTGTACCAGGCAGTATCTTGCCATTTTCCTTTAAATAAATTTTCGGGAATACAGAAACACGATATATACTGTATTTTGTATGTGTATATATATATATATATATATATATATATATATATATATATATATATATATATATATATATATATATATATATATATATATATATATATATATATATATAGTCTGTGTAAAGGTAAAGGGATGTAAACCACATTGACAGAATTTTTCAGGAGAGCAATAAAACTGTTTACTATTGAGTGATGAATATTTATGAACACTTTTCAATTTGTACATACAGCTAGAGTTCTCACTTACATGATGCAGTTAATAGAATCACATATCCATATATGACATCCTTATATACTGTAAAACAAACACAATTTTGAGGTTTACATCCTTTTACCTTAACATTTATGAGGGTTACTACACTTTTCCATATGTATAAAAGACATAAAGATTGATGGTGCCTACCTATCTAGTGTTTTCAATTAACAAATATAATAAAACCATCAAAGATTAATGTTTTTAGGGAATCAAGTTAAATGTCTCAATGACAAGAGTAGTCAAAAGGACACTTTAACACTAATAATTGACACTGTTCACTTCATCATCTTCATCTGTCTCATTTAAACAGTCTGGAAGGTTAGATTTTTTTTTAAAGATATTTATATTCATGATGGTAGTTAATTGGTATTGCACCCTTAGAACACATATTATTTAGGTTCTTATATTTAGCTATAGATATTGGTAGTCGAGATGAGTAGAGTGTTCTGGGATTTGGGAAATTGTTTTTTTGTGTTGTCTTGTGATACATTTTCAAATGCACTGAAAGGCCTGGTGCCTGTTCATCAAAGAAATTAACTACATCAATAATGATGTTGCCTTAATTCAATCTAACCTTTGTTATTTCTCGAATAATTATTCTGCGTCCCTCCTCGCTTCTAGTTTTGAAATCTGGTAAAATGGTTTCTTTAAGCTCGCTCCAATTTCTGAATGTGCTGTGAGTAAGCACAGTCACGTTGTAGGGTCCCGGCCTAATCCTACTATTTCATACTATTATAGGCCATGCTGATGGAGCCCAGATGGTTTTCTTCTTTGTGAAAGAATCAATGCATGCATGTATAGACTCAATGTCCTGAAATAAGGTAAATAATGATCACTGATACACGTCTTGAATTGTTCAAAAAACAGAACAGCGTAGCCCACATCTGCCTATTCTTGTTTTGTCCAGGGCAGCTATCGCAGTATAGGGCTACTTCTTTAACATGTTCTCAGGCATCAACAGTATGTAAGTACTCAAAAACTACAGAACATATTTCGTTTGATCCCCTTTTACCATCACATTCTCCCCATAAATACCAGAAACATCCTCTAGTTGAGCTTTCATAGAAAGTGAGGTTATACATGGCATACTTCCTACTATAACACAGAATCATGTTTCGTTCTCCTTGATGCGTGTTCAATATCTTCTGCAAATCAAATTACACATGCACAAACGATTCATCTTCTCTGGCACATGTTTGATCGCATCCAAATGCTTTCTTTGCAAATTCCTTATTGCTCAAATGTTTTGCGAAAACTGTGTCACTGATATCTTTGCCCAGATTATCATGTTTCTCACATGTTACATATATATCCTTTTTCGGACAATGAATTCCTATGCTGTAATCTACGCACCAAATACTCGTGAACACTTGTTCTTTAACAGGGAAAAAGTTGTTTTCCTTGGCTTACACACAGTATAATTTGTAAACAAAACTGATGTTCTTGAATTCCACAGAAAGATACAGTCTGTTAGAACTCTGGCGACAATAGTTGGATGGGACTGCTGGAAGAGATTTAATGAATTTTTCTACGTCTTCTTTTCTCTCTTGTGGTGTCTTATTTGGAGACGATGTTCTGCCCCTCATGTCTGGCTTTGATGTATGTAGTTCACTTTTGTTGTCAAATGTGTAATGAAGCATTCGCTGACTGATGTTAAGTGTTGACAGATTTAATTTTCATTTCTTCCTTGGGTAGGTAATATGTTAAATTTGTGCTACATCTACTGTGTTGTTTCTTTGTATACACTGGTTTTTTTCGTCTTATTTATGCAGGATAGCAAGAACTATTTTTTACCTTCATTATCTAATGCTGCCACGTGGGGGGTTGGCATACCAAACAGGGACTATTTCCTTTCACCCTTGCTACAACCATATGATAGATGCTCAAATTCGCTTACCTTGTACTGAAATTATTGACAAAATCTTTAGCACATTGAAAATACAAAATAACAACACTTGCACAAATAACGAATGAGGTGAATGTGAAACACATGAGATGAAGATCTTAACATCTAATAAAACCCTTGACGTGGGCCACATCAAGCCCGTTCACCACGCCAACATCTGATAGCTGCCACAACCATTCTGTACCAAGTGTGGGCGCTGTAGCCGAGGCCACCATCCCGCATGTGTACACAAGTGTATACCATGCAGTTCGGTGCAGTGTCAAGTGTTTGTGTTTTAATTTCTATGTTTATAGTAGGTGTTATAATATTAAGTTCAGGGTGCATTGCACATAGCTATCGCCCATGCGATATGGTGCATGTGTTATTGTTTTGATTCTGCAGTGTTTATGTTTCCATCCAGGATGTTGTGTTTTAGTGTAAATGTCATGTTGTGTTGTTATTATTATTGTTTTCCCTTGTAATCTTACCTGACATCTAATTACCGAGACAAACAGTCTCTTTATTTATTTGTTTGAAGTGCCATGTGTGTTAGTAATAGTTGTAGTTCTTAGAGTGTATAATATGTGACGTGCTATAAATGCTTAAGCGCACCATGCAGCCTCTATATTAGACACTTGAGAATGAACACATGTGAAGCGTAAGCAAAGGAATTACCTGAGTGCTAATATCAATTGCAATTAAATTATATATGAATTACATGATAAAAATGTCACTAGAATAAACAGACAAACATAAGCTGTAACACAGTATTGAAACACTGGCAAATACCAGTATTATTGAATGTTAGGCGAGCAAACCGACCGGTGCACGTAATGTGTCAATCCATATGGCCTGGAAATTTAGAAATGTATTAAAGTTTATTGTATGTATTTTTAAGTGTTGCAATTAGCTATACGATGCTTTGGCATTAATTTTATGTTTATGGAAAATACTGGTTGAGAGGAGGAAGAGCCCTGGCCTTTATAAACAGCCTAAATGCACTCACCTAAAAGTGAAGTTAGATTGCCAAGAGTACACAGTGGTTGAACTAGTTATTCTTTTGGTAATCTTTTATAAGTAACTTTTGGATTATTATGAAAGAGTGTTTTCATGTTTTCATCTCATCAGCCTTAGGGTTAAGCAATTCATTTCACTTTCAACTTTTAAATAAATTCTACAAGTCACGTGACATGTTGGTGGCAGTTACAACCAATGAGAGGACCTAGCATCCGACTCCTGTCAGTCTGGTATTCGGCTCAACATGAGGTGACCGTCGTGTCGCGGGGCTACGGGCAATTCACTTTGTATTACCAATCATCTTTAATTTCTGTTGTATAATGTAATCCTACCGGAACCGTTTTCATTTTTGCTTGCCTGGAGTTAGCACCACCTCACAACCCTTGCGTATTGTACATGGCTGGGATGTTATTTCTACCATAAGTTCATGTAGGCCTACTGGCTTTTGTACTGTTTCAGAGCTCGCCTTGCTACAACGGCGAATCTTCAATGTCAGTGTCCTGTATAGAGAAAAGATATTAAATAAATCAAGTGACTGAATATCGGTGTTCTTATATAATACAGACATATCTCTGCTGCTTACTGTAACCTTCTAACCTTAAAGTGACCATTTAAGTAATAATGGCATTGGAAGGCCAGAACAGCTTATTTAAGTGTGTGTGTTGGTGTCTGGGGGAGGCCAACAGCCCCCACTAGACCAGGCACCTCTGGATATAGTACCACAAAGATTGTCGACAATAGGGAGTAAGCATGGTAACCGCTTGGTTGTCCCTTCATGTCTACCAGTGGAGTGACTGCCTGGAAGGCCACATGGGCCGTCAGCCATCACAATCCCAACCAGTTCTCGTACTCCCTAGCACCGGCGCTCATCCCCAGAATTTTTAACTTTCATTTTTCCTATAACCTTCCCCTGGAGACCACATTCCGCTAACACCCTTTTCATGAAACAATTTTGGTTGAGGGCATTTTTATGGGTGCCCTTCCTGTACCCTTATTATTAAGGGTCTTCTTGGCAGTCGCAGTTAAGCCTTTTTGGTGCCAGCCCCATTTTCAATTCTGTACTACACTATACTGAGTGCACTGAACTACACGATACTGGCACATGAGTTCTCATGAATTCGGTGTGCTGCACTGGATGCACTGACACATGGTCGCAATACACATTCTATGCTAGGTAGGGTGCGGTTGCGGGCTGCACTAACTACTGTGCGGCCTGACAAACAATCTAGGAGGCGAGGGAAGCATGCACATGCCAATGGCTAATCTGGAGTTATGTTGTATAGATTCTAACCTAGGTACAAATGGCATTTTTTTTCCTGCCATTGGAGAGAAAATAATGGGTATGGCATGAGCTGTATTTAGTGTTGTTAGGGTGCTTTTAGGTGATATTGTAACTAATTTTATTAACAGTTGCAATTATTATATATAATCTTGAGCAGGTATTATGAATCATTTTATTGTGCTGAAATGAGAATGTTGTTGCGCTGCTCCTTAGATATTTATGAACTGTGTTCAATTTCGCTATACCCCTGTCACACTGTTTCCAATAAGTTTGGCCAAATAAAGGTGGAAGGTTATGATGTCATTAAAACATCAAAAACCCCGGTCATTTTTGTCTCAAAAAGTTGGGTGGATTCAGTTTCATACAAACATTTCAAAATTAGACCAGTTCTAAAATATATTTTATGTTTGAGGTCTCAGCCAATCAGTATCGTGCACAACAAGAACCTTTAAACTTCAAATAATAAACAATTTTTGAAATGAAGTAAGTTATCAATATAATTAATTTTTGTAGAAGCTGTTGTGTTTGTTTCATTCAAGAGATTATGTATAGTGCTCTCTAATTCCAACATGTGAGATCGTTAAATTTATAGAAATCCGCTAATTCAACTTGTTTACATTAGTCGAAACTGTCCTAAAAAAGAACTTTAATTTTAGAGAATTTTATATGGCAGTAATTATTCTTAAGAAACCAAAGTCTTTTGTTTCCAAAATAACTTTGTGGGATTTATAAACCATTACAAAACTTCTACTTATATTTCAATTTAGCACACAATATCATAGGGTAAATTTTATTTTTTCTTAAGCAAATTGCAGTTTATAATAAATTGCTAAAAAATTTGAAAAAGAAAAACATTTTTATTTTTTTAAATAACAATCTAGGGGTTCATTTGTCATTAAAAAACGTAAACTTGGCAACAGCGTGCTTCGATGATTTGTCGACTAAAGTTAGTCGTGCACTAATCGGGGGTTATGAATACGATATAGTTCGTCCACCCTTCTCCTCACTAACCGCAGATCAATTCCGAGGAAGATCATCTCTAGATGATCCTTGGATGAAGCTCTGACATGAATAAGGCCCTAAATTACTTACTTTTCGTCCTGTGATAGACTGCATAGAAAAACAAAAGCAATATAACACTATGAAAGTAATTTCTAAATATTATTTCAAATTAGATTCTCCAATTGAAAAATTATTAAGTGTGACACATTTTCAAACACATTCGATTATTTGTAAAATTTGTTGGATGGAAAAATTGATTGCCGTATTTTGACCTTAAACTTTGTTGTAAAATATAGTCGGAGGCAAAAATTTGACAGTGTAACAGGAGCATAAAGCGGCCTTTATTCTGCCTGTATTTTGAAATCTTTTCTTGGTGCTATTTATACATCATGTAACCTATTTCGTACCTATTTAAAGAGCTCATTATGGTTTATGCCTTTTCACATATTTACCTGATTTTGTATAGTAATAAGCCATGCTACTGAAGTGTCTCGCGAAATTGCCTGTGTTGTGGTACGATTAAAACATTGTATCTGTGAAGTATACAATTATTTCCGAAACCTTGATTGAAGTCTTTCCAAATTATTATATTTAAGAATATTGAATTATATTTCTTATTCCTTCTTTTTTATCTGTGGAATGTATAGTAAAAATATTGATGATAGGTGTCGCACACTTTAAATTGTTATTTAATTTTCTATACTCTAATATTAGTTTTAAAAGAAATAAAAAGTACATTTTCCGTAAAATTATATAAGAAATATTAATGCTTATATTACACAAATTTAGTTTTAGTTTTTGCTGTGGTATTATGAACAATTTTGTTAAATGTTATCGGAATGTTATTGCAATATATTGTATTTAATATTTTACTGACCCTAATTGGTTGCTCGCTCAGGAATCTATAGTCTTGTTTTGAAAGACTGTCCGTTGTTAAAATGGAGGGTCTGTAATACTACCGTCGTTGACGTTTGCTCGCATTAATACTAATAACATATGTGCAACATTTTCTTTACGATATTTTGGGCTTAAAATAATTTTGTTTTGGATGTTGACGTTTTATGTGATGTGAAAAATTTGTGGCATTACCAGTAGTTTTCACAAATTTGGTGCACAATTTGCACCATAAGGTGCCTGTATATTAAAACTGCCAAACAAAGCTTTCACCAGCTCCACATGGCGTAGTCATCATTGCTGTAGCCTGCTGCAATAGATCTAACAACTGCTAAGTAAATAAAAAAAAACACAGTATACATGACCAAACTAGTGGCTTAATTCTTGACCCTTAATATCGATAACATTCAGCCTCAATGCAAAAATTGGCATATACAGTTAAATTGGTAACAGGCTGGTTATCAGCGTTCACAATGAAATGATCACAATGCGAAAATGCTTATTGGAAACACAGACGGCGAACCTCAGTTAGAGGGAACATCAAAACTACGCAATCGCTGTAGTTGTGTCAGAAATAGACATGGACTATACAGACATGTTAATGTAATTGAATGCAGAGACTAGATCTTTTTTAAATTTGTTTAAAGTGTCGGAAGGCTGGCAACTAGCGTCAAGGTGTTGGTCAATAAGGATATTGATTAAGTGAGGAATGGTGAATACAGTTTTGGAATCTCGGCAAAAGATAATTACCCAGGGCGCCAAATATTGTCGGGTTAACAATATCGTGAAGTCGGAAAGCACGTTTCGACTCGTTCCTTTGGGTCGTTTGGCCAACGATCACGACAAATCCTCCAAGTGCAGTCGTTGTCTCCTCAAAAGAATAAAATTAATACTGACTGAATAACTCTGGCCCCATAAGAAGCACTGTTACTTATTACACCGACTCATGACAATTTCAATCATACTTGTACAGTAAGTTACACTTCGAGAAAATTGGCGGGAGAAGCCCATACCTTAAATAACTTGCGGGGCGAACTAGAAATAAACCACATGTGGTAACTAGTCTTGCTTGGATTTATTCAGTTACATGATTTCATTCCCGTCGAGAAAAGCTTACATTTGATGCTGCTTACGAACTCATCGCCTCGGGTAATACTGCGAAAAAGACACGTGGTCATATAAAATAACGCCCCGACATGACGCGGCACACCCTCGCAAAGATGAACGACTACTGAACTTTCTCTGTGCAGCGTGCCGGCTGGCTTGGTGGGCTGGCACTTCTTCCTTGCGTGAAAATTTGCAAATCGGACACATGCCCTGCGTGCCAGTTGTTACACATTGCTCCAAAATTAATCATGCAAATATTATTCACTATACCGAAACAATGCAATGCGTGGATGATCTGGAGATGAAAGACATGTGAATGAACATTACAGAAAATTACGAAAAGACACTTTGTCTGCATGTCGACTGTCTCTCCATTTACTCCGTTGCTCCACTCCTTTTATTTTGTCTGCTTGAGTCCCAGAACTTGGTTCATTAGAAGCCAAGCTCATGGGAGCTCCCTGCAATTTTTTGTGGAGTACCTGGTTGAAGCAACCTTTATCTCCTGCCTATGGGCCTACAAATTTAATTTTCCTACATTGTTGTAATGGAGTTTGATCCCCTACCTGGTATTAAGTTTAGATCTAACCTAGAGTAAATACTATATTCTACAAATAAAGCTAACTTTTATTTTGTAAATGTTTACTTGGTTTTTATTTATTTATTTTGTTTTTGTGTTTGTATTGAGTGTTGCTTCTGTCCTAATCTAGTCTGTGTTTAACCTTAAACCTACCCCCTCCTGGGTAGAATATGCGCCCAGGCGAGGCTTCCCTACTTGACTCTAAAGGCATTTATTTTCCTAACCTGGAGGGTGGGATCGGCCTGCACTCTGTGCAATGAGGGCGTCGTCTCTGCGAAGTTCGAGGTGCAAATCGGTTTTTGTGGGGGGGGGGGGGGCGAGGAGGGCCTGTGCTAATTTATTCACTTTCTTGTTGTACACTAGGGAGGGTTATTACGATGCGAAACATCATCTTTACACTAGTAATGATAGTCCCTATCTAACACTTTGTTGATTTGGGGGGGGGGGGGGGGGGAATAAGTTGGGACTCGAACCCAGGAATTCCGGCGGCGGAAGATCTCGCAGAGGTGAAGTTCCATCGTTGGAAGGTCTCGAAGGGATGGAAGTGTAGGTGATAAGAGGTGATGAAATTTTTATTGAGATAATGCAGTAATTGTAGCGTGCACTGCTGCGGTAAGCAATGTCACACACTTTGCATTAGATTAGTCAGTATTGGTTTGTTGACATAGCTTAATAGCTGTTAATTACATGTTATTATAGTCCTGAGGCACTAAGTTAGCTGTCCTGAGTCTTAGTAGGGTTTCTCATGTGTTAATTCACTGATTATAAACATGCAGGTATTTGGTTCGCATGCTAAGTGGCAGAGAGTTTTCTTACCGGTACGGGACGAAGTCTAGCAAAACTGTTTGCTGGAAGGCGTTTTCAAGCACTCGGTATGGAGCGCTTGGCTCGATCGGAACTTGGTAATGCATTATACGTGTGTCATTGACCTTGAAACACAGTATCCGAGCGTTAGTGTAAGGCAGTTTGTGGCTGCTTCTTACACAGCGTGTCCTTAGGCCTTTTGCTGGTGTGGGAGTCAGAGGGGAGATAGGCGCTGAGCTTTTGTATAAGTGGATTTGTGTGGGCGTCAGTGGCTTTGTAAAAGGAAGGTGCTTGTTTGTACATAAATTCCTGCAATACTTCAATTGTGGCTTTTTTATGCAGTAGTTTTACGGGAATATAGGCCGGAACTTGCTGTATTCTCCTGATAGCTTTGTTTTGTTGCAGCTGCAATTTTCTAAGATGTATATTAGCTGTGTATCCCCATATTAGCACAGTGTACATAACAATTGGCCGAATACATGCTTTACAAAACATTTTTCTATTGATTTGGGATAGACTGCCTTTGTGGTTTAATAGGGGATATAATTTTGACATTCTAATATTGGCAGATATGAGTTTGGTTTCAATATGTTTTTTTCCATGTTAATTTTTGGTCCAGATGTATGCCGATGTATTTGACAAACAATTTAAATTCGATGTCATGGTTGAACATTTGAAGTTTGTCTGGATTGTGCAAATTTTTCCATCGTGAAAAAATTACGACTTCTTACTTGGCTACGTTTACTGATGTCCACCATTTTGTAAACCACTGTTCAATGTTATGTAGACCTTCCTGTACATTATTAAGAGCGTGTTTGGGACTCGCCGAGCTGGCAAAAATTAGTGTGTCGTCCGCGTAACATTCTATGTTAGCTCTCTGTATGTGTGGTAGGTCGTATGTATAGATATTGAATAAAATGGGGCCAAGTATGCTCCCTTGTGGCACCCCGGCTGTTATGGCCATTTTTTGTGAATTTTCATCCTGTATGCTTGTATAAAAGGTTCGTTCTGAGAGGTAAAAAGCGAGGGTGTGGGTATAAGTATCGGGTAAATCGATAGTGTTTAGTTTGTAGATGAGGCCAGAGTGTCAAACTCGGTCAAAGGTTTTTTCTATGTCCAGAAATGTGGCAGCTGTTTATTGTTTCCATTCGAAGGCTTTCGTTATATGTTCTACAATTCGTACAAGTTGATGTGTTGTGGAGTGCTTTGTTCTGAATCCAAAATGAATGTACGGTATTACTTGATTAGTGGTGAGGTGAGTTTGCAATCGATTTAGAAGTACAAATTCCGCGACTTTGGAGAGTGTGTTCAGCAGGCTGATTGGTCGATAGTTTTAAGGCAGAGTAAGATCTTTACTCGGTTTCGGGAATAATATGACCTTGGCATTTTTCCAGGCCTTCGGCCATGTGTTTGTGGCTAGTATGCCATTTGTGCAGGATGTAATTGCAGTTAGGGCTGGTTCAGCGAGTTGCCTCAGAACTATTGTAGTGATACCGTCTTCCCCTGGGGCTTTATAAGGTTTCATTTTTTGAATGATTCTCTTGACTTCATCCGGGGAAGCCGGGTCATAAAGGGCAGTCGGGTTTCACGCTAAGAGATATGCTGTTTGAAGTGTATTCTGTGCAGTATGTTGATGGTATTGCGGGGTTTCATTAGGTTGAAATGCAGTTTCCAATGCTTCTGCCAGGGCATTTGTTTTTTTCAGCCGGTGTGAAGGCAAAAGTTCCGTCTGATTTTTGTAGAGGCGGAATTTTTATTACATCAGTTGTGAGATTTTTGTTAAACTTCTAGAGCGTGTTGTCTGCTGTGGCGAGGCTCGCTCCCTTCGCATCCCATTCCATGGCTCTCTGCAAGGATATTTGGTGTTTGATCTCTTTTTTAAGCGAGTTCACTTCTGTCCGCAGGTGTTGCAATGCCTATTTCTTCGCAAATTTATTCTGGCCCTATTTCTAGCGTGGGTAAGTTCAGTTATACTTGCTGGTAATGTCACTTTGCATTTTATAATTGTGATAGGCTGTATCGCCACTTTAATCGCTTCCTGGACAGTTTTGGTGAGTTGAGTAGTGTATTCTTGTACTTCTGTGGGGGTAGCGAGTTGTGTGTCGCAGGGTATTTTCCTGGCGATGGTTTCATTAAGGTGTGTCCAGTTTGCCTTCTTGTAGTTTAATATTTGTCTATATTGTGTGGCCTCGAAGCTGGTGTTATCTAACAGAAGTAGGGTTGGGAGGTTATCTGAATGGAGTTCTTGCAGTACTTTAAGTTCGTAAGTAAAATCAGTGTTTTTATAAATTGTAACATCCAGGACATCCGGTTTATAGAGCTCTGTATCTGGGTATCTGGTGAGTGATTCCCGAGCACAGCCTAGGTAAGATTAAACTTGTTAAAGGCGATAAAGGAGACGGTCATTTTGCGTAGTTGCTATGCAGTTTTATGAAGAATGTTTGGAATTTAAGTCTCCGAGTGCAAGAAATGTCGGAGTACTATTTATTAGGGCTGTGATATTAGCATGGTAAAACGAGTTTCCTGGCGGAGCATTAACAGACATCACTACCCAGGGTTTATTTTGAATATGAATTTTAATCGCCACTGCTTCTAGTTTTTCCAATATTTCTGAGTCCGGTAGTTATAGATTTGGTGCTTAATACTGGTATGCACTCTTCCCCTGGGCAGTTGTTTCTCTGTAGTACAAAATTATTTATCTGGAGTGTATCACCAGCCTTCAAGTATGTCTCGGTGAAGGCCATTATCTGTATTTGTTTCCGCTGTAGGAATTCTCCAAGTTCCTGTTCGTGTTGTTTGACGACCCTGGAGTTCCAGGTGGCCATGGGTTTATGTTTTACCTGCTTATTGTGTACTGCCATTATCGAGATCGATAATGAACTGGGTCAGTAGTTGAATGCAGTGCTCGGGATTTACTGCGGGGTCTACCAATGTGGTAAGAAAGTTGCACAAGTCCATTGCGAGTGACATATTGAAGGGCTTGTTTGTTTTAGTGGCTTCGGCCTGAAGTTGTAAGTATGCAGCTGAGGAGTCGTTCTGGAGTTAAATAATTCTCTCTGGAGAGATGATGGTGGGTGGAGCTGGCAGGTTTAGGGTCTGTACCTGTGTAAGAGGCACCACAAGTGGCTGCATGGCAGCTGTTTGCAGAGCCATTGTGCTCTTGCTGCGAGACTATGTGTTGTGGCTGTTGCCTGGGCGTACCGGGTCCAGTTTGTGTGGAATGCTGTGGTGGGCTGGACTGACACAGACTGGATCCTTGTGTGGAATGTTATGGGTCGGGCTGGCGCTGCCTTCCCTGTTGCTGTGGCCTCGGTCTGAGAGATCCCGAGTTTCTTGGCTGCCAGGGCAGCGGAGGTGGAAACTCGTTGTCTGGCAGGTCAGGTTGTAATGCATTAAAATGATTTTCAGAATCATAAGTTTCATAGGGCTGTTGTTCGCACTGTATTCCGCTTGTCGATGATATTCTTGGTACTGATGCTGCTGGTGCCTCGGTCCTGCCACTTGCTACCCTCTCTCAGCTACTTGAGTTTACTGCCTCTGCTGAGTTAGGAGAGGGTGTTTGAGTCCACTGTTGTGGACGGGGACATGAGTAGGTCTGCCTCCGACCTGCATTTATTTGTCTGGGTCTTGGTTTGCAATGTTGCGTTTCGCGAGCATAAACAGGGCAGTTCCTGTAGCGGGCATTGTGTTGTTGTCCACTGTTTACACACTGCTGGGGCCTGGAGCAGTTGTGACTCTACGCAATGTGGGCAGGCATTTGCACATCGACACTGCATGGTGATGTGTCCGATTTGAAAGCATTTTCCTCAGTAAAGTGGGGCTCTAAGGGGTCTGAATGGCTCAACGCGAATTTCTAAGCCGAGAAACTTTTTTAGTTGTTTTAACTTTTCCTCCTGGCCTTGGGGGAAATCGGCTTGAAATAAATTTGACAGGCTGGCACATTCGGTTGTACATTTGATGTACAACAATTACAGCGAGGCCTTGGCACTGTAAGTCTTCCACATTGCGCACAGGTGAAGTTCCTGTGGGGATGTCCTTGAGTGTGACCTTCACTGGGTTTTCTGTGCTGGAACAGAACACGAAAAACTCTAGGCCCTCGTCCTCGATGATTTTTAGGGCCGCATGGTACTGTTCAATCGAAGAGAACGTGTACATTGTTCCCCTCTGTGTGTTTCGTGCACTGACAGAGAAACCATGATTAATACATTTGTCATACAGCATGTGGTATGGTCACGCCATTGTATGCATTATTATTATGGGAGCCGACACAAAGAGCTTAGGTGGCTGAACCTAGCTGACATTAACATTTACTGGTGTTGTATTGATAGCTTGTTGTGGTTGGAAGTGAGCATTTTGTCCATTGTTCATAGTGTGTTGCAGAACAGAATTAACAAGCTGTGTGTTGGCTAAATTGTTGTTTTTGGGTGTGTTTGTAGGAATGTTGGTAGTTATGCTAACTGCCTGAACTTTTGTTTTAGTATCGGGCTGCTCAGTAACGTTCCTTTTGTGTTTACTGAGCTGCAGGGAGCTCACTTCAGCCATCGTGGCATCGTATTCAAGTGCCGACATTTTAGGGGCAGTTTTACGATGGTCTCTTAGCAGAAAAGTTTAATTGTGTTGTTCAACCCACTGACCAAAGAGCCCGGGACTAGTTAGCCAAGCTCGAGGCTAGGCAGCGAGATGCTGCACTTCTGGGTGGTTTAACACTTATTTTAGTACCTACATTATCCCGATATTGCAGTAGAACAAAACTTAGAGGGGGGAGGGTGCTAACTTTACACTTTACTCAAACCATGCAGAAGCGCATCCGTTCACCTATGTGTCTAAAAATTCCCCACCCCCTGGTGATCTCTGGGGTTGGCCGAGATAGTCAGCCAATCAAGATGCAGCTCGCCTCTGGCAGGCCGAGAAGGGCGGCCAATCAGGGCTTGCCTTACTTCTTCTTCCTCGCCCTCTCGCAGTCTGCTGCTCGCCTGCCTGCTCGCCTCGCCGATCTCTTCTTCTCTTCCCAGCTCAATCTCTTCTCTCTGCTCTGCTACCTTGAACTCCCTTCGCTGGTCGTCCCTGGAACTCCTTCACCTCCGACCTCCTCGACCCGACTCTTTAATGATGAATTGTCCCCACTCTAAACTCTACTACAGCTCTTTAAAACCTGACCTCCCTCCACAGCTGGACTCGAACCACACAACAGTGCTTCACGTCATCGAATACGTCACTCGGTCTCCCAGCCAATCACGGCCCATCACAGACACTTACGACCACCCACAAAGCAAAAGCTCTGCATGAGGCCACTCCCTTGTCCTCTTAGCTGTCTATACTCTGTTTTCGGCCCTCCCCTCTTCCCTACTGAGGCCCACAAACACACAGCTGTCAACTTGAAAAGTCAACATTGGCTAATCACTCCACGAACTTTTCGACACTCGTGCAGCTCGAAATCAGTTCCAAAGCACTGCAGAACGACACAAAACAATTCGGGATAATGATGACTGCTACTTTACCACCGCAGCGGCGAAGGCAAACACTCACAGCTGTGGTTTGTACCAAAAATCCTGAGGCTGACTTCAACTCTATACTAACTCAAATAACTCTTGTAGCTGCTCGGGAACTACCAACTGCAAGGGTACGATTCCCAAGATGACAAAGGACATGACCTGACCACCTGACATCCCAATCCCATTTAAAATCAATTTAATCCCATCCAAAACTGACCGAGTTACAAGACCGAACTTTCCACAAAACTTAAAAGGATAAAATGAATTGTTTACTGCTTCCAATAAAAACCAATTAAGGACTATGCCTAGAAAAATTAATAAAAATAATTTATCCAGTGGGTAGTACCCATTAAAATTCAAACTAATCACGACTATTAAGGGCAAAAAGACTCTAGACCCTAATACCAAAACAAAAGTTATAACCAATATTCAAATTAAAAATTTAAATTATTAAATCATTAAAACCATCACCAAAACACTAGAAAAGAAGGATTCGCATCTGAATAAATAAAACGAAGGGCAAACCTAACCTCAAAATGGCATCCAACTAAATCATGCGTACAATCCATCTGAACAAAAAGGAAAACACTCCTAATCAGAACAATATAATTCAAATTTCCCAAAGTCATACGAAAATTACTCAAATAACTCATGGATGGTAACAAAAAAACATGGTGCATCCTGAATAATTAACGGTAATGGATGATAACAAAAAAGCATAGTACGTCCCGAAAAATTAACCATGTCATAACAAAAAAAAATAGGTATCCAAACAAAAACACTAAAACTGCTCAAAATCGCACAAATTCTATCATAACAAAATTAATGAAAATATGTATTCGTTTTTTTTTAAGTAAATACAATTTTGTTCATACAGAATAAGAATCGATTGCGTACAGTATTAACACAGGTTTCCCAAATGAGCAGCGTGATGCACTGCGTCGAATTTCAGCCGGAGTGAAACAGCGAATTGTCGGCATCGAATGCATTGCACGAATTCGTGGCGTTGCATTCGTTGGCTTCGGGGGACGACAGAAAAGAACTTTTTTTTTTTTATATATATTTGAAGCCATTAGTGGCGAGAAGCTGAGATAATGAACTAAAATCATAAACCGTTTTCAGGTGTACTAATTGCTGTCCAATTTATATAAATTTTACCTACCTTCAGGAAAACCAAAGTGTTTTCCGACGCCAAAAGAGTCATTAATGTTCTACAACATCGTTTTGAATTTTAATATAAGTCTTTTACTAAAGAAAAGTGTATATCACTGAAAAATAACAAATTTTACTATCTAATTGTCAAGAAACCTTACTGCATTTCGTTTGTTTTTAGCATTCATTGCAAGCTTCCTTGCAGAACACCAGAAGGCAGTTTGGTCTGTGTCGCCGGCGCCCGATAACAGAACGAACATCGCTCTATTGTGAAAATGCAAATAACGCTCGTCGATGACGGCGAGCGTCGGACGCGACACGCCAAATCGCGCCGCGCTACTGGGAAACCTGCTATTTGAAGAGTGCGAGTGACGATAGTTCTATAAGAAGGGAGAGCAAGCACAAGAGCGAGAACACAGCCCAAATAACCAGCATCCACAATCGCACTCCTGCTCGCCATTTTCAAGTATTATTTTGTGTGTTTATTGTTTTTGTTCAAATGAAATAAACAAATCATCTTAGTCCTTATAATTGAGGGTGCTATTATTTTTATACCATTTAAATAACACTTTTATTCCGATGAAAGTTAAACATATTATATAATAGCAAACTCGTTTATTATACAGTAATATTTTCTCAGTATTGTAAATATTTGCTTACAATGGAAAATGGTTGGTTCGTTTGGCATCGTGTGGATGACAGTGTTCAATGTAAATACACAAACATCTTATGACACAGCCTATGCCTGCCACTTATCATATCACATTGGCAGCAAGCACGTAATGTTAGTCAAGTTGTCGGAACAGCAGTAGACATCTGTCACACGTTCGGGCAAACCATTTGACATTTGTCTAATATGCAGGAGGCTGGCAACTAGTGCCAAAGTGTTGGTCAACAAGGATATTGGTTATGTGAGGATCGGTGACTATACTTTTGGAATCTAGGTGGAGATAATTACCCATGCCACCAGATATTGTCGGGTTGACAGTATCGTGAAGTCGGAGAGCAGCTGTGGCCTCGTTTCTCAGGGTCGTTCGGCTGAGGACCACGGCAAATCCTCCAAGTGCAGTTGTTGTCTCCTCGTACAATAAAAATTAATACCGACTGAACAACTCCCTTACTTGCTGCATTGTGGGATATCTGGGATCCACACACGCCCTTACGAAGCACTGTACTTATTATGCCGACTCGTGGCCATTTCAATCATACTTCCATAGTAAGTTACTCTTTGTGAAAATTGGCAGGAGAAGGCCCGTACCTTAAATGCCTTGTGGCGACTGGAAATAAACCACATGTAGTAACTCGTCACTGCTGTGATTTATTCATTACATGATTACATTCCCATCGGGAAAAGCTTACAGTGGATGCTATTAATGAACCCATCAGCTCGAGTAATATTGTGCAAAATGCACGTCGTCACATGAAATAATTTAAGTGTAATTTAAACCTACTCAGGCGATGCGAGCACTGGGTAGGTGCGAAAGGTGGTGGAGTCTCTGGCAGCTGAAATACGAAAAAGGTTACAGTATGCTAAAGTAACCATTGCTGTGAAATGATTAGTACAACATGGTGATGGCTGCTTGAGCGAGCGAAACACGAGCCCCGACATGATGTGGCACACCCCTCGCAAAGACGAATAACTACTTACTTTCTCTGCGCAGCAAGCCAGCCGGCTTGATGGGCTGGTAACCTGCGCTGCACTACTTCCTTGCACAAAATAATTTCAAATCGGACATGTACCCTGCATGCTGGTTGTTACATATAGCTCCTAAAATTAACCCTCTAAATAATTTTCATTATACCAAAACATTGCACTGCGTGGATGTTGTGGAGATGAAAGACGCGTGAATAAACATAACAGAAAATTGCAAAAAGATACTTTGAAAACACTGAGGGCTTTAGGGCTACGAAGGCAGGCGTCTTTATTGGTTGCATCCCCTTGCGTGAACTTACCAATGCCTTTTTATTGCACAAAATTAATAACATAAATTTCACATGGTCTATTTTCGGATTCCTGCGCCACGCGCACGTGGTCATGCTCCCTCTGCTCTGCACCTGTATCTTTCCTTGCCACACTGCATGGAACATGCTGTGGTGGGCAAACGGTCTAAGGGGGAAAGGGTCACTTGGGCACACATCATATGGAGCTGAGGATTGTTATTAAGTGTGGTTTAGACGTGAATTTTGTTGGGTTTCGTGAATAAGGCTGCGAGGGTTGACAATTAGCTGTAACTCACTTTTTTTCGGCTGGCAATTTTTGTATTTGATATTAAAGGCCGGGCTACAATTGATATAGCACAAAAAACTGCCCAGGCACAGAAAGTAGAATACATGTATTAGCATTACACTTGCTACAATCAAGCACAACACACACACAGAGAAAACAGCACAGGGAAACTGCACAGAAAGTAGAGCAATATGCTACATTACCTGTGTGTGTGTGTGCGGCATGTGCTGTGCATGGCCAAGCAGAACTTCAATACTGCCGAGTTCATGTGACGATGAAAATGACTACAATGTAGTGAATTTGACTAGTGCTTAAAGAAACAGAAGTTTTTATTGGAATTGTCGAGCCAAGCTGTCGTGGGAGGAACATCGCACTCGTGGCTGCTCGTTCGAAACTGCCCGCGACTTGAGGACCAGCGAAAGTGAGGTGCATCTGTGAGAGCGATGGTACCATGGCAGCTTGGGTGTGGTGATTATCCACAACTCGTCGCATCGTCAGGTGCTGGATAGGATATCCCTAGGCTCTGGGGTGGCTGAAAATAATCAAATACCAGCCTGCGAACTAACTGGCTGGTGCGAGAGTGCCATCTTCGTGGACGGCGGGAACCTGAGCAGCTCAGTACGAGATGGCAAAGCGCATCTACTGGAGGTGGCCCAACAATCAAGTTGGAGAGGGGGATCTTGAGGTGCTGAAAAATGCGAAGTGTAGCGATCCTGACTGCTGGATTATGCGGGCTGCCGACTGCAGGTGTGTGATGAATGGATTGGAATGCGTCGGACCTTGGAAGCACCCCGATGTCAGCCTTCACTCCTGCGCCAGTGGATTCTCCACCACCACTGGCAGGCCCCTGATGTCTCGCATTTCCCAGACCGACGAGCTATTTTGGAGAAAGGGGAAGGGGTGGCTCCCCTAAGAACTCTCTCCACATTCACGCATGGAGTGGAGATCCTGCCATCGGCATGGAAGAGCGAAGATGGAGTCGGTGTCATGACTGAGCTGTCCGGTTTTCCGACGCACTCGAAGAGAAGCAGAGGGGTCCTGCATCATCATTTGCTGGTTCGCCTACATGGCAGTATTAACAGTAGTGCAACTTCAAGAACGCCTGCAGCCACACGATGACTGGTATCGGCAAGGGGGATGTTCTGTCCCCCGCAATACACACCAGCCGCTATCTCATTTCATTTCAACCCGCATTAAACCAACAAAAGTCTTTCTTCCCGAACTAACTAATACCCTACTTTCTTCAGCCCTAATCCAGTTAAAAGGAATTATTTTATCCTCCGTGACTGTCGCATAGATTTTCCACGACCCTCTCTGCTTCGCCTGGTTTGCTATGCTCTTCCATCTATAGCCTTCTTCTTTCGTGTAGTGCAAATGGCTACAATTGCAGCCATGTCATTATAACCCTGCTTAGCTGTGATGCAGCCCTCATTATAATAATTAAACCAGACCTAAGGCGTAAAGCGCTTGCCCTGAGACGCATTCCATTCTCCAACCGACATAGCTAGTAACATGCATGCCGGAGGGTACACAGAACTTTGAAGGCAAATACAATAGAGACTAATACTGGACAGCTGTATAAGCGCAATGCAGGCGAGCATGTGAACAGTAGAAGCATCGAACCTAGTGGCTTGAGGTGTCAAACACCCGCGAACTTTGAATCTGTGTATATGCTCAGTGTACATAACGAGTGCATTTATGCATGCAATGCAGTATTCCTATAAAGTATTTTTTTGTAACATTTTTCTTTTTATTTTATATTGTAGTACATGTGTCTTAATATGTGTACAGTAGTTTTTTTTTAATAAAAGGCAATATTTAATGCCAGAAATCATCGAATAATATGTGAACTTTACAATCTTTATAATAATAACTGTAAAATTTATCTTGTACTGTTCGGGATGCATCTGAAGATCTGGAATACACCATGATTAAACATGATTTGTTTTTAATTTTTGTAAATGTGTGTATGCTCCAGAAACACATTAAAAAATAAGCTTGTTTTTCCTCACAAGGCCTAAAACCTAACCTATAACACACATTTGTGAGAAATTGTTTCGTAACATCTATCGCGAATTAATACTATTGTGTTGGTCATTTTTGTATGAGAATTATATTCTAAAAACAACATTAGTGACCCTCCTCATTACAAAAACCAAAAATGATAAAATTAAATTAGATGCTTAAGCAAGTATCAGTAGTCCCTCTAGTTAAATACTGATTTAATGCGCATCTCCAACATTCGAGTATCAAAAATTTTAAATGAACAAATAGCTTTAGTTCCCACATAGTAAAATAATATTGGAAATTAGCATCTTGAAAGCTGCTACTGATCTGATTGAAATTTGTGATCCACGACTTTTAGGTTCCAAACAACAAGGCAAAATTAATCCTAAATATATATCACTGCCTTTTCTTTAAATCAAGGACATATTAACGCCAATTATTTTTGTTTTACTGGCCAGTGTTAATTCTGGTAACGCTTTTTTTTTGGCTTGAAGGACAAAGATGGCGCCTGCCTGTAACAATTCCTCCCATAATCAACTCTAAACTAAGACCCTTTTAGTAAATTGTCTATACCAAAACATGAATGTCAAGTTAGGGGAACTTGTGTCTCATATTATGTATGTACTGGAAAAATCAAGTAAAAATATTACAAAGATGTTTGTATTTGTATGTGGAAAAGCAAATCCGAAAATTAAATAAATTTTGCGCAACTAATAGTGTAACTGTAACAATTTATATTATATATATATATATATATTATTTATTTATTTATTTATTTATTACAAGTAATGTATGTTACGAAAAACGGTATACCGTATTATATTTCTACAAATTACGACATGAGCAGATAAGTAAACTGAGCTATCAAAAGTTTTTTTTTTTTTCCCCAGTGTGATCAACATACGTACGCGCAATTTACCGAGCATCGTGTCCTTTCTATTTCACAATTTTTTCCGTAAACATCCGACGTTTCTGTGCGTATGTTGTGTGGTATAGCAGTTGCTGTGCGTGTGCTAAATCAACTGTAGCTTGGTCTTAAGAAAATGAGGTGAATAATGATATAAATTATTTTTCCTTTTACAGGGTGGGTTAGTTACAAATAATTTCAATTTTAAAAGCGTGGTGGGTTAAAAAATATAATTGTTAATTTTTTTTGTGTATGTATTTGCAGAATGTTTTTTATTTTTTTAACATACATTCACTCGCAATTACGCTACCGCCTGGTGGTGAGCTCTCTCACCTCTCCTTCACACAACCAACTCCTTTTCCACTCCCTTCGTGAACTTGAACCCCCCCCCCCCCCCCCCCCCTGCAGATACCAAGTCCTCCCTAAATACATTCCACTCCCTCACAGACCTCACAAGCATGGACTGCCTACCCCGCTCCGTTCTCCTCCACACTCTCTGAAGCTTCTCACTGTTGTTTCCTCTTCCTCTAAACACCCCCTTACTTAGCTTGCAGTGTAGCCCTCCCCATCCTCCCTCTTCATTCACCATCCTGTATATCCTGACTAGCAGTTCAACTTTCCTCCTGTCCTTCAATGAGCTCCATACCATTTCTTTCATCATCACTGATGGCCTATAGTTCCCTTCTTCCTCATCATCCTGCCCTTGCCTTCTCCACCTACCCTTCACCCATCTTGCTGCCTTTCTCAGCACCTTTTCCAGTTCTCGCACCTCCACCTCCACATATGGGTCCCATACTGCTGCTGCATTCTCTAACGTTGGCCCTACCATTGTTCCATATGCCTTCTCCTTCACCTCACAGCTGACTCCATTCAGCACCCTTCCCAGCATACCCAGAGCCCTTCTTCCCTTTGCTACCACCCTCTCTACCTGTTTTTTTCCACCTGAGGTCTCCCTGCAGTGCAATCCCTAGATATTCTGCTGCTTCTTCTATGTCTTGTCCCTCCCATCTGTACATGTCCCTGCTTATCACCTTCTTCCTTGTGAACCTTACTACCTTAGTTATTCTTACATTTATCTTCATTTTATTTTCCCTGGTCCACAACCATATCTTATCAATGTCCGCCTGCAAATTGTGGAAGAAGGAAAAGGCAAGGAATGGGGGAAATTCTTTAGGTATGTTAGGCGGTTAAGGGGAGGAGAGGAAGGGATCCCTCTGCTAAAAGGAAGGGATGGTAGGCATGCGACAAATGACCAAGAAAAATCAGAGATGCTGCAAGGACAGTACTTGTCAGTGTTTGAGGCAAAGGAGGATTGGAATAGAGGGGCAAATAGTGTTCAGGGGATGTTTAGTAAGTTTAAGATGCGGGAGTGGGAGATAGAAAACATAATTAGGGGTTTGAAGAGCAGTAAGGCAGGGGGTCCAGATGAGATAGGAAACACAGCACTAAAGTTTGGTGGCAGGGAATTGGTGAAATATTTAGAGGTGCTGTTTAAAAAGTCCTTAGGAGAGGGTAAGTTACCACAAGGTTGGAAGTATGCGATGGTGGTACCTATACACAAGCAGGGAGAGGATAGGGGGAGGTCTGGCAGCTACAGACCGGTGAGTCTCACATCAAGTACAGGAAAAGTAATGGAGAGGCTGGTGGTGCAGTATGTGGTGAGGGTTATGAACAATAGGAATTGGTTGGAGGAGTCCCAGCATGGTTTCAGGAGGGGTTACTCATGTGAGACTCAGCTGGCTGGGTTATTAGAGGATTTGGTGCAGGTAGTTGATGAGGGGAAGCAGGTGGATGCGTGCTTCTTAGATTTTGAGAAGGCATATAAGGTGCCCCATGGAACATTGATGAGGCAAGTGGAGGCGCTGATAACAGACAGGAGGGTAGTGGAATGGATAGGGGACTTTCTCAGGGGGCGAAGGCAGAGGGTGAAAATGGGGGAGGCAATATCGGAGGCAGAGGAAGTTACGTCAGGGGTACCACAGGGAAGCGTGCTGGGTCCTTTGTTATTAACCATAATGGTAAATGACATGGGTTTGGGAATTAGGGGGAAAATCAGATTGTTTGCAGATGATTGTGTTGTATATACCGGGTGTGGGAGAGGGGGGCGGAAATTTGCAGGCTGACATTGATAAGATATGGTTGTGGACCAGGGAAAATAAAATGAAGATAAATGTAAGAATAACTAAGGTAGTGAGGTTCACAAGGAAGAAGGTGATAAGCAGGGACATGTACAGATGGGAGGAACAAGAGATAGAAGAAGCAGCAGAATATAAGTATCTAGGGATAGTACTGCAGGGAGACCTCAGATGGAAAAAAACAGGTAGAGAGGGTGGTTGCAAAGGGAAGAAGGGCTCTGGGTATGCTGGGAAGGGTGCTGAATGGAGTCAGCTGTGAGGTGAAGGTGTATGGCACAATGGTACGGCCAATTTTAGAATATGCAGCAGCAGTATGGGACCCGTATGTGGAGGTGGAGGTGCGAGAACTGGAAAAGGTGCAGAGAAGAGCAGCAAGATGGATGAAGGGTAGGTGGAGAAGGCAAGGGCAGGATGATGAGGAAGAAGGGAACTATAAGCCATCAGTGATGATTAAAGAGATGGGGTGGAGCTCTTAGGACAGGAGGAAAGTTGAACGGCTAGTCAGGATATACAGGATGGTGAATGAAGAGGGAGGATGGGGAGGGCTACACTGCAAGCTAAGTAAGGGGATGTTTAGAGGAAGAGGAAACAACAGTGAGAAGCTTCAGAGAGTGTGGAGGAGAACGGAGCGGGGTAGGCAGTCCATGCTTGTGAGGTCTGTGAGGGAGTGGAATGTATTGAGGGAGGAATTGGTATCTGTGAGAGGGGTTGGTCAATTCAGGAAGGGCGTGGAAAAGGAGTTGGTTGGGTGAAGGAGAGTTGAGAGAGCTCGCTACCGGGCGGTAGCCTAATTGCGAGTGTATGTAGGTATGTACAAATGATTACTTTTGTTTAAATGACGTGTTTATTTTCCGAGTGTCCATTCGTTTACACTTGAAAACCCCAATGTTTACTTTTTTTGTTACATTGCGTATATTTATTAATTCAGTGACTGCATAATCATATTTTATTCACAGACAATATTTTCACAGATTTTAAATATTTGTGATAGTGATTCTTATAACTAAAAATGAACTGCTTACAAATATAACCTAAAACTTTGAAGAAATATATTTCAGTGTTGGAATAATTTATTTCGCTCAAAGTAGATCTGTGTATGATTGAATGCATTTTCTGAACACTATTTTACACAGTGTACCACTAGAACGAACAGTTTCATTTAACATGCTTTTATTGGACATTTATTTGAAATCGGAAAAGCAGCCAATTAACAGTGCCAGCTGTATACATTGTTTCAATATAGATTGTTGTGAGGAAGCGTGTGTGTAAGAGAAGAGACGCTCCTTCTTGTATGTCATGACCAGCCATGTGAACCAGAAGCTCTGTAAGGAAGTCCCAAACCCCTGATTTTTCAAGGGACTGCTGCGATGGGTCTGGCTGGGTATTTATGTTTTAATTATGCGAGTTCATTAGGGGTCCACAGCCTCATTTAAGAAGCGATGCTAGGCTAGGGGACAAGTGAATATTGTGCCACATGGACCTGAGGATGCCGAGACTGATTACTCTTGCGTTCCATTAACTCCGAGGTAAAACTATGCCTACATAATAGTGAGCAATGAGATACTATATCAGACTCTCAGAGATTTTTGGTTGTGTTTATGAAGAAATGGTTAGTTATAAATTGAACTGACGCACTATTATTTTTGAAAGTGTAGCTTTCTCGATATAATACAAAAGACTGGCTAGTTTGGTTTTCGTTTTTTCTACCTCAGTAATCAGTAGTAAAATTAAAAGAACTGATATTGCCCAGTCATGGTTTCATCCAGTTTTGTTTCAGAGAGTCATATCACTAAAAGTTACCGCTTACATCTGCACATTCGTAAGATCACGACACAGTCTGACCGAACATGAATTTCATACATTTTGTTTAATTTTTAATGACAAGGTGATAACTTGTGAGGTTTAAGACTAAATGATGGTTGTTTGTAATTGATTAGGGTATTCTGGTTTTCATATTTGTAGTGCTTGACTTTGACCAGGGTGTAATTTATTTTGTTTTATGTTGTGTTAATATGTGTGTCACCTAGGTTGAATTTTAATTAAATCCTGCTAAAATATGGAACCTGAGTTGTGTGTCTATGATTAGTTTAATCATGTCTTTGCATGTCAGTGCTGAATCATAATCAAAGGGATGGTTATCCACAAATTCTCTCTGATTGAAAATATTGCTGCTGTGCTAAACACCCTCAAGTTTGCTGGTACAGAGGTTGTGGCATATTGACGCCTCCTTATTTTAATTTATATTGCACAGTGCTAAGCGCCTGGCACCTACTCATTGAGCTAAACGACCTATATTTTTGTGAATGTGTATCATTGTGTATTTTCTGTGCCAACCCAGCAAGGCTGCTTTGTTTTGTATTGTATTTAATGTTGCTGAGAGTACTGTGGTATAGGGAGTGTAAAATATTCCCTCCAAACAAACCTCAGAAGCCCCGTGATATTACAAAGGAATATTTTATCTTTAATATGTACAAGTAGGCTATGTTACCCAAAGACAACACCTACACCACATATTTGCATTAGCCCCATTTGGAGTTATGGTCTCGCCCAGTAAACTGGAAGAAAAGTCAACTATTTTTGTTTACTCAGTCCTCCAACTCTCAGTCAAATATTAAATAAGAAATAATATTTTGAGCACAAGAGTTTTTATATCCATAAGTTGACTGCAGCAGTTTTTATGACGTTTCAAATTTTCATTGGCAGGTGCTAAAAATTGGCGTAAGATACTCAGAGTCACAGATGACCTTCATAACGCAAAGTCGCACAAATAACACCAAGTAAGTCACTCCAAATAGACCGGTCTCACTGGCTGTGCCCAACATTTCTCCGTGTCCCAACATTGAACTGCTTTCTGCCTGCACATCTAGAAAAATGGTGTGGAAACACTGTTTAATAAACAAATGCTTTTGAGACTTTTTTATACTTCCTTTAATCAATTTGTAATGTTTTTTTATTACATTCAAACTGATAAAAGTATTTTATTAATATAATAGTGCTTGTCATTTAAAAATTAAGATGTAAACAAATACGTTCACTGCTATGGACCATGTGACTTTGACATGTGTAGGATTGGGGTAGGTCAATGTTGGGTACATGCGCAGCAGAAGATGAATAAGCAGACTATTTCATCTTTAGTCTATGCTCCAAATACTAGTCGTGGACGTTGCACTCTCAAATACAGGTTTTTATTTCTTTATGCTGTGCATGTTGATTGCAACGGGGCCTTACGTGCAGGATTGCACATTTGGTTTTGCTGTTGGCTGCATGAGAAGGCATTTTCTACTCGACTGGGCCAATCAGAATAGTTACCTCGAAATTGGACACCCATGATTGGGTGGCAGACACCTTTGACGCATGCATGTTAAAATCATCCACCCACAATATTGGTTCTGAACTAACGTGTTTTGAAGTACAAATGGTTGTTGAGTCTTTTCGCGAAAAACAAGTGACCCTACTTATTAATTACTTTAAGAAACTGTGTACTTACCTACATGTTTGCCTTATGTTTTCTTCACGAATAACCTGCCCAGAGGTTGTCTGTCATTTTTAGCAACATGTACGTTTCATATTGTTGTAGGCAATTCTGTTGTGTGAACCTATTAGAAATGGAAATTTCCTGGTTACAACCAACATTTGGAGGAAAAAATCGCTAGAAAATGCACAAATTTTTTTAAAAAAATTTTTTTTTAAATATATTTGACACACAGCTGGAGTCACAATATATGCATCTACTTTAAGGGAGAAGCTCATTAATTCTATTATATAGCCTTTAAAGTTTGCAATTTGAACATGCCCCGTGAACAAAGTGCAGAGTTCGTAGGCGAATATTTAAAATTCCTGCCGCTGTAGGAAATACTGACCATATACGTGTTGCTCGCAAGTACCTTTAGTATCAAGATATGCAGAAAAGTCCAGGTTCCGAGATTTTATTTCTGCAAGCCTTCGAAGTTCACAATTTGAACACACCCCTCGAACAAAGTACCAAGTTCATAGGTGAATATTTCAAAATCCTGCCACTGCAAGAAATACTGATCATATGCATGTTGCTCACAAGTGATTGGCTGCTCGGTGTTCGCACAATGTATTAATGGTGCAATACGATTGCTTCAACATCGATATGATGTCATAGGGGCTTGTATACTCGTATATAAGCATGAGGGAGGTCAGCTGAGAGGTATAGTATGACAGCAGCTCCTGTGAAAGGGGGATTATCTTGGTTAACGTGTGCCTCTTCGCAGTAAAGCCTTATTCTGCATCTGCAATGTATTCGGTCATCCCAGAGCTAATGGTAGCTACAGCAGTGTCATCAACTTCTTCAGGCATGACGTTGATAGTGCCAGCTCCATCGGCATCGCCAACTGGACCATCAATCTCTGTTCTGCATGGTCATCCACCTCTGCTGAACCATTCCGACATTATAAGTGTCGCTTTTGTGAAAATACCTCCACGGGCAGCAGCAATGCTCGTCGAAATGAGCACTTTAATTGCGCTAAAAATCTCTGTTGTGTATAATATTTGTGTGACAGGTGCGGTAAGCAGATCCATAGTGACAATTTACTTAGACATATTAAAGAAAATTGTAATTTTTTTGGGTGTTGGCAGCTGTAATAAATTAATTAAATTAAAAAATGTTTGTGAATAAAATTGTGTTTTATTTCATGTTTTCCTACTTTGTTAGAATATAATCAAAATTTAAAGGTAGAGAAATAAAATGAATTTTAATAAAAAGTATTGTACCTTATGTACAATTATATAATTAAATAGAAAAGTTTTTTCAATTGAATCACTTTAAATTTTAAATACTAAATATATATTTAATAAATGATGCATATCGTCAAAGTCTCTCATCATGCTTGTAGGTATAGCTCATTGGAAACATCTGTTTTAAATGGGATGGAAATTCACAAGTCTTTTTATGCCTATAAATATAAGGGCCGACAGCTCGCGTTGACATCCAGCATGCTTACTTTTCGTAATTTATTCTCAAGCTTTTGTTTTCAAGGTCATGGGGTCAAGGTAAAGGTTGTCTGCATCCAATATGGTGGTGGCAGTCTGTAATATATAATGCTTGTTTTTAGTGTATTTTTATAAAGTTTTTATTTTCAAGGTCATTTAAGATCATGGGGTCATGGCCGAGGTAGTTTGCATCTAACATGGTGGTAGGAGTCTGTAATGTATTGTGCTTGCTGATTTGTATGCATTTTTTCTAGTTTTTTGTTTGTTTTCAAGGGCATTCAAGGTCATGAGGTCAAGGCCGAGGTAGTCTATCTAATATGGCGGTGGTAGTCTGTAATGTCATATGCTTGATGACATGTATTTTTCTCGAGTTTTTATTTCAAGGTCATTCAGGATTATGGGGTTAGGTCATGGTCTTCCAATATGGCGGATGGGTGATGTCTACCAATATGGTGGCCCCCAGTAGTGTATAAACAAATGACGAATGAAAAAAACAAATATGTTGTGCTCCGGTAACATGTAAACAAAGATGGTTGCCTCCGGTAGCATGTAAATAAATGGCGAAAAAATCAAGATAGCGGACTGTGTATAGGTTAGGGGAGTGGGGATGAGGGAGTCAGTTGTCTACTGGAGTTGAACACAAGTGAGTAATTGGGTGTGGTGGGGGTACCTTCGGAAATGTGAGTTTTTAAAAAATATTAGAAGTTTTTTAATAGTTTGTTAATAATTTTTTATGAACTTTTATAAATGATTTTTAATAATAAATTTTTTGGGATTTGTTGCGAATTTTTGGAATTTTTTGGATTTTTGCATTTTCAAGATTAAATGTTAAGGTAAAAGGTCATAGTCATGCTCTTCTGGCTCGGAGTCGCTAATCTCTGTCAGCTGTTTTGGGAAAATTTGGGCTTTCCCGAGGACCTTTTTAGTTAATTTTTTATAATTTTAAACAATACATTTTTTTGGAATTTTTTGTAGGGTTCTTTAGTGTTTTTTGGGGTCAAGGTCAAGGGTCAAAGGACACAGTCAAGGTCAATGACATCCAAGATGGCGAACTGTTATGAAACAACATGGCGGCTAAGATCCCCGATCCCCTTGTACCCAAACCAGCACAATCATACTACTGTCAATATTTCCTGCAGTGGCAGGATTTTTAAATATTCCCCAATGAAGTTAGCACTTTGTTCGAGTGGTGTGTTCAAATTGCGAACTTCAAAGGCTCAATAATAGAATTAATGAGCTTCCCCCGTAAGGTAAATGCATATATTGTGATTCCAGCTGTGTGTTATTTATGTGAAAAAAATATATAACATGTGCATTTTCTAGTGATTTTTTTCAAATATTGGTTGTCACCAGGAAATTCCCATTTCTACAGCTTCGAATCTAACTTCACTTCAGTTGACATTGGTACTGGATTTCCTTTGTTTATGTTTCACCATTCTCTTTCCCTGATCTTTTTAATCCTCCCCAGCATAGAATTTTTAGGATGTTGACTAAAACACATGCACGAGGTAACTTAATTGGGCCATGTTCCATTTGAAAGTTACAGTTGTTAGTAACCTTTGGCTGAGTTGTAATGCTTTATGTACCGGTAGATAGTCTCTTGTTTTGTGATGCTGCTACTGTGTGTCAAGCAAAGTTGTTATCATCTGTTATCATATTTCACATGTCTTTGAAATTATATTCTCGTATACCTACTACGTGAATACATGAAAATAAAATACACGTAACTAAATCTCCCATTTGGAACACAGTTGTAATCAGCAATTTCAGGGAAGTCAAAAGGTTTTTAATAGTTCTTTAAAAATTCCGCCTAAGCCAAATTTTTTTTTTTTAGAAAACTCATTAAACTAGATAATTTCCCTGCCCCTGAATCCTACCTTTGGTAATACCTAAGTACATTGCTATTTTCGGCATGAAATATATTATTTTAGTAATTTTGAGGGGTGTAAGTGGATTTGTTCTGAGATTTATCATAGATGCAGGAGTGTTCGAAACTGTCGTGATTTTAGTTCAGTGTCTGGTATAACTTGTTGCACCGTCGTGTTTCAGCCTGTCATATGTTTTGAAGAGAGAAGATAACTTGGCGAGTGGTGATTATGATGCTATTGTGTTTGTCTCAAGCACCAAACTAGGCACTGAGCCACAATTGCAGCCTTTGAAGGCAGCCTTGGATAAGGCAGCTGAGGTTTGTACGGTTATCATTATTATTCCTGTATGAACATTCAAAGTTGCACCATGCTTTTCTGAAGCCCTGCTGAATTTCTATATCCAGGATATTCCTCCTCCTCGTGTATATGATATTACTACACCACAGGGATAACGCACCACATTTTTCACTGTTATTATTTATATCAATTATAAATTAGATATTCTACTGTAGAGGTAAAATAAATTTAATAAAAGTTCAGTTTAACCAAAAATAAAGTATGTTTGTGTAAACAAAGTATAAAATGTTTGTGATAACATGACATATTTAGGAAACAACTAAACGTGTTATGCATGGGGTGATTTTACGAAGGTTTGGTTCTAAAAGTGTGAAGAAGCTGCAAATAGACAATATATACCAATTTATTTGTTTGTTCTCTAATAAACACTTGCTCTTGTATGTCATGCAGGAGTTGTCAAGTAAAAAGTGCTATAAATGTTAACAACACGTACAATACTATGTACTGTATGTGCTAACATTTGTTACAACCTAATGAACTGAGTACAAGTAGAATGATGATATTGATAGGTACTTTATACTTTATTGGATATTTTTAGAGATTTCTTTTGATCAATATATCTTTTTAATAGTTATAACTCTAATTATAATCTATTATGATGTTGACTGGGTGATAAACTATAGGCCTATACAGGGGTAACTTAATTGGGTCATGTTCCAATTTAAAATGTTAGTTGTTAGTAGCATATGGCTCAATTGGGATTAATGCTTTAGATAGTCACTTGTTTAGTGATGCTACTGTGTGTTAAGCAAAGTTGTAATCAGATGTATTACATTCCACATGTCAGTGGAGTTAAATTCTCATATGCTCATGTACCTACACTCAGTGTGAATGGAAAAAGTATACTCCGGTACGTCCAACCATTTCGAAATATAGTGAATTGAAAAGTGTCTTTCCCCGAAAATCTCAGTTATCAGTAATACCTGGTTGGGTGTAATTCACCATAAGAGATGCTGTGGTGCCAAATTTCAAGTGCTTGGGAAGGAAAGGTACATTATCAAAAATCGGAGGCTGTAAAACATGACCCCCCTTGTCGAATGATTTCGTACTAGGATTAGGAGGGGGGCGGGGCACGATTCAGGGGGATAGCGTATTCCTGCCTGTCAAGTGGGGGTGTGCAGTGCCCTTAACATTTGGGTTTTTGAGTGCCGGTTTTTCATTCTTAATAGTACAAAAACTCATTTCATAATCGCTGTTATGTGATGGGCACAGCCCATAGGTAGACCCATGCTAAATTCGCTTTAATGTTTTGGTGAAAGGATAGACTGCGCTGCCATGTAAACAGTGAGCACAGTTCGTGACTTCATTGGTCACTTTACTTTAAACAACATCACCTACATGCTTGGTCTCCTTAAAAGAGATTGGCCACTCCACCACTGAACTCATGTTACTCGCTCAAAAGTTCTCCTAGGCTTGCTATACATGTTTCTGGCCAATAACTGATGTCTGTCCTTAAATAATAACGCAAATTTTTCAGGTCCGTACTGATAGGAAGTGGTATGTATATTTGGATAATCTTCCACTGTGCAGTACATATATCTGTACTAGTATAGTCGTGCCATGCAGGGTAATTTCTTTCCCTTCCCCCTTCAAAGCGTGGCACCACCAGTGTCATATATTACTGCTACCTAAGCTGCTATTGATATACTATGGTTTGAGAATTCACTTGCAGAAGGAACAGTCTTAACCTAGTCATCGGGCCAGGTAATTCTGTGTCCGTCAAGAGTGGCAAAAGCCAGGTAAAATTGAAACCAGCCATTATCATTCTGTGTACATTAGGAAGAGTTCACCTTTACAAGGTGCAGATCCCCACTGGATAGGCATGTAATATTGCTTCAGATTTTTCCTCCCCATACATATGGGCTAATCTCATTTTGTGCCCACCAAGGCAAACTGGGTTCAGTTCCCAGCTGGGTCACTGCCGGGTTTTTGCACATGTAAATTGTGCTGGACGATGCCGCTGGTTGGCAGGTTTTCTCAGGGATCTCCCATTTCCCTTGCCCTTTCATTCCTGTACTGCTCCATACTCGCCTCAACCACCCTCATCTGCTCTCAAGACCTTGCTGTTAAGAGCTGGCCAAATCTCTCACTCGCTCATTTTGTGTGCACTGTACATGTTTATTGTGCCAAGTGGTCTGGTCATAATTCATACTGTTAATGATGACTGTGCTTGTGTCCAGCTTGACTCTGCACTCCAAGAGCACATATCGGTCCTTGAGGTTGGACATCCTGCTCGCCGCTTGATTTACTCGCCAGTGGGGAAGTTGTTCAGAGAGTACCATGATGTGCGCAGCTTCACCGAGGCAGCGCGTTCTGGCATCAAGAGGTGAAATGTCTCTTTGGCTCATAAAAAATGTTGGCCCCAGAAAAATTAATTTTTTTTTGTATCCCATTACGTTTAACTTGTAGGCATTATCTGTGTCTACTTTTCCCTCGGATAAAATTTTTTTAGATTTCATGGTTTCTCAGAATGACATCAAAGTCAAAATTTTACTGTTTTGGTAATGTAAAAATAAAATAAACCATGATGACGCATACCGGGTTAGGTTGCAGTCTGCACGGTCACCATGGCTTTGATTTGCTGAGACCAAACACGCGGCATTACGGGTTTACTGATTTAGTTTACGCTTAGTGCCCGTTACTCTGACTGGACACGTCGGTTGACGACTTGGTACAAAGTTCTCTACTGCCTGTCCAGTAACTAGTTAACGAAAACTACCTTACTTGCATTGTCTCACACTGTGTGGTTGATTACGGAGATAATTGGCTGGTGGGAGGTGTCTGGGATACCTGGCTTACTCAATTTATCTTCGGCCGAAGATGATGATGCTGCTGGTATCTGCTGGCTGGATCAGGAGTTACTGACAGCTGGCTGTAGGACGTTGATACTGTGCTGCCAAAAATGTTATCGTTGGTTCTAGGCGGCTGACTCCAGACTCCATAACCTGGGGTTGGCTACCTCGTACCTCACCTCTGTACTTTGTAATAATCCGTACACGAAGGTATGGTATTCCCTGAGGATATGTATATGTGGCTGGAAATAAATTTAAGAATACACAGGAGAGGTAGGTCTCTCTAATAAGTGGGTTAAAGTGGCGCTGTCCTGTACAGCTTGCCTACTCAAAGTAGGAGGGTCTAATACACATTGCCGCTTCGCTGCGATATAGGCTGTTTTTTGCTCCTCGCTCCTTGAGCCCTGCCTTTCTCAAAAAGGCATAGAGGTTGTACTACCACTGAACGATAGATGCTGTGCACCGCGACATGAGACAGATCCCTACTTCAGTGTATTTCCAGCGGTGGCTGCCGGCATGAGCTCGGTGCTCCAGAAAGCTCCCTGCCACTGGTGGAGGAACTAGAAGCGTTGAGCCGCATGGGCCGCCTTCCTGCCACTACTGGGTGTAGGTCGCAACCAAGGCCAGGCCGTAACCCTCAAGTAAATACCCTCGCTAACACAGGAATATAACTCAAGAGTACTGTCTCACCTTGGTTGAATGAGTTGCTAGTGGTTGGGGCTCTGCTGTTCTATCCCCGGAGGTCTAGAACGGGTGACCGTCGAATGGTGTGTGTGTTAGACGTGTGGATTCCTGATGGGGATCCACAGTCCTACTCTAAATCGTACAAATATTTCCAAAACCCTGTCTCGATCGGGAGTGCACAACACATATGGTTCCTAGCGGTCACTGTGAAAAAATCTCTAGAAAGAATACTGTTGGTAAAAGAACAAAGCTGTATTTATAATGTGCGTAATACATACAGTGACACGTGCTATCTCCTAACCAAGCAGATTGTATGTATGGAAGTATCCTATGCTGAACAGGTGAAGGTGACCTGCTTCTAGGCTATGCAGGAAAGCAAATGACATAGACTGCTAACTAATAATACTTAACGCAGCTAACTATACTTCGGGATGTCTAGACGAGACAATTAAGAAAAGGGATCCACTACTCTAATAGCAGGGAGTGTAGTTGCCCCTACCAGCAAGTAGAGGTGGCTACTGTTCCAGGAGGATCCAGTAGCGGAGGGTGTTGTGGTGTTAGAAGTCGAAGAGCTTCTGGTAGATGAAGGCTATCAGCAATGAAGCCTACGGTAAATGGTGATAGTTGTCGCCAATGAAGCCTCTGGTAACTAGCTGCAGAAGAGCTTCTGGTGACGGCAATGGTAACAGTCTCTGGTGGCTGCAGAAGACTGTCGTCGTCAATTGGAGCAGCCTCTGGTGGCTGCTGAAGACTTGGTGACTCTTCGAAGACCCCAGCACATGAAGTGGTGGAACGAGTTCAAGAACCAGGAAGAATAACTCGCGAGCCCGGCCGTGCACGGACTTAAATAGTCCGAAGGACAGGTGCAATGCCGGGCCGCGGTGGGAGGTGTGACGTCACCTCATGACATCCCTCTAGCGCGAGGCCAGGGTGGGGGTAGCTACCCGCTGTCTGGCTCTCGGCTTCATTCATATTCGGTGTGGTGCTCGGCTGTGCTCCGAGGTGGCTGATGGTTTGTAGGCTCTCAGTGCGGTGGGGGGGAGGGTGTGCTCGCTGGCTTGCACAACCTTCATTTCTATGTGTTAAGAAGCGCCATCCAGGGTTGTGGCGATCCGCAACGTCCGTGTACTAAGTTGGTGGGGTTCGACTCTCACTCCAGTGTAGTAGGAATACTAGAGTCTGATGAGTCGTAATTGTTTGTATTAAATAAATGGGAGCGACATGCATCAATATTATTTGCAGAAAATTTAAAAAGGACGACTGGAAGAGCTTGTTTTGATTCATTTTAAGGTGTAGCCCCAAATTAAAATATGTTAGAATTTCCTTATTTTCAGAACATTTTTGTAACAGCGAAAACATTTCCTGGTACAATTTTATATACGTCTTTAAGTAGCTCTTGGCATCTTCTTTTGGTGTGAATTGTTTAGTTTCTGTACATCAAATAGTTTTCATTATGTGTATGTATCTAAAATGGTAAAGTATTGATTTTAACTTGTATTTATGCAAAAGCGATGAGCTAAAAAATTTGTTTTGCAGAGAATGAGTGATCACTGATTATGTCTAGTTGTTGAAGACTATGTGGGTACAAATATAAAAAACTATATTTGATCTTGGCCACTGCTTGTACTGGTGGCTGTGTGCAATGTGAACTGTGGTTTTCTGGCTGGCATGCACAGGTCTCCCATCAAGGTATTTTGAGTTTGATTTCTGGTGGTACCACTTGCAGGGATTGTGGTGGACATTGCCACGTGGGCTTTTCTTAGGAGTGTCTTTATCTTCTCCACCCTTGTAGTCCATCAGTACTCTATCTCCTCTCATCATTAAGAATGACCAACACATAATTGTTGTGCTCTCTCCATTTCAACTACTCTGCATGCTGTTAGTTTTTTTAATAAGCATAGTAAGTCATAACTGGAAGTAATCAAACCTAATTGAAATGTTGATACAAATCTAAGTTGTGAAAGCATAGACACGGAGAGAGGGTAACATGTTCCGGAGCAAGCAAAGTCTCAGTGGCTAGTAGGGGTGGGTGATAAATACTAATATTTAATTGTAATAACTAGTAATTTTTTGTTTGCATTACATCTATGGTTTTGTCACTACTATACACTAGTGGAAATGAATTTAAGAACATCCTGTAGGAAAACACGTATCTGAAGTATGGATCTGGTGTGGCTAGTGCGAATACACAGCTGTTAGTTCCACTTATCTGCACGTCTAATAACGCGAACACGACCATTAATTTGTCCAAGGCAGAGACAACTCTTATCACAGGACACCAGTGCTCTACATGCCTCTCCAACACAGTCCCATCCAACATTACTGGAGACATTCACGACGATGAGCAGGTTGTCAGGGGTAAACGTGCCAGAGGAACACGAGAACATAATTCTACCCCTAACCATAGATTGTTTATGGTACGTGCAAACACATAGGGAACCACAGTGTCACTGATTGCACATTGTAGTTGCTGTTCCATCAGTCAGGGCAACCAGGAAGATTCTTCTGTCCAGGTGCTCATCAGTGCAGCGAGGTAGCACTAGTGGGGCTAGGTCGCTTCTCCACCACTGATGGGTCACTAACACGTCACACCCCAAGTGAGTGGCAGTTCTGTGGAAAGTTCAGCCACCCTGTAGGAGCCCCACTGTATGGCCACACTTAACTGTTAAATTGGTGCCTGCTGTCATCTTCCAGGAATTGCAATAAACGTACAGTGGAATCTCACAGCCAACTGCACTTGTGTTGTCAGAAGACCTGCGTTAAGACACGTGTTATAATATCTGCCGACCTGTGCAGACGAGTGGTGGCCTTCCATTTATGCTCAGTGTGCCCAATATACACAAACAGTTTGTGTTGTAATGTCACGTTGGATTGGACGATGCTTACTAGTATTCTTTAATGCATTTCCACTAATGTATTTTGTGAGCAAAAATCCAGTTATGAATAGTATTTTTTTTGTCGTAAGTTCAACTGGTGTTCAATATTTGAAATAAATTATAGGGAAGTACGTTTTTTGTTAATTGCTAGTTACTCCAGAAATTAATATGGTTGTATATAATCTCGAGCTGCGAGGTGAAAGCGGGGGGGGGGGGGGGGGGGGGGGCTATCAAAATGTGAAGGAATTGTGAAAATGAAAACACTCTTGAGGAAGAATCTGCATGGTTTGAGAGCAGTATGTGTGTAAGGCTGTGATTACGCTAAATGTAAGTCCTCTCTTGCAAATCACTTGAAATCTAACTCAACATGTGGTGATGTAGTAGCATTATGTTTCCTCCTAGTCTCTTCTATTGTGCCATGTGATAAATAATTTTTGCAAACTCAGCTCATTGCAACAGAAAATAGAAACAGGCTTACTGATGACCTCTCTCAGCTTCTGTTACTGCCCTCATGAAATGATTCCTAAAGGTATCAGATTAAAAAAATTTTGTAAATATATTGCACATAAATTGTACAAGAATGTTAGGACCTTTTATCTGTGTTTATGCTATCAGATTGTGTGTTGTTTGGTGATAATGTAAAAGTGTAAACAATATGCCTTATTCAAAGCATCAAATTTTGTTAAAAGTTTCAAATGTCAAAGTAATGTTACAGGTAACAAAACATTGTGTTTATAATTTCTATGTTAATGACTCAAATTGAGTTCTGTGTATAATATATGTTCGTACGTATATGTTTTATTATAAACATAACAGAAATGATTTTCTGTTTAAAGCTGTTGCATTTCTTATCTGTTGCCATCAGTCTTTACATAAAAATGTATGTATTTGTTGGTGTGCATCTATCTGGTGGTACATCCTTAGATGGTAGGGATTGAATGTTGACTGCCCTCTCGAAGCCTAGTGGTACTTACCACGGCGAATAATACTTGTTTTAATGAGCCGGAGAGGCCTAAGGGGGTTGCGCGCTGTATTAGACAGCTTGTGTGTACTGTTACTACTGCCTTGGGGGGAGTTTTAACACCAGAGTGAGGCGGAGGGAAGCTTCTGCCCGTCTCGGGAGCTCTATTTTCCTCACTGTGATGTCAGCAATCCCAGGTGGATGAAATAATATGGTGATTAGATGGTCGTGGAGGTGGGAGTGTGCAATCTGGCGGAGGAGATCTTTACAGGACATGTAGGTAGGTGTGTTGGGACAAAGTCAGATGATGTAGACGCTGCTAGGGGTCTGATATCTGGATGATTCGGGAGTCGAACCCGTACAAACTTCCCAGACACTAGCTTAATGGTACACTACTTCGGGAGTTCAGTGTTTTCCGGGTGTGCAACCCGGAGTAATCTGCCCAACATGAGCTTGATTGTGCTAGTTGTCTTGGCCGTCTGCCTAGTGAGGGTGTCCCGATGAATAGTACTATCGATCTGGGCTAATAATTTGATTTGGTCCTCTTTGTCGGCAGTGGGGTAACCTGGCCAATAAGCACCGAGAAGGTGATCGAGAGAGGTAGTAACTTCAAGTGGAATTAAGGGGGAGATAGGTCATGGGACGGGGTCGGGGCACACTGAACTAGGTTCGTCCTCGGACGTCGAGCTCACATTTGGTGCAGAGTTGTTAGCTAGTGCTAACGCACTGCGTTCCCTTCATCTCTGTCAGCTTTGTAAACCACCCTTTCTAGTGTACATCAAACAGCTGGTAGTGTCCACTGACACACAATACCAAGTTGGGGGAAATACGGGATACCTATTTAGAAATTTCAGCACACAAACAAGTAAATTTGATGTTTATTGCGGGGGTTTGGCTTGTAGAGTCTTGACTATTCCAGAAAAATACAAAAGAATAATAATTAGCTATCATGGCTAAACACTTTGCAATAAGATAAATTACGTAATTGACGGCCACGTGGTTTGATTGAGGCGAACGCAAGCCTGAGTACAAAATAATAAATTGCTGACCAAAATTATAGCACGCAACTTTACAGTGGCTAACAAAATCTATAGCAATGCAATTTACAGCTGCTAATGAAAATTGAAACTAGTAGGTACTCTACAATGCGCCGGCTTGTTACCGCGGAGTCACGGAAAGTTGACTGGGGTAAGGGAATACCGGGGTTAAGGCGAGGTATACCTGAAGAAGGCGTAGCCGTCTCTCAAGCTAGGCCGCTCATTTCTTATCGCCCCACGTGCGTGGAGGCGACGACAAATCAAAATCCCTGTCTCTGAGGCGGCTGGGCCCTCATGTCACAAGGCCATGGGGGTGCTGCCATCTCTCGAGATTGTAGGAACTTCTTCCAGAGCTAAGCGATAAGTAGTAGAATTCCCGTAGTATTTATTTAACTCGTGAGGTTGCCTTTTGCATTCTTAAATCTGGACAGGCAATGGGGATTGTAATTACACACGTAATTTACAATAATATCGTCTGCTACCAAGGCTCATGGACTTTCCTTGCTCGATGCATTTAATCGGTTTGCCGCTTATATCTTTCATCGCGGAGCGTACGTGGTTTGTAGATGGGGCAAAGTCGTCCATAGAGCGCGCATTCTCACTGCGCAACATGTTGTCATGCATGATAGTTAATGCGAATTGTTGGCATCAAAAACTCTTGTTACTTTGAATGCTAGCAGCAGTAAAACTGGACAACTGCCATACTAAAATGTGTTAACTGTACAAAATATTGTGTGTATTGTATGTAGGACTTTGAAAGCATAGATGTGGTTTTGCTATCATTCGTATTTACCCATGTATAGTGTGCTCTTTTTTCCCAAAATAAAGGGAACAAATTTGTGGGTTGCGTGCTATACATAGGGGAAAAAATTTCAAAGGGGGAGTAGTAGCTGTAAATTGTCCGCGGATGTTGAGTGAAGTGGCAGACTGTCTGTTGTTTCATCTCTCGCTCTTACTTCACTCCTCTCTTTCTCTCTCAGCAACTCTTCAGTTATGTGTAGGTCGCAACCCCGCTCCCCCTCCCCCATGCCATCCCTTCCCTCCCTTCCCCCCTCATCTAATGGCATCCTGTCATGCCACAAACCACAGCTGCCATGTGTTAACACACACACACCCCCCCCCCCCCCCCCCCCATCTTATAATAATAATAATACCTAGATGTTGCCGGTGGATAATTCTGCCATCCTTCTTTGTTTCCCTGGCAGATACTAGGGAACCTATGTAGGCCCAGAAAAGAGGGGGGGGGGGGGGGGGGGTAGCGAGGAGGAGTGACAAGGAAACCCCGTTTTTTAGAGAGAAGGATAATGTGACATTCTAACGTGGCAAAAAAAAATACAGCGGTCATGGCTGAAAAAAGAAAAAACGAAGCCGGAAGTGTTGAATAGTAGGAGAGAGAGGGTTTCAATTATTTTTTTCTTATTTTGGCATTTTGCACCCAAGTTATTTAATTAAAGTATTTTCCAAACTTATTACAATCACCACACATTAATGTAAAAAATAATATTTTGTTTCATACTTACTAACAAAACGCCACCAATTTTTGGAGCAATTTAATTTTTTTTTTTATTTCGCTGGAACTTGTTGCAAAAATCATGGTGCGCACTATACACGAGTAAATACGGAAAATATGGGTACAATCAGAAGATCAAACCAGTAGTTCACTATATCCAAGAATTTATCTTTGTGAGCCATCTGGCGCTCTCAATACATTCACAGCTGTGAACATATTATAAGAAATGGTGGAGCCATGTCATGTTGCTGATCACAAACAAATGACCATACCGTTCATCCGGTTACTCTCAACGTGAAATTATTTCTTTACATACTACAAATTGACTTTTCATTCCTTCTATAAACTAAAATATATTAATATTCCATTCAGTTTCTTAGTGAATTAGTAGTTTAAAATAACCTAACTTCTGTATATGCTGATTTACATTTGCAAAAGCATAGTAAGATTTGCTTACAAATTATGGGTATGGTGATGCTCTGTTAATTTTCCAACCAATGTGAATTTTCCATCATTAGGACAATTTCAACTCTCATGAAAAGAAAATACATTAAGCAGACTAAAATATACAGAAATTGAAATATTTTCAATGAAATTAAAACATAAATACAAAAATATGTTCAAAATAAAAATTATATAGAACACCTTGCAGATTACTTAGTGAAATATTATTTTGTATTTCCCCGATACTTAAATATAAATTTGTACTCTAAATGTCATTATTTTTCCTTTGTATAAGTCACACAATCATTTTCTAATATCAATAGTACAATATAATGAGTGTCAATAGTTTTTACCACTATTTTTATATAAAGTGTAGGTATTTAGTGAATAATTTGATCCTTCGTACATAAATATTTGTTTTAGTTGTCAGTCCCATTCCAACTGGTTAGACAATTTCAGTGCATGATGGAACAACACTTGCGCAAGAGGAAACATTGATAACCTTGATAGTGAGTTGGTGTCACTGATAACGTGGTGTGGTGATGTTTATTTTTATATCTGCCCAGATTGCGAGTGACACAACAGTCGTGAAGAGATGCAGCAACTAAAATAAATCCAGCAAACTTTTTTCTGCCAGTTTCCTTTAGATTTTCAACCTTTTTAACTAAATTTTCACGGTTTCCCAAAAAAAAAAAAGCAATGAGGTTGCTTTGAGAGGAGTTGCTACTCACGGGGTCATAGAGTTAAGAGTTGATTGTAAAATTCTTCGCAGCTTTGAAACAGTTATTCGTGCAACAATATTAATGGTGTAACTAATACTTTAAGAGAATTTGTATTACACTAGAACCCTGTTATAACGTTTCTCTAGCACCCCAAGGAATGTCAGCCTTATGTAAGGGAAAACATTATTATAAGAGGGTAATTTTGTATTGAAAAACATGAAGTGAAGGTAGCTTATTAAGCAGGAAAATGTTTAAGAGGTGATTTTATGATAGGGTTCCAGTGTATTCCGTTTTACGTCAGATTTTTTTAATGAGGCACATTCATTGAAAAAAAAAAATTTACTCTTAAGATGTATTATAATATAAAGTAGTTATCCCAGAAATATGGCTTTAGGTAATGTGGTTTTAGGAAGTGAATGTAAACTCTGCTCTGTTCCAATTGTAACTCTGTTAGTACAGTATTCTGTGTTTGGTATAGCTTATTGTAACATCACGTATAATTCGCCTGAAATTTCACGTCAGGAAAGTCAGTTGGTTTGATTGGTGCTGCTATACCTGTAATAATTAATGTTTACCATTTCTGCATTAAAAAATATGTTACAATGTTCTTTCTAGGGCTTTGGAGGCAGGCTCCAAAGTGCCATTATTGGTTCTTCCAGACCATGAGTGGTTTCCATCCTGTCAGTTGGCATCTCTGCTGGGGGCTTTAGAAGCTCTGTATGTGGTGAGTGTTAACAAATAAACTGCAAAAAAATTTTATCTTTGAAATTTTTTTATTAACAATTTTACAACTTAAGGGAATTTTTGTTATTCCGTAGCCACTACAGCTGAGGGAAGATGTGCCATCAAAGAGCTCGAAACTGGAGCGGCTTGGTGTGTGGACGTGGGACCGGGAGAACACAGACAATATTATGAAGTTGGCAACTGTGCTGGAGAGTGGAAGGTCAGTTAACAATTTGTAAATGCTGTTCATGTTAAAGTGGCAGTTCGATCAGTTCAGCCAAACTCAAGCCAAGCCAAGAACGGACTTCGGGGATTCACTTAGAAACCCCAAATCCACGACCAGAATGTCAACAACTGACATGAGCAAGCACGAGCTCAACTGCACCGTTACAGCCGCAACCTAACACAGCCTCTATTCGAATATAAATTTCCCAGCCTCGGGGAAACACAAAATCAGATGTTCCCATTGTCAACAATGGTTCCACTACTCCTGCCAAGGCTGGGAAGATGAACCGCATGTTTATGGTTTACCTGTAAAAAATCCAACCCTAGATTCTCGGGGAAAAAAATTTTCCTGCCTGGCGGAAAATGGAAAAATTTTCTTCTGCTATTTCCTGACCATCGGGATCCCGCAAACCTTTAAATTTTAGTAGTATTATAAAATCAATGGACATAAAGACAACATTCCTTCATTTATAATTTGTCTAAAATATAATTTGGTAGGAAATTGAATATTCCAGAACTTCAAAATTGTTTGTTTAGTATATATTTCAGAAACCGAATTTCTTACTGCAAGGGAAACAGTCCTAATATGTGGTTATTGGTTTCTTTATACCGAGTATTTACACAACACTTGTGGTTCCATTTATGTTTTGTACATGAGGAGTTACAAGATATGTTCATTGACAAATGAAGAGGCTAGGGCAAAAGTAAGGAGTGGAGGTCGGAATGAAATAGAGAGAAAAGGGAATGCGATGATTGGGACTTCTCACGTGTATGGAACTAGTTGGAACAGTTGGTAGAAGTAAAGAAAGAAAAACTTGGAAAGCTGAAGATTCTAAGCTTCTTGTTGAGCTGATGGCAAATTGGATTTTGGAATTGGCTGATATTATGATCACACACACACACAAAGTGTGTGTCACGTAATAACCATGACTATTTTTCCATACCCGAAGTGCCAAGTTACTACATTATTTTTATAATATGTTAAAGTAGTTGTATGCCCTGAGATTGTTTATTTTACATGAGTCGTGTGTGAAGATCATTTAGCAGAAATAACTGTCCATTTTGAGGTGCCCACTTGTTCTCAGTGTTGCGGTGATCTGTTTCAGAACAGTGACACGTGACATTGGTGCCAGCGACCCAGAACGGATGAGCCCCGTCAGGGTGCAGGAGTATTTGGAAAAGATTTTCCAGGATACAGAGGTGAAATTGGATGTGGTCTCGAACCTGGACGTTTTGGCCAAGGAGTACCCATTGTTTACGGCTGTGGACCGTGCTAGCAGAAGTGAGTACATCTATGTGTATCCTTTTAGTTGATTTTTGACTAACCTCTCATTGGAATGGTGAGCAGCATTTGACTTTACTTTGTTTCCTTTATTCGCCCTATTTAGGCCTGCCTGAAAGTAAAGCACTATTTTGTTCCTATTTTTACTTCAACAAAATTGAGGGTTATCTTATTTTTCCATAGTAAAGATTTGAACTTCAATACTTTTATTGAGTTATACTTAAATTACGATACAGTAGTAGTAGAAAATAGAGAAGTCTGGGACAGGGGCTAGGGGATAGGACCGTAGTCACTAACCAGCCGCCATATTGTGATGTCACCCGACCGCCACTTGGACACATGTGACCTTTGTTCTTGAAATCCCAAAAAAGAATTTAAAAAAAAAAAATTATTTTAAAATGTATTGTTTTAAAAATATAAATTACACTTCCTGAGGTCTCGCCACCACATGCCGATACTCATTCTATCT